>VZTD01000739.1:288-231443 GCA_013397725.1 Rhagologus leucostigma | reverse complement strand
CTGCCCCGCCGGCGCGGGGGTGGAGTGGTGGAACGCGGGTGGATGCGGACGGGGCGGCCAGGAGGGCGGGGGTCCCCCCGGGCTTCTCACTGCGAGCGGGCACCCTCGGACTGGGGGGAGCGGCCGCCGCCGCCCCAGTGCGGTGACTGGGGGCAGCCACGGGCAGCGATGCCCCGCCGTGACTCCCGAAGCGCGGAGCGGGACCAGCCCGCAGCGCGGAGCCGCGCTGAGCGCCCGGGCCGGCGAGTCCCGCGCTGGGAGGCGGCCGCTGTCCCGGCCGTCCCGTAGGCAGCGCTGCCGTCGCTCCCCTAACTTTGTGAAACGCTGTTGCGAGGTGCAGTTCTCGGGTTGTGCCGTGACTCACGCTGCCTCAGAGGCGTTCGGGGGAAGGTGAGGAGACACCGTTTTATTCCGCCACCTCGAGATATCGTATTTTAGGCGTAAAATTCAGCAGGCGAACTCACCACGCCTTTCACCACTCCCCGCCCCTTTCCTCGCAGCCCCTGCTGCTCACAGAGCACGGCCGCTCCTCAGAACTCACCCGGGTGTTTCGGCAGCAGAGCTGGCTCCGCCGGCTGTTCCCAGCTCGGGGCGGGGGGAGCAGCCGAGGTCAGGAGCAGCCGTCCCGGGCGGAGCCGGCGCCGCTCTCCGCCGAGGAACACAGACTACCCCGGGCGGCCCGCGGCAGCCGTCGCCCTCGGAGCCCGACGAGGGGCACAAGTGAACGGTGGCTACCCGGTCGCGGGAGGCCACCAGCATCCTGCCTCCGAGAGTCACACGGGAATCACAGGGCTCGGGCTGCTGGCGGGGTGGGGGGGCATTTTCCGCCCACCCTTGGCCCTTCTGCCCTCTCTGTCCTCCTGTATCTTCAACCATACGGGATGAGCAACTAATTGACCTCTTCACCTTTTTAAAATTTTTTTTTTTGGCCTCTGGAATATTTTGTAAGCATGCCCTCTCTCTTCTTAAAATAGAGCAGTGAGTTCGTTCAACCACGTTGCTGGAATATCTTAATGGGAATGGCAGTGAGACTGTGATAGGGCAGTGTTACGTTAAGCTCTGTGACTAAATATAGTCCCTCTTACTTCATTAATTAAATGGAAGATGTCATATGGACAGCTGAGAAATCTGTCTTCTAACTCTTAAATGTACATGGTAAGTATAAAATTGCCTTTAGGAAATTAGCTTTTACTGATATATACCCCAGATTTCAAGAAAAGACTGCAGCAGGGATTACAGTGTTCAAAAGTGCTGAGCACACAAAAATCAAACTTTGGTAGGTGAAAAGTACACATGAAACTAATTTGACTAGTTATTTTGCATGTTATCACACAAGAGTCTTTTAATTACATTGTCACATAATGGTTCTTAAATAATACACATTTGGTATGGAATCTCTGTTACAATGGTATAACTGTACTTTATTTCTATTCCTTTTGGAACCCTGTATTTTATTCTCATTACAATCCACATGATCTTTCTTGCCTGAGACTTGTAATACAAATTGCTTCTTTCTCAAGATATCTTTTAATAATTCAGTCAGCACCTATATATAATACAGCATATTCACTTAAGGTCCCTTTCAACCCAAACCATTATATGATTCATTCTGTGACTCCAGGATTACCTTGTGAGCAGAGAAGGTGCTTAATGATAAAGCTAATTTAGCTGCAAGTTTGTGGTTTATAACCAACAAGCTTTCAGCGTTATTCTATTTCATAGAATGGTTTGGGTTTGAAGGGAATTTAAAGATCATCCAGTTCCAATCCCCTGCTGGGCCAGGGACACCTTCCACTTGACTAGGCTGTTCAAAGCCCCATCCAAACTGTCCTTGAACACTGCCAGGGATGGGGCCTCCCCAACTTTTCTGGGGAACAATCTGTTCCAGTGCCTTACCACCCTCACAGTGATCAGGTTTTTTCCTAACATCTAATCTAAACCTGCCCTCTGTCAGTTTGAAGCCATTACCGCTTCTCCTATCACTACATGCCCTTGTAAAATGTCCCTCACCAGCTTTCTTGTAGGCACCTTTAGATGGTGGAAGGTGCTATAAGGTTACCCCAGAGGCTTCTTACAGTTATGTCTCAATAAAATGGTTTCGTTTACACTCTAAGTTACTTTAATTGAGTCTGTTTGACATATACAAAGGTCTAAAAGATGCCACAAACTCATAATGGAGGTTATAGAGTGTTTACATGAGTGACAGTGGGGGAACAACTGTGCTCCTAGAGCTGAAATCCTAACCTAAGTTTCTTGGGCTGCAGGTGGGGCAAGAGAGTAACTCAAAGGTGTCAAATTCAAGGAGAGAATAAAATGGAGGAGATCAAGGTCCAGCATACTAAAAGGGCAGAAGGTGCCTCTGAGCAATGCAGGAGATATTTAAAAACATAAATGGCTTCAGTGTCACTGTACATCATCTTCAGAAGTCATGGGGTACTGCTAAAGGCTACTCCACTGCTTGCGAATTGGAAAAGGTAACTGCTGTGGCCAAGTGTCCCTACATCCTCCCCTCCCTGTTCCATATGTGGGACAAATTTTCTGGTATATTTGCCCTGAACCACTTCACTAAAGGATAGAATTTGACAGAATTAGCAGCTGACCCATCTTCCAGGAAGAGTTCAGTTCACCCCAGTGGGCTCAGACCTGGAAATCTGAAAGGTGTTCAGTTTGCCAGACAATTTGGTGGGGTGGGATCGACAGATTTACACTTTCTTTCCTATATATTTACATTCTGTCTCCTCTCCTCTCCNCAATGGGAAATAGAGCCACTCCTTGAGGGCAATATCTGGAAACATAATGGGGAACCACCCTTCAAAGGTGATCCGGGTAATAATGGGGCTTAGAAACACTTTCTACCTGCTTTGCTTAGAAAATTATGAAAATTTTTAATAGTGTTACTGGTTTTTGCACAAGCACACTATATTTAGCTGTACCTCGGCTGGTCCTGAGCTCAGACACACCCAAGGCAATAAACTGCCCAGTGCCACCATCACTACAAGGTGGAAACTGGTCATGAAATTCTCAGTTCTCTTTGTGTCCTGGTGTTTCCTCTCCTCTCCTCTCCTCTCCTCTCCTCTCCTCTTCTCTCCTGTCTGGATTCAGCTGCCGTTGCATTTGAGGAAATATTCTTTCATGCTGATTTTCATGTTAACAATAGCTGTCTGTTAAAACACAGGCAGTGCAATAGATGAACATTTAAACTTAAATTAAAGGCTGTTTGATACTTGATAAGAAGAATGTCTTCTGGTTTGTTTTCTCACTTTAAAGATAACAAATGAAAAGGATCCCAAATAATAATATTAATAACAACAGAACCAAATTTCCTCTCTGTTAGACTGGCATAACTTCTGTGGAGCTGTATCAAGGCCAGAAGTGTTTGTATACACGCAGTGTACAAACCAGCATGCATTCAGCAAGCCAATGTTGTTGCTAAACCTCAGAAATTATTAATTACAAAATATAATTGAAGGACAAAAATGAGATCGCAGACATAAATACATATTTCATAAACCAAGTGCAGACAACCAAGTACGTTTGTTTCTCATGTAAAGCTAATTTTTCTCTGAAGGAGATTTTATTCATGTCTTCCTTTTTCTCCACCTTTCTTTAAAGAAAACATTTTTATGGGTATCACTGCTTTTCTTTGTTCTGAGTTACAACTCTTTCCCTATTTTGCCCCTTAGAATCTTGCTTGGTCTGCTTTAGGAATACTTTTTTTGCGTGTGTATGTATGTCCTTCTGTCTTTTCACTGTAGACCTCTATCAACTCAGACCTAAATGTTCAGGAAATAAGCTTCCAATCCTCTTATCTTTACTCTAAAGTATTTTTCAGTTCTTCAGGTTCCTAACAATGATGTTTTTCCATCTCTTCTTTAGCTGTGTTGTATAGACTGCCCTTTCAAAATACACTCAAACTTTTGCTTGTATATCTCTCATTTTGCCGCTACAATATCGTTATACTCTAGAGGTCTAATCAATTTTTGCATGTGTCCATTCAAAATGATTCCAAAATCTATTTTCTTTTGTTTGGCAGTACTTTTGTCAATTGCAGTTCTGTGCTTTAGTTTCTGCACTTTTTTCTAGTTCAGACCAACTGAAGCGTTAGAATGAGCTCATTGTACCTGGATTTGACACTGTATGGAAGCATTCTAGGACAAAATCCTGCCTTTCCTGCTCTAGTCAGTCCTTTGGGGAGTAGCTCTGCATCAAGAAGGAATTGTGCATAATCCTGCTGTCCTGGCAGGGCTTGCAATGCTGAGCAGAGCACCTGAGCAACCCTTCCTAGAAATAAATAAAATCCTAAGTCATAAGAAGTTCCCTGGTGACATTGTGACATTTCCTTCCTTCCTTCCTTCCTTCCTTCCTTCCTTCCTTCCTTCCTCCCTCCCTCCCTTCCTTCCTTCCTCCCTCCCTCCCTCCCTTCCTTCCTTCCTTCCCCTTCTAAGTACCTTCTAATATTATTTCTCTCCCAAAGGCACCCAGTGTCTTTTTCTGCACTGTGCTTCCCTCTGTCTAGATGTGTTTGACATAAAACCGGGTGGACCTGATGGAGCATCTGATGAACATTTATTTTCTCGTTCACTCACTCAGACAAAGTCTCACAGCTCTGTCTTCCACACAAACTGGCTTTAACTATTTTTCCATGTTAAAACAGTGCTCTCAGGCACAGATGCACGTGAAATCAATTTCTTTAGGAGCATCAAGTAAGAACCATTCTCCAAAATGTTCATAGGTTTTAGGTATTTTCAATAGATTCATATTTAAACTATACACACAGGTGTCAGTGGAAGTTGTAGTATAGGCTGTACATTTAACATTTATGCACTAAAATACTTAATTGTCTTTTTGCCCAACTAGCTTCATTCAAACAGACACATGCCACTGTATGCTCTGATACCTGAGACACTTCATTGCAAAGGGAGGATACATTTCTTTTAAATTAGGACAACATTTCAGCAAATTAACATATGCACAAATCAGAAATACATTCATAAATTGGTACGCTGTTTAGAAAATTAATATTAAGGTACTATCTATTTTTAAAAGTATAAACAGCAATTGGTTTCTTTATTTAGCTTTAGATTATTTTATTTACAGCTCTACATGTAGACTCATATAGAAACATTGATTGAAACTCTGTACTTACTTTTAAAATTGTGAAAGAAGGATGAATCAAGCATCTCTATATGTCAGCCCACTTTTGCAGTTACAAATAATACTCTGGAAGGTTCCCTGGCTTTTGAAATCACTTTGCTTTATAACATCCTGATATTGATATGTGTATTTGGTACACCTTAGTCTCTTTTCTGTAGCATGCTAAGGTTCATGTGAAAATGCCAAAACACACACATCCACCACATGAGATCTCAAAGGAAGAGACACAACATTGTGGGAATCTTAGGTGTACACCTAAATTAAGGAAGACTCTAAATCAGAGCAGTGGGAATGATTATATACTTACTGTTTAGGCATATACTAACATTTTAGGCCCATACCTAAATTTCATGGCGAATTGTGGCTGTAGTTTGTTTTATTATATTTCCAGAATGTCTAAACGTTAGAAACATATAAATATATTCAACTGTACATGATAGATAGATAGACAGATTCCAGCTTTAAGCAGACAGAGAATAGCCATGCTTTGAAGATAGCATATGGATTTTTAAATTACCTATGAAAGAAGAAATTATTTCTTTGGATTTTTTTAAGATTTAACTCAGGATTTCTTATATTTACATTTATTATTTAGAAGTGGATGTCAGTCACCTTTCCAGTTGCTTCATAGCCTGTATTTAAATATATAATCAAAGGTAGACATAAATATATAAGGAATAATAGCAGAAGACAGACATAGGAAGACATTAAGGAAGTAAGCTTGCAGCCTTGTACGATGCTGACAACTCTTTCACTGCTGTTGTGCATGCAAAAACCAACAAACTACCATGCACATCACTTTTTATGATAAATGGGAAAAGCATTTATGGAATGCCTAAGGAAATATTAACATGTCTTCTGACACTGTAAGATGTAATTAAGAATTTTGAAAAGTTTGAAAAGAAAATTAAAAGTCCCATTTTCTTTCCCCTTCTTGATTCACTGTTTAAAATGAATTTAAGTCAAGCAAAAGAAAAAGGTTTAGCCACAGCACAGGAACTTATGACACTGCTTTGCACTGCTAAGTACAGAGGATTTTATGGACTTTTCCAGCCTAGTGCTTTTCTTCATAGAGAAGTGCAAAGGACCATTTCAGACTGATATGTGAGCAGAGGTTGTTTATATTTGCAAAGACATTTATAAATACTAACAATGAAGGACTAGATGGTATTCATCCAAGATGTTTAAAGGAACTCAAAGGAGCACTTGGTACTTCCTTTTTTCTTATTCTCATGCCATTTCCACGACTGACAAACTACAGGATGGATAGATGCAATACAGCTGCTCATATGTACTGAAAAGGAAGGAATCCTTTCTTATGTATGATAGGAGTTTCAGAAAAACAGTACTTGGAGTTGCTGGAAGAATATTAAATGGTCCAGCGAGCCAGTAAGAATGTGATTATACTTTTTTCAAACCCTTAACATCAGCAGCAAAAGAAACTGGGACACTTAAGGGCTTAAAAGGGCAGAAATGTGTCATCTAGATCAACCTAATAACAGATATATAACAGCACACCAGGAGAGGTGGATGAGGAAAAAAGCAAAGTTAACTAATACTGGACCCTTAACAGACATTTTCAGACTCAGTTTTGTCCAAGAGTATATGATATGGTCTACAGGGTAAATATTTTAGCACCCAACTTCAGGCCTTGTCTGCAGTGCAAAATCAAATGTTTAATAATAATAGCAGCAAAATCCTCTTGCCTGCCTTCTTTCACAGATCTTCAAAGTCAGGTTGCAACAGGGAGAGGCAGTAGAAGTCAAACCCTTCTCTCCACTACAGCCTTGCCTCCTCCAGCTGATTGAATTATCTCACTGCTCCTTCCAAAATTTCTTTGTGTGTCAAATTCCTGAATTACTTGTTGACCCAGGCAGTCTCTTTTCCATGCTACATCTCTGTTCCCCAAGGAAGCCTCAGTAGTGTCAATATCTGCTCAGGCTCTCCATAGGCAGGGCAGGGTGTTGGGAGGAAAAAAGCAGGGCAGCACCCTTGCTGTGTAGGAACAGCAGAGTGCACACGAGGAGGCACCTTTGTAATGTCCCTGTCTTTGGCCAGCAATTTTTCCAAAAATCATCCCACCAGCAAGGGACAGAGATTAAGTGACTTCTGTGCCAAACACAGCACACATCACTGTATACCATGTGGAAGAAGCAGGTTTGGGATTTGGCACTAGTCACAAGCTAAATATGCTAACTGGCATGTCTTCCAAGCAAGACCTGAGCAGGGGGTTATATGGTATTTCAGGTTTCCTTATCAAAGTGTGATCTCCTGATATTGTGTGCTGCAAGCACCCATGATGCTCTTGAAATGAAGCCCTCTGCAGTGCTGGTCCTGTTACTGAAAGGGTTAGAGAGCTGTGTACACAGCTCTGGATCCAGGGAAGCAAATCCAAAACCTGATTTGGACATTGTATATGTAGAGAAAATAATTTTCGAGTATGGAAGGCAGCTGCAGAAGGAGAGTATCCACTGTTAGTAAAGAAAAAGAGATTAGGAAGGCATAATTTACACTTGATAAATCAGAAATGGCATCAAAGCAAGCTAGTATTACAAACTATTAATGAAACACATAATAATGAAACAAATCACATAATAGATCACAACGAAGTGATTCAGTGTAATGAATACTGTTACCAACTAAGTGAACCGTGGGCTCTGTGGATAAAATTTCAAATCCATTCCATTGAGTGTGGTAGCAGTGTGAGCAGAAAAAAAAAGAATTTAAGTGTTCCACTGCTCGCACTGACCACATCCACACCTTACATTAGTTGTCCTTTTGATGAGATAGGTAGATAAAAATTTTATTGAAAAATTATATTACCTACCAAGGCCAAATATATGCCTTTTTTTTTTTTTGGTGTCAAAGTAACAACTGAGATCTCATCACCCATGCAGATGTCAGCCAACCATGCTAATTTCACAGAATAGTGCGATTAAATAAACATTAAACATATTAAAAAGACAGCCAGACAATGTTTTATCAACAAAGATTACAAACTCATTTAATTCTTATAATTATAGAAAGCCCATTGGTGCTACAGAACATGGTAGTGTCTTGAGGGTGAAACAGGTCTAAAATTCAGATTTTCAGAAGATTTTAGATTTTGGAGGTACAAAAGGTGAAGTCTTTGATTAAGAGAGGGATGCCTTATAGAGCTTATATACAATATTTGTATTTTGATCACACACATGAAACTTCAGGTGATGTGCAAATCCTGATTCAATTTCAGATTTGTCTGTATCCTAAGCCTTTCCTGAGTCAATTCTGGCAATATCAAAGCCTACCAAATCAAACATTAATTTGTGAATTTATAGCTAAATACATTTATTTTTAGTGTGCATTTGCAAAAATAATAGTGCTTTTTTCTTCTGTTTTTCTTTGACATAAAGGCATTCACACATGTAGCACTGGAGAGCTGGTTTGGTAGCTAAGGAGAGGCACTGCAAAAATCATCAAGCTGAGCAGGGAGCTGCCTAAGCCTGCCTAAGCTATTGCAGTGTTACTGATAACAGCCTCTCTTAAGAGACCCTTTGGATCTAAAGGTTCTCAGCTGAGGTTCTGGCTCAGCTACAAGATTTTACAATCAAATGTCAGTGAGAGGCTTACTGACACAGGGTGAACTTCTAAATAACAAGATCTTTATTACTCTCTGGTCTTAAGAGAAGCAATATACAGTAAGGCTGAAGGGTTGTGCAGCTTGTTTGGAAAGTGATTTTGAGAAAATCTAAATTTTATTTAAATGTTGAAAATGAAAAAATAAAACCACCAAATTAATACATACTGACAGATTTGAAATGAGCTAAATTTAGCTTACCCACAAATCATTACTGAAACAAAAATATTCGAGCGTTACTACATATGTCTACCATTATGATTGCTCAGTTCAAGTCCACAGAGCCATGTTACAGATTTAAATTTCTGATATCTAAAGTTCCGTCATGCAAAGTTTTTGAGCATCTATAATAGGATGAGAATTCTGTGTTCACATTAGACATGTTTAATTTACTGTGATGTTTTTAATACATTGTTTTGACTTTTCTTCACAATAATTACAATGCCTTCAGAATTATAAAAGACAAATAAATCAAATCAGCATGAATTTGGAGAAGCAACACACGCAGAAAGAATCAGAAATCAAGCAGCTATGGATAAAGTTGCACTATGGTGAGGCCATCACTTTCATCTTCAGAAAGCCACCTAAAGGGAAAAACATAAAAACCTGTTACGGGCACAGCACATATAAAACTTAAGAAACAGAGAACTCATGAGAGCCTGGTTCTGCACTTTTGATTTTCCAGGAGAGTTTTTACATTGGTTTATAGAGAAGCAGAAACCAACCTGAAGAAAATTGTGACTTTTAAAATTTTTGGTTTAGTACTAGTATATATGTAATTTTAAAGTGTAATTAACTTTATGAATAAATTTATGAACTATACATTAATCTTATTTGTTGGTCATATAGGTAGTTAGTAGACTGCTCCAAAGAATGACATAAAATCAGGATAATTTAGAGTAAGGAAACCTGTTCTGTGATAGAAAGTTATTGTCCTTGCTCCAGGAATTCTCTCTTTCCCATATCTTTATTGGTTCACAAAATACTGAGTTGTATGATGGGCCCAATCTCGCTCTGTAAGAGCCTATGGAGCTTTTACTGCTGATTATATGAGAAATACGCCTGAGTCCAAAGTTCAGGTAGACTAATTTTAACCAGAACAATGGATACAGTGATATTAATTTCCAAAGAGTGTTAAAAATCTTCTAATATTTTGGAAGGTTTATGATAGTCTACCTGATGTGATATCTACGAAGAGGGTAGTGTGGGAGGGATTCCCAGACAGTAAGTACAGCATCAATGTAGCTCACATCTGAAGCTGCACCATTCAGCAGCTGGGAGATATGGCTGAAGATAAACAGTTTCAGGCTGAAACACAGCTGATTTGGCAGCTAAAAGTTCATGCGGAAGTCACAGAGCCTAGGAAAGGTGTGATGTATAAGCTAGATAACAGGCATTTATATGGGTTAGCAAAGGATTCAGGTTTCTCAGCGATTAATATCTTTCAGAGACATTATTTGTATTGGAGGAGTCTTTTTGTGAGAGAAGGAGCCCATTCCCCACTTACTCAGTAGGCCATGAGATGAGGAGCTCCATGAGGAGCTCCATGTCTCAGCTGGAAGAGGGCCATGAACGTAGAGTTTCCTCTATCTGAGGAGTGCCCCATAGCCTGTGGGTCACTGAGTTCTCTGGGGTTAACCTCCTAATCTCTCCTACTAAATAGCTTCCACTTTGAGCAGGCTGATCTACTTCAAGGTAGGCACATAGGTCTGCACCCACCAAGGCCCCAGTTAAATGTCCTCGTCAGCAGCACAGAGAATCAATCTGTGCCAGTCACTCCCCCACATCAATGATGTGATTCAAGTTCTTGTGTCGGTCTCTTATACACCTTTGTGCTTTAACTATAAGATTTTAAAAAACTGAAAAAACCAAATCTCTGGAAAAAAATATTTGCTGCAATCTATCTTCTTCAAGAATCTTGCTCTGTCTGGTGTGGTCTGAGTACTCTTAACAAGCAAAAGAGGTGAAGTGGCATCAACTGAAAATCCCATCACAGATTGTGTTGCATACCTGAGTCATATTGTGGTTTAAGAACATTTTTCATGCCCCTAACTTAAATTTAGGTATCTAGAAGATTAGAGAGCATCTGAGCATGTATTTGGAGGAAGTTGAATCAAGGGGAGATTAATGTTGTTGGAATAAGTTTAATGTTGTTGAGGTCAGGAGCAGCCTCACATTCTCATGATTTAGACTGTAGAGTCCAACTGAGTATCCAAGAACTTAAAAAGTTAATTTTTTTGGGTACAGGGGCTGGGATTTGGCTTCCATTAATTGTCAAGTTTACGGAAATATTTAGGGAAAGGATAAAATTAAATGTTCTTGGGTACCATTTCTGTTTTCAGATTACCAGGTAACATTCCTCTTTCTAGATACAGCAAACTTGTATATTTTCACACTTCTGTGTTCTCCAGATGCATTAAAAAGCTAATTTCCACTTGGGAGGACATGAATATGTTTGCATCAGTTATTTATTCTGAAATTCTTCAAGGTGTGAACTATATAGTGTAGTGAATAGTCATTCCAAATACACCCTTCAATTTAATTTTCTGGTTTTGAAACTGTATTGTTTCAGTTTGATGCAGACTGAAGTACATCTTCTTTTTGTATGTTAGAAGCCCTTTACCCCAGCAACCCAGTACCCAAATATATTTCTAAATTTAGATCATTATACTTCTACATTACGTTATAGAAAGCTTTTTTTTAAATCTTTATTCTATTTGCTGAATATATCTTGGGCCCATACTAAGCAAACATTGAAATAGAAGGATTCTAATATTTTAATGTTGCCTTTGCTCAATAAAATACACATTTTTTTCCTCGAGTTTTGAATCTATGCTGCCATATCCCACCATCCTCCTTTCTGATTCCCTTCCATGCCTGTTTGCTTACCCCTGATATGTTTGCCAGAGCTACTTATGTGCTAATACTTGTATAATGGTTCACCAGACACCTTCTACCTCTTGAAAATATACATGGATACTGTCTCTTGGCAAAGGCATTAAATTATGTCTCTCCTTCCTACAATCATCCCATTTTAATTGCTTGGAAAAATCTAGTGTCTTCCTCTATCAGTTCTTCTAACAAGTTGGTTTCATGTTGGCCAAAGGGTTGAAAAGTCATTGGGGGTGGACTGATAGAAACACAACACTGCAAAAAAAACCAAATCATTACTGTCTTAGAAAACCAGACAGAAGCAACTGAGAGACTTGTGAAAAAGAAAACAGCGTGTACAGAGTGATGATGGACTGATCTACTGACCTGTTACAGTTGAAGCAATGCACTGAATTGCTAGCTGCATCTGTGATTTCCACTTTTTCTAGAAACCAGCCACTTGCTGTAGAAGGAAAAGAAAGAGCAAATTTAATAAAACCAAAACACAAATAGAACATAAGAAAGGTTTCTAATTTCATTTCCCAAACCCCGTGTGGTTCAGTACTTCCCAATATATTCAACATCAATAATAAAACTGAAACAGAGATGATTCAAATTACTACCAACTTCTCTCAGTTTTACAGGGAAGGTTTTTGATGTTTTTGTCAGAAAATGTAATGGAAGATTTTTGTTACAACTTAACTTATTTTTCCATATTAGATAGAACAGGCAGTAAGACAAATGAAACAGAGTGCATGGTAATATTGAATACATTCTTGAAAACCCATCTTGCCCTTTGTGGTATTTGGAAATGCACTCAAAATGCACCCCTGGTGGGCATTCTACTATTGTTTTCTAATTAATATATTGATATAGATATAAACCAAGTGGTGAAACTAAATGCTCCTCATATCCCTATTTTTCCAGCAGTCATGATTCAGAACAACATTTTCATTTATGGCAACACTCATATTTGTTTCATCTTTAAGAAGATATTAAATATTCTACTTTAATCTCCTATTTTGCTGTGTGAAGAAATACCTTGTGATGTAGAATTTTATTTCATAGATTATTAAAATATTAATATTTTAAAAGCAAAACTTCATTTTATATATACAATATCTGTGCTGGTATCTTTAGTTGTGTTTGCCAATGCAAATACTTAATGACAACATTTTAAAACTAATTAGGATCATACAGCTAGTAGCTGACAACCTTTTGGCATTCTTTGCATGTCCTAGAGATAAAGAACTACACCCTATCTAATTATTTTGGTTTTCAAATATTTGGACAAATTACTAAGTAGGCTAAAACCAATAAAAATATTTTTATTTGCAAGTAGGCTAAAATTGTAATAAAAAAATATTTGCAAATTGTGTCAATTTGGATAAAATGTAAAGGTACATCAATGTTTCTTGTTTTTCAATGACATTTTCAAAAAAATACCTGGGTTAAGTAGGCCATGAAGGTGTCTAGGTATACCACCCTCAACTCGCAAGATTCATTTATTGGTATTGTGAAGTACTTTTGAAACTCTTTTAATGAAATCTTGTGAATGGTTTAATATACCGTAGACTCTACTTGGAATAGATGACCTTTCATGAAATCTCTAAATCAGAGTCAAGATTATCAGCAATAAAATTTTACTGTCTCTCAAATTTACACGGCACTTTACAAAAGAATAGAAAGGCAAGTTTGCTCTCTTAAAAGATTAAAACCTAATGCTTTGTCCTTTATTGACAAAACTCCAACAGACCTCACTGAAATCTCCAGGTATGGGGAAATCTAGAGGTAGCTAGGAAATATTAGCAAACAGATGAAACATCTCAAAGAGGTATAACATTTGAGGAAGCTTGTGGGGATAAAAGCTGATGTGACAAAAGACACTTGGAGGTGATTTCAGAAAAATAGAAGAAGGTAGTCATGTCTGAGATGAATTGACACACACCAGCTGTGCTAGGAAGGCCCTATTACTGGCTATGTGATGTTGATCAGCACATAGAGAGGAAAAATAATAATTTTGTTGATAGTTCAGGAGCCAGGAAATAAAAGTTCAACCTATTATTTCCCCTTAAGTCTTCTTTGCAACTCTCAGAATACTGAAAGTCTGCCAGTGTGTATTTCCCTTCCCAGATCAGATCTAAGCTGAACTGTGTGCATGTACAGCAGTTACCACAAATAAGATGAAAGTCAGCAGGAAGATCTTATTTATTATAGATATTTCAACAGGTTTGGTGTTTTTTCTGTTGGAGTTTTCAACACTATGAAATATACAACATGACTGAGTAGTTCAGAAAAAAAAATGATGTTCAACTTTTTCCAAATAGGAATTGCTATTTGCAGAATTTTTCTTGGTTCATCCTAGAAATGATAAACCCTTTGCCACTTTATTATGCCTCGTGAACTTAGATTCATCAGATTTCATGAAACCTAAACCTATTTCTTTGAGATGGGTTAAGCGAGCTTCATCTGACTAGGGTATCTTAATACAATCAAACCTTTTTTGACTCAAGTTATACATTCCCTGCAAATTCAGTTTATGTATTTGTATCTCTGTATATCTGTATATATCTTGATATCCACATATCACTAGGAGATTTTAGCACTATGTGTTGGAGTGACTTTATGATGTATCCCATATCTTCCAGAAATGAATCCTGTGCCTTTCTGTGCCTTTAAACTGAGCCCAAGCGGGGAGAGAAAAAACCTGAGTGAGCTTTTCAAAACAGTTTGTGCTTCAAGGACACAGAGATAGCAGCTGCTGCTGCTGAGGAGCGAAGGAAGCATCCTTCCTGCTTTTCACCCAGTTTTTGGCTCTGTTTTCTCTGGAGAGAGACAGAGAATTAAGTTTTTTTCTGGAACTTCAGCTTTTCCCTTCTTCTCTTCTGGACTGTTTCAACATCAGAACACCAGAACTCATTGGGAAAACTTTCCACCTTAGGCCCGGAGGGGGGCCAGGCTGACCCAGCTCTGGGGAGGGGAGAGACCACACCCGCAGAAGGACTTTAAAATCTTCCCAGGTGTCTCTCCAAAACGAGAGGTTTTATTATTTAGCATTATTATTATTCTTTTCCCGTGTGTTTGTTAAATAAATAGGTTTTTTTTCCTTTTCACTTTCCTCCGAGGGATTTCTTTCCCGAACCTGGTGGGGGAGGGGTGGCTGTAACCTGCCTTCTAGGAGAGGACGTCCAAATTCGGATGCTCGTCTGAATGTTGTCTCAAACCAGGACACACTATTAAATGTAAACTTAAAAGATTATATGCCCTAGTGTCCCATTTTATTTTTATGTAAAATTCAGGGTTTAGAGATTAGTGTACACAGAAACATTTTCCATCATCATGTGTGGTTATGTATTATAGCCACATCCTAATTTAACATCAGGGCAGGACCTGGCGCACACTTTCGTTCTCAGGCTTTCACAAGAGGAAGAGATCTATGTGTGTGAGAAGGAGCTACAGCATGCTTTGACTAGAGTCCCCAAACTTGCTCAAATAATGGAAAGTTTAGCCTGCAGTTTGAAAATTCAATCCTATCTTATTTAAGACATCTAATAAAGCTTTTGGCTGAGCAATGCTTGAATGATAAAACTGTCTGAGGTTTATTTTAACTAGATCCCTGTTAGAAAGAAAAATCATGGTATGGTCAAGAGAAATGTGATAGACAGAGGGGGTGAAAACAAGGGCAGAAAAGCTGACCTCGTTTGTACACATATTTTTATTAGCTAGCTGTAGCAGTAGTGTGACTTCAAACATCTTTCCAAATGTCAGGCATATCCTTAAGCAGAAGATGTTTGCAAGGCTATTGAACACAGAATACTTACCAAATCCTTTCCCACTGTGGCCAATTTCAATTGAACGTAGGCTGCCTAATTTTTTTGTCTTAATCTTGAATGTATCAACCTTTAATATTAAAATACAGTTATTAGAAATATTATACCAATGTTTGGAAGCTTGCAAATTTGTCTAGGTCAGTTCTGAGACCAATTCAAGTGTAACAGTAGAAATTCAGAATGAGTGAACCACTAATGTGGTTTATTTTCCTTACTGAAAATGTCTGACATAGATCCTCTCCTACTAGGTCTCAGTTTAAACACAAAAGATTAGCTTTTCAACTTATAGTATGACAATCCCTACCTCTTTCTTGACTTTCATCTACCAGAAAAACATTTTTTTTGTGAATTCTTAAATGATGTAGTCTTCTAAAATGGTTCTAGTATATGATACGTAAATAAAAATTCAGGAACATAAAAGATAAAGGCTTTTACTACATTACCATTATGTGTCTAAAATACGATATACTTTAGTTTAAAATATTACTTTGTTTCATATTGCAGATTTTTAAAAATAAATTCTTTTTTCCTAAGACATTTGGCATCAGTGGCTACCCATCTACTTAGCTGGATTGCTGACGGGATTTCTACGTATCTACTCTTCTTTTTTGAAGTGTAATGACACCTCCTGTGTAGTACCAGGCAAAAGGAAGTACTACTCAAAACACTTTTTTACTTGCTCCTTGTGCCTGTAGGTAACTAGATTTATTATCCTCCTCAGTATGGAAGACAATTCATGGGTAAATATCTTCATCTCACAGATATCCTGGCTGAAGAAACTCAGACCAACTCCAGGGAAAAAGATGTTTAATATTGCTGGAGATAATGAGGTAGATCTCTTAAGGAATATATTTTCACTGGAGTTCTAATTATTTAGTCATTACCTTTCAATAAATCCACATGAGAAAGTTACGGAGAAAATACATCTATTTCTTTTTTACTTAAGGGTAACCGTCATTGTACCCCACTGCACAGGCGGTGACCAAACGGAGCAATTCCTTTGCCAGAGCAGTGTGTTTACTAAATTGGGAGAACATCCAGCCAAGGTACTAGGATATCATGCAGAGAATCTGCATTCTTATGCAAATATCTTTTACTGAACTAAGGGTCTCTGAATAACAGCCTAAAGCATGATGGATATCCGAATCAGGCTGGTGTGTATGGTTCCATTTTATCTGGTTATAGACTTATACATTCAGGGAGGCTCACAGCACCAGTTTCCATGGCAAGGTAAAATGATGGGATGTAAGAGACTGATGTGTTCTCATGCACAATATTCAAAGTTTGTGCAACAGCATGGGTTAGTGCACACACATAAGAGACAGAAGAGCAACAGAGACAGCTAGATGCAATAGAACTAAAATGCCCCTTTGGTTACTCTGGTGAAAAGGCGAAACATGGGGAGAGCTGAGACTATACCTCATGTAGTGATGTGGAAAACAGAATAAATGCCTCAAGTTTTCTAAAGAACTTGCATAGATTTAATGTTTGCTTTTCCAGTAAAGAAATGAACACAACCTATGAAATCTGTGTACTCACCTTTCCTCTTTCAAAGGGGTTTTGATGCTCCAGTGGCTGAGAGAGTTGAAATACCTCAGATTTGTCCTCATTCCCAAATAAAATAATATGCACATTGGCATCAGTCCCTGCTCCCCTTTTGTCACCTGTGTACACTTTAATAGTATACTCTGTCAAATTTTTTACTTGACTTCCTTCTTTATTCAAGTTGTTATCTATGTCATTCTTTTGTTTCTCTCCTCTAGTAACAAAAGATGCTGGGATTTCTCTCTGTATTTTGGGCTTATTGCACTCACAGAAAATTCTCTGAAAAACAGAAACATATGTTTTTGTGGTAAGTAAATAATATATTAAATGGAAAAATCCTATGAATTTATGTGGAACAGTTAAAGATAGGCGTATTTTTAAAGTATCTATTGACAGAATAATTCTATGGCAGTTACTTTGATTCAGTGTCTGCTCAATGTTTTCAACTATTATGATTTAAAAAACATTACTAGCTTTACATAATAGACTTACTCATTCACTTCAAATACATAGATAGGATGCTCCTTTGCAGCTTCTTGCACATGCAATTTTTTAACCTCCAGTTTGCAGTCTGCAAAGAAGGAAAGAGGGTGAAAATATTCCACTGCATGACAAGAAATTCGGTGGACTGTTGTTGGTATAATGGTGTCATTCTTACTATATTAAAACGTCATTTTTTAACTAATTTATAAATGCTGACATCTGAGTTGAAAGTGCTAGAATGACTACAAGAGTCTTTATTTTGTTCCTATTTGTAAACCTCAACTTAGAAATTTAGAAGTAAGCATTTCCTTTGTCTTAGTGAAGCAAGGAAGTGTTGTCCTCACTGTCCTTGGACAGGCATGCAGAAAAGATTCAGCATGACTCAGGCAGACACATTTGAGAAGGAAAAGCAGAAATACACATCTGGTGCTTCCTTCTCAGTGATTGGCAAGAGGATTGGAGCTTTATTCCACATGCAGCACAAAGAGGATCTCATTAGGTGGCAGGTAGGAAGGGAGTTCAGCAGCTCACTGTATCCCTCTGCTGTTTGTGAACTTTCTGCTGGGAGCTTCAGCTACATGGCCTGAATCTCTTGCCGCTAGTTAGTCATGAACACTATTCATTTTCCTTTATCTTCTATTATTTGTTGCTTCAGCCCTGTTCAACAAACTGCATTCCAATCACTTCTACTACTATCCAAGTCCCTTTAATTATATCAATAGGATATAATCAGGCTTCTGTGAAGGAATCCAGACTTTGTGTTACACTCATGACCTGCCAAGATAGTGCATGGAGAGAGTCAGAAGATTCAGGAAGGGGCCTTGAATCATCTGATCTTAAAAACTTGCTCTGATAAGGAGTGAAAGCATAAATGCACTAGAGAACATTGCCTGGGCTGATCGGTCCTGCAGGGTACACCTGACTTTAAACACTAAGGAGGTTTTATGTGGTTTAGGATTTTTGGTTCAAAGTCTTGGTTCAAACTAGTCTCAGTTCAAACAAGTCTAGCTACAATATGGACACCCTTACTCCTCTGAAGTGGTGTATCATCTAAGTAACTCCTTTGGAAGAAATATGCCAAATACATCTGCCCAATCCTGTCTTCATAACACTCGCAGAGGCAATGAGCTCAATGTCCCTCCTTGAACTGTGTTTTCAAACCTGAATGGAAAATCTTGCCTGTCACACTCTGCTCTCCATGGTGCCCTTTGGCAACACACAATTGCCACATTCAGTGACTGTCAGTCAGACAGATGGCTGTAGTTAACTTTCACAACTGAAGCTGTGGGAAGCAAAAGCAGTGAGCTACACGCCTGGCTCCCTGCAGCAGCATGGCAGAGATGTGCCTCTCCTTCCCTTCCCCTGTACAGTAACTGCAGCTCCACACCATATCCGCCTGGGAGTGACCAAGGCAGCCTGTGCTGGGGCGCAGGATGTGCTGACCAGCCAAGGAGTTTGGGCATGCTTACTGCCTGAATGTCACCTTACGTACTTGGTTGAAATCGGGTGGTGTGTCTAAAAGGTTTTATGAGGAGCCTACAGATGGGGAAGCAAAAAAAAGTCAGACAGAGTGCAAACATAGAACCCTTGTTTCCCTAGAAAACTGTTAGAAAATAGTCAATTGTAATACATAGTAATGATTTGCAATCATATAGCAAATTTCATTAACAGACTTCAAAAAACTTTATAATGAATTCTTTGAGTTAGTAGCATGATAGCCATCCTACAGATAAAGAAAAGAGATGTTGAGGTCAAGACAATTTTTAGGAAGTTCAGTGACAGAACTTGCTGACTGCCAAACAAAGGTAAAATTTCCTTCTGAACATCACAGGGAGAAAAGAGAATAGGTGGGGGAAACAGTGAAAATAATTGAATTACAGAAGGAAATTAAACAATACCAATTTCTTACTTGAGTTATAATTATTCTCCTAGATAACTTATTAGTAGAACATGTATTAAGTGCAGAATATAATTATTCATCTTAATTTTCTGTTCTTTCTTCTTGTATGCAAAGGAATAGTTTACTTTCTTGAAGCATTAATATTATAACCTTTAAAACTGAGGATTTTAATTTGTCAAAATGTAGAATTTTGTTTTATAAAATATTACCCTTTAGCAAAAATAGCCAAAAGGAATTAATTAGAATTTAACTCTGGCAGTGACTTCATTGCCTTTAACAGGAGGCTAGCTGTGTGATTTACATCACTGACTTTAGAAAGTAAAAAGTATATTACCTGTTTTACTGCTGATCAAAAGAACAATTTTTTCCAGTTCTCCCAAGTCAGCAGCATCCATGATAACTAGAAACGACTAAAATAAAATTATTCAGTATTGTAATATTAAACCATGTTACTTAAATGTATGGGAAAATTTGAAAATAATATTTAGGAAGTACAAGAATGGATTAAAAGATAAATTTTAAAATACTTTAAGACAGAGTACCTCATTTTTCTCTTCCTGCTGCACATCCTGCAATGACTGGAGAAGGGATCTGTCCCCTGTGTCACCATGAGTACCATATATACATGCAGTCATATGCACTAAATTTCTCTTATTCAAAATATTTCTCGAAAATATTGTCAGATGATACGTAACCACTGCAATATCAAGCAAAAAGAGATCTTGTTAAGACTGTGCCACAACCTTGCACAGCTATTTGACAACATAGTATTGTACAGTCAGAGGTAATTAAAAATTCAAGCACTTGAAAATAATAGTAAAAGTCAAAATTTCTGCAATTTTTTCCTTAATTTTGCCTTGTGATTGTTTTGACACCATTTCTGAGAGCTGAAGCTTGAGAAGTAAGGCTGGACCAGCCCAAAACAAAAATGAAGGGATTGCATCTGGAAGGTTTGCTTCTTGGACCCCTGTGTCAAAGAGCACCAAGAGTGGGCAAGGTAGGAGCCGAGCACAACCCCAGCTCAGGCAGTGCCCTCTCTGACCAGGTGCTGCAGCATCTGCATGTGGCAGGCAGAGCTGTCAACAGTTCCAGATGCAGCAAGCAGTGAAAAAGACCTGAGATCCATCCTGGTGATTGAGATGGGAGCAGAAGGAGAAAGAGCCAGAGAAGGACTGAAAATAAGGCTACAGCATGGGTCCAAAGTCTGTGCAGAAGAGGGAGGCAGAGAGACAACTAGAGAAACATGCACATCTGATGTAGCTGAGGCATGATATGACCTGTACATCCTCTACCCATCATGGCTGGAGGTCCCAGGTGAGTCTAGCCAAGGCAAATTAGATCTGTAGACTCATCATGGCCCTGATACACTGGAGTCAAGTACAGGTTGCATTCATGAGCTTTGGGTCAGCTCATACAGTGGATAGCACTGGGAGAGTCCATTGTACAAAGGGCAATTGAGGGAGATTAATGTAGGCAAGGGTAGAGGGCTAAAATGCTTACATAGTGCTCTTTGTTCAGGCAGTGAGATCAGAGCATCATAGGACAAGTGTAGGCAATCAAGATTTTATCTCTCTAGTGTACTAAATAGATTAGAAAGGGGAAAGATGAAAGAAATCTCTGAAAAGAAATTGTATACAATAAGGGTAACATATATGAATGCTACAACTGTTAATTTTATAAAATTCTAATTATTTCATAATATCAATGTGAATTATGGCTCTCTGTTAAATTTGTGGAAATAATCAGCTTGAAGGTGGCATAATAGTTTTTTATTTCACCTTTTCAATATTTAATTGTTTTGCCTTAAAAACTACGGTAGTGCAAAATTGACCTTCTGAACAGCCCTGTGTGTGAGAGGACAGAGACAGCACCATGTCATCCCTGGGGATTCCTGAGGTGTAAGCATCTCAAAGGAAGGTACAGTAAAGGGAAACTATTTATTTATATACTCAGCTGGAGGCCTCTGCTCATTAATACACCCAAAGGCACATGTGTGCACTGCCAGATCTCGAGGGTCTGTACTCTATGAGCTGCATTTTGATGGCTTCGATTAGCCATTAGCATATGCTTCATTACAATCCCAGGAAGAATTTTTTTTTAAAAAGGAAAATATAACTGAGATAAAATACTAAGGCACTCTGTGAATGACAGAGCTGTTTCTGAAATTTAACGTCACATGGCTTCTCGTTATGGTGAGTGTGATTAGCTGCTTTCCATTCCAATTAATACAAATACTGGTTTTGCTTTTAGCTGAGAAAAGGGAGAAAATAAATTAGTTTTAGAAATCTGTCAAAAAGCATATCTGTTTTTCACAATAAATTGCAAGTAAGTTTGTGTGTAAAGATCACTTTGAACTCCACGTGTACCACCTGCTGTGGAGCTGCTTAAAGCTCTCTTGGACATAAATGGCAAAGATTTGGGGGAATCACTGTCCTAGTTTTTTTCTTCACTAGTTACAAATCCCTCCTTGGAGACATCTAAAACATGGGTGGAAAAAATAAAAACCATAGAAATTAGCTATTTCATTTGTTTGTTCTTTTACCTAAACATAAGTATTATAATACCTATTCCTTTTTTGTGATTTTTTATCTCTTGATTTCAGAATATTTACAAAGAATAAAAGTATTATCAAAAGGAAAAAGAACAAAAAAAAGAGAATGGGGAAATTATTTTTTCAGCCAAGAGATTGATAGAGCCAAGGTCATAAGGACTCCAGTCTCACTGCCCCTTTATCACCCATCTTTCATCTGCTGCATCTTTCTCTCCTCATTTCTGTGTGCTTGTACTTGTATCCTGAATACTTCTGCACATGACAGTGATCAGTCCTTTGCAAGGGGTGCACTCATGTGCGTTATGTTGATCTGAAGGTCCTCTTTGTTTCAATTTTCTGTGTAGGAGGTGAAAGCCATTGAGCCCTGTTCTGTACCCATACTGTGTAAGTGGTCAAGTGAAAACACCTCTAAGCAATATGAAATCTACAGCCCAGATACAAATTTTATGTTTTCAATTGCAGCCACAATATGCAAAAAACCCCAAACCTCAGTGTCTGTTGTTTCTACTGAGATTATTCACATACTTACTTTTGGATGCATTCAAACACCTCACTGAAACTGGGCCTTAAGTTGCAACCCAAAGTGTGTAGGAGAAGTTCATTTTACGTCTACTTGAGCTCATTTTAGATGAGCTGACTTATTTTTTACCCAAATAATTAATTTGTTTTCTGCATAAAACCCTATCACAAATTATTTGAATATTAAGTATCATTATTTGGTCTGTTAATTAAGTTAGTATTTGTTCCACCATACGGCAGCATTCAGTAAGCATCACATTACAGAATAGGGTGGATTTAGGTGAAAGGATTTCTTTTATTTTACTTAACCAAGGTGACAAATGTAAGAATTGTTGAGCTAATTTTAGGAGACATAAATATTTGGAGTGTATAAAGGTAATAAAGCTGAAGCTTATATGTAGTTTTGAGCTGTTATTTACTGAGAATATTTGTTTGGAATGTGCAAACAAACAACAAAATCGCTTAATAGTAAATGAACTATAAAAAATCATGTTGTTAATGTCAGTAATATGAGCAGCTGAGGACTAAACAAAAGAGAATAGAAATATTACAATATTGCAAGAAAAGGATATTTCTTATAAACTGTTCTTTGTAGAATATAATAATGCTTCTGTGCAATCAAATGAATATTGCATTTCCCATTTTATGGTACAGAAATTAAGCTGAGTGGGTAGTATTTTCCTTCATACATTTTAAATTCTTATCCAGTCTTTATGAATCATTAAATAAAAACAATAAAAATTTCTGTTTTGATAAAGGTTTCTACTGTAATACTAGGACATGTTAACCTCCTGAACCACTCTACTGCTTTGAAGTAGATTTATACCTACCAGAAAGTGCTTTTTTAATGGCCACTGTATAGGGAATTCAATCCATCTGTCTCCATTAGGAGAAAGAGGAAGTGTTTTATTTATGGTGAGACTAAAGGTATCCAGGGTTGATGTGTTCTGTATTCTAAAGTGACGAAGAGACAACTGGGATATGTTGCTTTCCAAACTCTGGAGACCACATCTCACTTTATAAAGCATTCCCAAATCAGATGCTAAATGTATCCAGGAATCAACAAAACAATGAGTTAGCATCCAAACAGAGATATACAAATAAACGCATAGGTAGTTTACAGGAGAGGAAGTTTGCTCTAAAGGAGTCAGCACAGTCCTGGACCCATTTGCATCAGTCTTGGTGCTAAAAGTCCCATTCAGTTCAAGAGCAGCAGAACCAGGTTGACTGTAGGCTCTTAAGGACATTTTAGCTTTATTCTCTAGGGGCATTCATTGTAATCGTTCTATCCAATTCAAATTAAGTACAACAGTAATTTCTAATGTGAATAAGTAATGTTAATGCCATTTAAAATTATATGCATTATTAACTATGACTATTTGTTGGGGAAAAAAATAATATGCTTGATCATCATGAACTTGAGAAAGCCAGAAATTAAAAATGAAAGCTGGCATGCAACTGAAAACTTCAGTTCTGATTTTCTTGAATATTTAAACAATAATACCTCCAATATTTACAGCACTACATGATTATTTCTCTTTAAAAGGAAACTCAAAGAAAATTTAAATATAGGCAAATCTATATATTATTTTACATCATATGTTATTTGGTTCTCAGTCTGATGTTCCACTTTGTTTTCCATGGAAACTGGATTTGACTTGCTGTTGCTTCCATAAAAAACCATAACCATCTTGGATATATTTTCTGACAACTTTTCAAATTCTGATTTTGTTTCTTCTTGATGTGTTGTGAAATAAATCCTCCATCTGCCTTCTGAACAAATAAAATAAGAAAAATAAAAAGGAAAAAAAATTAAGGATGTTTGTGTTTTCGTGTATTAAGACACTATCCGACACAAAATTCCTAAGACATGCCTTGTTCTACATGGGGAACATTATTTTATAAGCATGTCACCTGGGTATTGAGCACCTCCCTAAGTTTATTGCCATTTTTCACTATTACAAAGCGGAAACTACTGTCAGTACTAGTAAGTATAATGACATATTGTGATGAAAATATTCTCACATTATTATCTCAGAACTGATTAATAAAACAGTCAATGTAATGACAGAAGCTATACCTGAATTCATTTGCTCTCTTCCTAAAGGCCAAGCAGATGTGCTCCTCCTCCCCTGAACTTCTAATTAAAAAAGATCAAATTAATATTGTTGTAGAACAGTGTCCATATGATAATAAAGGTCTGTATTCATGTCTAGTGAGACAGTTGACTGAGTATTATATAATTTAGATTAAAGATTTAACTAGGAAGTGCACAATGTGATTTTCTATTTAAGCACCATCTCCTAAATATCATGCTATTAAACGAACTGACTCCAGGGCTGGCTCTTTACTAGGAAAATGGATGTAACATGAAGATTCAAGTATTTTTCATCTTAAAGCATTTCTGTGTCATTTCTACGATTTATGCTCTGGATGAATGAGCACTAATTGGATGTCTTTAATGTCTATTCTAGGGGTTGATGTTCCTCCCACAGATATTAGTCCCTATTGATTTCATCGGGATTTGGTATAGATCAAAGCTGCTTGTAAGCATTAGGTAGTGACCCAAACCAAACATAAGAAGCCTTCTTTTGATTTCATAACCAAGATTGGATTTGCCACTTATGGTATAAAGAAACTCCCAGGATTATTTGTCCAAATCAATGAAGTCTAGTAGAAACAGAACTAAATATTCCTATTTTTTTTCAGAAAAGTCCCAATATACAAACTAAACCAAAGCTGAAATTATTTGCTTTTGCACATTAATAGTTTCCTCCTTTTCTTTCTGGTTTTAAATGATCAAAAGTTAGAGATGATAAAGCAGAGGAAATGGATTGAACTGGAATCTTCTTCAGTCTCAAGAGGCTACGGCTGGGCAAGTGCCAGCAAATGCCCTGGCATATAGGAAGAAAAAAAACTAGAACATGTTTTGTAATCCAAGGACTCATCTATACTGTCAAATAACTCCTCTGAGAGGCAGGAGAATAAATACATCTGTCTTAGAGGTACATTCTGGGCTTTGGTGCCTTCTGATCTGGTTGGAGTGTGCTGTGGTTCCTCCCAGCTTGCACACCAGATTGTGTTGAAATCCATGCTTGGACTGAAACCATCACACAGGGAAGGAGGCTGTACATTCCCTTCCTGTCTTGACAAAGAGCCACAGGCAGTAGGGTCAAAACTACTCCTCTGCGTCCTGATTCCTCACATGGTGTCAGTCAAAAGTATCTCCAGTTTCTGGCAAAAGCTGTCCAAACAGAGTAGCATAAACAACATAAAACAGTCATTTTGAATACAATGGAGACATTTTCTCCACTGCTTAAACAGAGTTTTCCCTACTTTTTACCTTTTTACCTAGCAAGTAATTGGTACTAGAAGCTTAAAAATAGTTCACAGGTGTAGAAGACTTGGAGAGTCAGGAATTTGTAAAAAGGAATAGGACAAATTTGTTGCCATTTACACCACTGAAAATCTGGAGTAACAAAGCAGAAATTATCCTCTGGCAAATAGTGGTGATTAAGTGGTGACTAAAACACGAAGTGTTCAGACACACTAATTCCCTATATAATGACAATATTCTACTGGAATATTTTAAACTATAACTTGTTTGTAGAAGCAAATCATATAGCTGCATTCTCCAGTTTGGCATGAATTTCTTAGCAGATGATAGTTCGAAGATAGTGTTGACCTGTGGCATCCAGAGTTATTGAGGCAGATCTTTTTCCATCACGTCTGTCTTTAAGCCATGTTTGAGCCATAAACAATGTTTCTGTCCCTGAAGATTCTGACTCTTTCACTATAATCTTCTCCAGAAGCCAGTCAGAGCCTCTCCCTTTTTCAACAACCATCCTTTGCAGAATACCAATATCTACTGCTTCCACTTGAAAAATATCCACCTGAAAAATTCAGAATCAAAATGTCACATGGAAACAGAACTGTGTAACTAAATTATCCATGTATTTTGAAATACAAAAGTAAGAAGAAAATCAGGATTTTTTTATTAATTCAATAAATACCAGCAGAACAAGAGATGACGAGTTTAAACATGCTAAATGCCTGCATTAAGAAGTATTTATTCCCTTTGTGGTTCTGCAGTTTACAGCTAAACTACCTCTTTTCCCACACAGAACTATCAGTTGCTTTTCCAAAATTGATGTTTAATGATCTACAGGGAATTTATTTTAAACATATCTTGCTCTCAACAAAATAGACCCCAAGGGCTACCATTTCAGAGAAGAAATACAGGGAATGAGAAAGGCAGAAATGAGCATCACAGAAGGAATCTCTTAGGAAAGAATTACAAACTTGGTTCCAGATTTGGATTAACTTGTAGGACTAGTTTCAATACAAGTAATTGAATTTAAGGAACTATATTAAATAAAACTATGTTGAAATAAGTTCTGCTATTCCCTATCAGTTAAAAGGCCACAATATTTTCACAATGTTTAGAACACTGAAGTAAGATTCATAAAGAAAATTGTGATATATCAGACATTAAACACTTTCACAATATGCGATTCTGGGGTTTTGTGAGCGTTACACCTATTTAATGTTTCCTCAGTGGAAAAACAGACATTAAATTCTTGGCATAGAGACTTTCTACATTTTTTTGCTTTATAGATTTACGAATTATCATCTCATTTCTTCTGGGGTTGTTAACTGTTAAAATCTAGTGTTATTTGTGATGAAATATCCAGCATGATTTAAAGATATAAAGATGTTTTTGAAGGGACTAGGTAGCAATAACGATGAAAACACTTGAGTCCTGAGAAGTCTTCCAAACATCATTCACACTGAAGTTGCTCTGCCAGAGCAAGAGAGCAGCAACCCTTAAAGGTTTACGCAGAGATGAAACAGAGAATAGCAGTTCTCTTGTTCCACCTGTCACAGTTTCTTTCCTGGACAGGTTTTCCAGCTGAAGAACCGACGAAAGATTTACGTTGCAAAGACCAGCCTAACCAGTTTGCAACTTGATAATAAGACACAGCATAAGCTAAAATATTGAGCTTAAAATTGCAGATAATATATGACCATCTACTTTTAAAAGAATCCCCAGAAACAGAAAAATTTTAGATTTGTTCTTCAACTTTTTTCTCGTTTTTCATTAATGTATGTACATGTGAATATGAAAGTGTGTGTGTTTTTGAATTATACCTTTAACAGTCTCCTAAAAATCATAATCAACCTGTCACTGAATTACTCCATAACTTCTAGACTGAAAGGTCATGTTAGTCAAAAAACTGCTACAATGCACCATCTAACCATCACATTTGCATTATCACTCTTAAGTTATCATGTGAAATAGGAAAATGAGACAATGATATTAAGAAAAAAATCTGAAAGAGGCACTTGAATAGCTATACTTCCTTACAAGGAATCGAGGTTATCAGCTGCTTAGTGAATTTAGCAGCAGAGCAAATACACTGGAACGGCTGAAATCCTAGATGGAGTGCAGAACTTCAGGAAAAAAGGCTCCTCTTCATATTTTCCTTAGCTAAATCAAAAAAATAAGGTTTAGTGTCAGCACTACCATTTTATGTTATTACCAATTGGACTAATTTAATGATTGAATGCCATTAATTTGAACTGTTAATTTACCTTAATTGTGATATTAATTTGATCCTTTAGTCCACGTTTAATTGGATTGGTAAAGTTATACCATCATGCCTGAATAAAATAATTTGTATTAAAAATACACACAGGAGATGACTGAAAAACACAGACTGAAGCAAGAAACATACAGACCCCTGTGTCTGTCAACAATAAATTATTTAAAGTTCACAAAATGTGAAAATTTATCCTAAAATTGCTGCTAGTACTTGCAAATGATTATGCTTATGTTAATGCATGATTGTTGAGGTTTAAACCCAGGCAGTATCCAAGTCCCACACAGCTGTTCTCTCACCCTCTCACCAGCAAGATCAAGGAGAGAATGAGAAGGATAAAAGCTAGAAAATTCATGGGTTGAGATAAAGTTTAATAGAGAAAGTAACAGCCATGCACACAAGCAAAGCAAAACAAAGAATTAATTCACTGCTTCCCATAGGCAGGCAGGTGTTCAGCCATCCCCAAGACAGCAGGTCCCCAGCACGTTAAGTGGTTACTTAGGAAGACGAATGCATCACTCCAAATGTCCCTCCTTCCTCCTTCTTCCCCCACTTTACATACCGAACATGATGCCACATGGTGTGGAATATGCCTTTGGTCAGTTGGGTCACCTGTCCTGGCTGTGTCTCCTCCCACCCTCCCATGCACCCCCAGCCTCCTCACCAGGGTGGCAGCACAAACAGCAGAAAAAGCCTTGGCTCTGCACAAGCCCTGCTGAGCAATAACAAAAGCATTAGCCTGTGTTCAGCACAAATCCAAAACAGAGCCTCATACCAGCCACTGGGAAGAAAATTAATTCTAGCCCAGCTGAAACAAGCACAATCAATTATTTTATAGGAAACACACAAGAAAGCTCTTGTCAGGTACTTGTTAGAATAATTTCTTTTTAAGAGAAAAGAGTTTTCCAGAGAATGACTAATTTAGTGGCATGATTATCAGCATCTCCAAAAAAAAATCTGTTGTCAGTGATCTACTCTTGGAAAGGATAGTTAGGAATATAGGAAAACTACAGACAATATTTTGCTGGCTTCTAGACTTGTGCCAAGTCGGGTTTGACTTGCACCAAGCTTAACGGTTAACAAACTTTTAGTACTTATTAGTGACTTAATAAATCAGGGACAGCATGTACTATGGGTTATCTATAACCTGGAGGATCCAGCCACAGATAAAAGCAAGTTTATGTATATAGTTAACACACAAAAGGTTTTCCAAATCGTTTTTCCGCTGAAAATAAGTATATTTTGATGGAATAAACATTTGTAAAAACTTCAGTGTTTGGTTTGTGTTAGACACAGTACTTTATAATTTGTCAATGTGCCATGTTAACAAGCTGACTTTAGAGCATGTAAAATCTCACAAATCCATGGTCAAATCTGCAGACTATTCAGACATCTAATAAACTGCAAGAAACTATTAAGTAGACTAGAAATTGTGTCAACTGGGGTGAACTCACTTCACAGACAAGATTACATTTTCTCTTTATGTGTACATTTGAAAATCTACGTAGTGTAATGAGCTTTATTGCAGTCAGGAGACCAAAAACGAACAGAGAAAGAGAAGCAACTATAATTGTTAGAGCTGAGAACAACTGGCTAGAGATAATTTATTTGCTAAATTTAATTCACTTTTCTCCTCCCAAGCTGTCTGCAAACAGACAGATAATGACATATATTTCATTCTAATTTTATTAAATTCAATTATTATTAAAAATTTAGCTAATATTTTTGTAGATTCATATGAGACCATGAATTAGGCATAAAATTTTCTAAATATTTGAGTTGTTGGCAGGTCTTTTACGTCACATTATACTCTATCTTTTATTTGACTTACAAATGGAGACCTTTTAAATTACTAGAGGGTTAATTCTTCTGCAAAAAGGGAAAGAGAGAGGAAGAAAACACATAGAAGATAAGCAAACCTATAGAATATGAAATTTATCTTTATCATTTTCCCCTAGGGGAAAAAAATGTTAGTTGTTTTTTAGTTACTACTAGCAAATTAGGTTTGAACAGAGAAAAGTCACCTTAAATATTGATAATAATACATATTGTCTAATTCAGCAGAGTTTATATTGAATTTTCTCAGAATAGCATTAAAGCAATTTGTGTGTATGAACAGCCCACTAAATTTTCTTAATTAACATTGCCCGGAGAAAGATATTCTCCAAGACTGAGCAGCTAAGATTGACAGTGGTAGAGACAAACATCCTCTGTGACCCAGAAGAGCTGCCCTAGCAAAACCAGAAGTGGCATTTCTCATATTTCTTGGCTAAGAAAATAAGAACTAAAAAAATCTTTTGTAACAATCATTCCAGCAAACCTTTCAGAATACTTAAAGTTTGTTTTTTTCTTAACTCCTTTTCAGATTTTCTTCAAATGTTTTTTTCTTTTCCTAGGATCCCTCTTTTGAGCCTTTTCTTTGAATCTATGACCCAGTTTGACTTTATTCAGCACTCTTCTGTGTCACTGCTGGCAACATATCACTGTTTGCAGCAGCTGCAATAGTTCTTGTAACAGAAGAAGCATTTGAACAGTCACTGTGCAATATTTACCTTTATAAATGCCAATCATTTTACAGGCTCGGTACTGAAACTTGATGGTTGGTTAATGACGATATTCCCAGCAGAACTGAAAATGGCAAGCCGAGACACACCATATGCTTCATTTCATCAACCTGTATGCACAAGTGATTTCCCATACTGCTAATGTTAGTATCATTTTAATAGGCTTTTATTGGAAAAGGAGTCAGAGTGTCTAGATAAAGGACCTTTCCTATTAAGCTTAGCGAACCTATTGATTTGCTGCCTGATTATTTTGATCTCACTTGTTAATCTGGAGAAACTCAGCTGAAAACAAAGGAGTTTTAACACAGGTAGGCAAAATAAAGGCCTGGGTAACACTGAGCCCAAATCAGAAACAGTGTGTGAACATTCCTGGAAAAGGAGAAAAAAGAGAAAAATTACTTTTGCCCCTTCAGATTGTGGTCCTATGGGCTCTTCCAGTTGTGCGGAACAGAACTTCTCCACCCTGTCCCAAATGCTTGTCACATCACTACCTTCTCTTAGATGGACGTTATCACCTTTTCAGTTGTGCCAGGATAACCACAAAATCAGCTCCAGCCAAATTTTATCAAGACAGACCAGGTGAAAAAGCCCAAATCACTAATGATATTAACTGCTTAAACTAAATAGACATTTGGACCAAGCAAATGTATGTCACTGTGCCAGAAGACTTCAGAAGTGGAAACACTGGGTGGTAAGCAGCAGTGATGACAAGCACTGGTAGCAGTACTGTCTTGGCTTAGTTCAGTGGAAGGATGAAAAGTGCCTCTGACTGTGCCCTCACTGTCTTGAAGTCAGTGTTGTGTACAAATGCTTCTTTAAAAATAAAGGTTTTCATGCATCTGAAAAAGCCAACCCAAATTTCCTTCTAGACTCACATTTCTGCAAGCATGCTCTTGTATTATGTTAAATTTTCAGCCATAAATTCATTGAAAATTTTTATCTCTGCATGAAAAAAGTAATGTAAATTATAATGAATGAACAATTAGAGGTTTCTGATAACACACATTTATCACAGTTTATCAATCTTCAACAAGATTAGTGAAGAATCAGTGAAAGAATAGGGGTAGTGACAAAAACCCCAAATATATCTTCCCTGCACTGACCTTATGTTAATTTGCTTAGTATGTCTGGAAAGAAATCTTTTTGAAACAAGATTTCTATGCACAAAGCAGCAACAGGAGTAAGAAAGAATAGGGGCATCTTATAATGATCAGCAGCTATGACCGTTCACAGCTAACTAGTTAAAGATATTTCAATCAGACTTTGTGTAAAATGTATTTAATAAAATGCAAATGGACTGCTACATAGACCAGTATCATCAGCCACATCCAAAGCTGTAATCATAAATTATATCAAACAAAAGAGATAGAAAAATCAAACCAAAACAACAACAAAACACAAACAAACAAAAGAAAGTCATCACTTTGGACAGATTCAACCCCATCTGATGCAGCCTGATTGTTGGACTGATTTAATAACAGTCAGAGTTTGAGATCTGGTTTAACAGGCAAAGAAAATAGGATGAATGTAATTTTCTTCAACTTCAATAATGCATATCATCGTATAATATTTTGATTAAGACACTGTAATCAAATGTAATAACGGGATAATAAAATGTCTAACTGGTATGTCTCCAAGTGCAGCTGTAAACAGAGAATAGTTTCAAGCACATTTCATTGCAGTGAGGCCAGTTAATAAGCTCATGCACTTTAGTATTTCCATGATTTATCTGGAAAAAAACAAGATTTCAGAGATTATGCAAATACAGTCTCCAGTTATGACACTTGAAGAAGTAGAGTGCTAAATTGAAGAGAACTCTGAAAAGATTTGTGAGAGTTAATAAATCACAGGAAAGCCTTCATTTCAGTGAATCAAGCAGAATAATCTATTTAACTTGTCAAAGGCATACTGATTTTCTTATTGTCATAAATACTGTCAAAGGCAGTAGAAATTTGGTGTAAGAGAGGTATCCAAACTAACAGTCAAAAATGTGACAAAATTCAGTTCCTAGAAGTTAAAGTTTGGCAAATTTAGACAGAAAATAGTGTGAATCTCTAATATTTAAAAGAAAAAAAAAGTATCCTTAAGCTTTGGAACACCTCCCAGCTGGATTTAAACTTCATCACTGGTAGCCATTCATTTGGAGTTAGATATATTTTCTAAACTATTTAACTTGAACTGAATTTAATTTAGTTCTTTCTGCATTGAGGAAAATGACTGAATATTTTATTTCCTGAAAAATGCACACTTGTGTTAACCGTAACTGTTTTAAGATGTTTTATAAACCAAGCTAATAAATTTAGCCGCATTTTATTTTAAAATTACCTTGTTTATCAAAACCCTGAAATGAACAGCGCATAAAATTCACTTACCCGACTTGGCCTATCTAAAATAAGTCTATATAGTAAGAAAATTTCCTGAAAAAAAAGCAGCAGGTACTCTCTGAGGTTAACTAATTTCATTTTAAGATAAACGTCCAAACGAAGAGAGAAAGTAACCATCACTCCCTTTCTGCAGCAGATGCTTAAACCATCATGTTAGAACAAATGTGTACCATACAGGCAAGTAAAACTAAGTGAGATGCATTTCAGCTTTAGAAATGTCACTTATGTGATTTATTTTTAAGATCTATATAGACAGAACGAAGTACTGCCCTCTTGCAGTTAATTTTAGCATTAATTAATTTTGTCCAGTTTTTAATTTTTTGCAGCGAAGTTTTACATGTTTTCTCGGCCTGCAAGAATATGTCAGGAAACCAAAATTAATTACTCACACAGCTCTAATCATTGGCCAGTGCTGTGTAGGCAAGCTGGGTGATTGCAATGGTATGTTCTGACTCTGCCCCTCATAAATCTCTCACTGACTGTAACCACTGACTGGGAAATGCCATCCTGGAGGTATTGCTGAGAACTGCACATGACTCAGGTATTTGCCACTGTCTCCTAGAATTTTATAAAGCTTTAGTAATGTTCTTTCTTTATGCATTTCTCCTCACAGTTTCTGAAAACCTTCACCAATCTTTCCTTCACTATGGTGGTATTCCATATTTTCCTAGTTCCCATCTGATTAATCCTTCTGCTCAGTGGATTTAAACATGGTGTAACTGAAAGTAGAAGTCAACTGGGCAAGGTGAGCAGCTCCGGTGCTGGCACAATCTGCATCTGAACACTGCAGTGTGGTGCACAGGGGAGTTTCCCAAAGGAAGCTCAGAGGTGGCAGAGAGCCTCCAGGAGCCCACAGCTCGTGCCACAGCAGGTAACAGGACTCAGGGCCAGGAGCAATGGTGGCCAAGCTCCCCCCATGTATAGAAAAAGCCCTGAGGGAGTGCAAGCAACCAGGAGTACAACCAACAAAGCAGGCGAAGGCTGAGGGAAAGGTTGAGGTACTTATCACAATCTTTGCCTCAGTCTCTAACAGTAAGACCAGTTACACCTAAGGGTACCTAGGGAGCTGGCAGAAGTACCCATCGAGCCTCTTTCCATGATTTACAAGCAGTCCCAGCTAACTGGACAGGTCCCAATTGAATGGAAATTAACAAATGTAACATCCATCTACAAGACGGGTTAAGAGGATCCAGGGAACTACAGGCCTGTTTGCCTGACCTCAGTGCCATGGAGCAGATCATCTCAAGTACCATCACACAACACATGCAAGACAATCAGGGGATCAGGCTCAGCCATCATGACTTCATGAAACGCAGGTCTTGCTTGACCAACCTGAACTTCTTCTATGACAGGGTGACCTGCTTATTGAATGAAGGAAAGGCTGTGAAAGTTGTTTAGCTAGACTTTAAGAAAGCCTTCGATACAATTTCCCACAGCATTCTCCTGGAGAAAACGGCTGCTCACAGCTTGGATGGGTGCACAGTTCACTGGATAAAAAACTGTCTGGATGGCCAGGCCCAGAGAGTGGTGGTGAATGGCGTTAAATCCAGCTGGTGGCTGGTCACTACTGGTGTTCCCCAGGGCTCAGTACAGGGACCAGTCCTTTTTAATACCTTTATCGATGATTTGGAAAATGGGATCAAAGGCACCTTCAGTTAGTTGGTGGACACTGCTAAGTCAGGTGGAAGGCAGAAAGGCTCTGCAAAGGGATCTGGACAGGCTGGATCGATGGGCCAAGGCCAGTTACATGAGGCACAGCCAGGCCAAGTGCCAGGTATTTCACTTGGGTCTCAACAACCCAATGCAATGCTACAGGACTGGGGAAGAGTGCCTGGAAAACTGCCTGGTGGAAAAGGACCTGGAGATTCTGGTTGACAGCTGCTGAACATGAGCCAGCGTGTTCCCAGGTGGCCAAGGCAGCCAAAGATGTCCTGGCCTGTAACAGAAATAGTGTGGCCAGCAGGACCACGGCAGTGATTCAGTGATTGTCCCCCTCTACCTGGCACTGAAGAGGCCACAACTTGAATCTTGTGTTCAGTTTTGGGCCCCTCTCTACAAGAAGGACACTGAGGTGCTGGAGTGTGTCCAGAGAAGGGCAGCAGAGCTGGTGAAGGGTCTCAAGCAGAAATCCTATGAAGAGCAGCTGACAGAACTGGGGGTGTTTAGCCTGGAGAGAAGTAGGCTCATGGGAGACCTGAAAGGATGTTGCAGCCGTGTGAGGGTTGGTCTCTTCTCCCAGGAAACAAGCTACAGCACAAGAGGAAATGGCTTTAAATTGCAGCTGGGGAGGTTTAGATTGGATATTAGGAAAAATTTGTTCACTGAAATGGTTGTCAAGCATTGGAACAGGCTGCCCAGGGAAACTTGTGGGTCACCACCCCTGGAGGTATTTAGAAGACATGTAGTCAAGAACATGGTTCAGTAGTGGACTTAGCAGTGCTGGGTCAATGGTTGGACTTGATCCTAAAGGTCTCTTCCAACCTAAACAATTCTATGATTCTATGATGACCAGATTAATTTAGTGTTCATTTCTGTATAACAGTAACTTGGCCAACAGCCTACCACTGTGATTAATACATTTGGATCAATGACATTTGGCAATTATTTAATCATTATGTCAGGCATGCTTTCCATAAGAGAAGGTTTATCTGCAGTCACAAAATAGCAGCACTGTCGATGTGATGGGATGTGGATATTACAGGCAAATACTGGTTTCCTACTTGTGACCTCAGGACATTGTCCCATATTCTGACCCTTCTTAGTGTATTCTGGCACACATGGACTTTTTCCTGAAGTTTTTTTTTTTTTAATTGTCAGTGCTTAATCTGAGAGTACTGAAAGTGAACACCAACAGTCACCTCTCACTGACAATTTTTGTATGTGCTGCAGTTACCATGGCACCAACCTGAGCAGTTGATGTCTAAATATAGGGCAGGATAAAGGATATATCTTTACAAATTCTAATAGAATGAAGTAAAAATTGTCAGAGAATTTAGTGCTTCTGTAACATGGAGTACTTAAAATACTGGCCACTTTCATAAAATCTAGATTAAAATACTTAAATATCAGTCATAACATATTCAGTGTAGTTTACAGTTTTTGATGGAACTGATCTGAAAAAAACCCCACATTCTCAAAGAGGAAATTTTCGGATAACTCACAGCCACATGACAGAGCATACAACAAGTCTATCCAAGGCCATATAAAGAAGCATCAAGAATCACATGTGCTGAAAAACGTTGGCTGTCAGAAGCAACACGGAGATACTGTAAGGATTTTACATGACTGGGCCCTGGTTTTCACGGAATGTCTGTGCTGAGTGTACTTGGTTCAAGAAAGTGTTCATAGCAGGTAACATCTATCAGGCTTAAACTGACTCATGGAGCACGAATAAATACTATTAGGATTTCATGAAAGCTAAACTGCATGAAGAAGTGTGCTGAGATTGCTTTGTCTATCCTCAGTTTTTAAGAGAACGTCAAACAAGACATCAATGCCATAGCAATTTGAAAGAATATGGTTCTTGCAGGACAAGTCCTTGCACTCATTTGTCTGAGTAGATCACCAGAAGCTCAGCTCTCTCGGTGACCCAGCTGCTCTCTCTTAGGGGTGAGCTACAGCGGCTTACTGGTGAATTAATAATATCATGCACATTACTTTACCTACAAGTTCTCTGATGGTCTCACAGGTGTAAGGACTTTGGAAAGGCACAAAGCAACTCTTCAGATATAAGATGCTCATTCACTCTTTTACTATCATGTAACTTAGCTCATGAAAATAAAAGACCGATTAAATGAGAGAAAAATATCTCCGATACACTGCAAACGTCACTGAATATTTAAACATTTCTATGTATTTCTGCATAGCTAAACTGTTGCTTGTAGCAGCCCTGACATTCTGTGAGACTAACACCATATTTTGATGTGATTTCCAACAGAAACACTGTTCCAGTTCACTAGCTGTTACTGTATAGTCAGGGGAAAAATTATTGCAAGGAAAAGCACATTTTAAAATGTCAGAACAACTGTTAAGATTCAGAATGCAAATTCTGCCTGTTATACTCCAAATCCCCTAAACCACCAAGTGCAGACTCTCTGACTGCAGGAGTGCTTGGCACAATATGTGATTGGGCTGGTATAGAAAGAGACGTTCTACACTTGAGAGTCTGTTTGGAGATTACTTTTAAAGAGAAGAAAACATTGGGAAATTTCCAAAACATTCATGAAAAAATGCTGCTGCATAGGCAGGAGCCTTGGTTGCAGAATGATTTTATACTTTTCAATTAACCATATACCTTTATTTTCACTGAACAGAGTGAATCAAGACTATTATGTGTTTCTCTATTATTTATCTACAAGCAATTTCTTTTTAGAGCCCTAAAATACTCCTGTGTTGATATCTACATTTAGAAATATAAGGATACCGTGTTACATTCACACACTGCTCCTATAAAATGTCAAATAAATAATGAGGACATGGCTACATGCCAGATCTGCATCTTACTCCGTAACACAGAAAAATTCGGAGCTAAACTGAGGTAGATGCAAATACTATTAAAGTACCCTTCAGGTTATAAATCTTTGAGGTTCACTTCTGCTTCCTTAGTCAACATTTCTAGATGTGCATCCCTGGTCTCTCTTCATTAAAAACTACCAATCTAGAAATCAGATTGCTCACTTGTGGGACTGTGATTTAAGGAGAAATTCATTAAAACTTATATTAAACTAACTTTACTTCATGAGGACAAAAGTACTGCAGCTCTAAAATTCAGTTAAATCAGCTTATCAGTAAACCATAATCTGAACTTCACCATTAGGGAAGACAAATGCGACTTTATCAAAACTGATTAGCCTTATCCACAGTATTTAATCCCTTAAAAATAAAGATTTAAACTCTCCAACTTTTCTTATGAATATGTATTTCAAGTAGGTGAAATCCAGTAAGATAATACCCACTTTCAATTTCCACTGAATTGACGAGGCTGGGGGTAGTTAGGAGCTGAGCTCCTCCTAATCACACGTCGTGTCTCTGCTCTGGCTATGAGTCTAGGCTGATTTGGAAGCCTGCATCCTTAGAGAAACTCTCATTTGTTTGGCAGCCAACCCTAAGAGAAGAAAATAAGTTACTAGTTGCAAGACACTGGTGGATTTTTTTCTAAACTATAACTATTCCAACTCACATTTTCTGTAACAGATGTTTGTTTCAGAACTTTTATAAAATCGTTTCAATTCTCAAATTTGTTTTCAAATAAGGAGCCAGACTACATACAAGCAATTTGTTTATTCCATGTTTAACATATCTTGTGATCTTTTCAGCTGAAAATTTCACTCCTTCTGTCCAGAGCTTGCAACGGGGACAAGGTTTTATGTCAAAGACATGCATTTTGCTGTAAATCTACTGATGTTTCTTCAGCACATTCAGTACCTAAATTCCCCCTAACTTCTGCTTATACTGACAGTGCATCAAGGAAATGGATCTCTGGCAGCAATACTGGACTTTGACTGGTCTGTGCCTATGAGCTACAAGACTCACTCCTGCACAGTGAATGAATGATGACCCTCCTGGTAGACATAAGAAAACTACAGAGTGTAGTGTCTGACTGTCTGGAGAGAGACCAAGAGCCAGACTGAGGGGTAGACAGCAGAAACCAGGGAAAGGTGCCATAGTCTGAAGAACGGCATGGGCAGAAAAGAGGTATTAAAAGGAAATTGAGTCTTTTAATAGTTCTACTGTGAGGCAAATATGCAGGAAAACCAATGGCATGTCACTGAAGACTTTCAATGTTTGCAAAATTGAATATAAAAGCACTTGATATAGTCACTTTATTACCTGTCAGTATTGCTAGTGTCAGCTACATAAGGACTGGTATTTCCCACATAAGGTAGAGATATTGACAGACACACACAATTACAATCACAGAGCATTGCAAACTGGAATTCATAGACTTCTCTATTCTCACTAAATCCACATGATTTGGACTGGGTTATAAAAGTGGAAAATATCTTGCAGAACTTATATCTTTCCTTTAGTGAAATTTTCATCTCCTTTTCTAACTAACTTTCTTCTTTCAGTATCTCCCAAGGGGCCTTGCAGCATGACATAGACATCTGCATCTGTTCCTGACCCAGGAGTAGCTCCTGCAGTAATGTAGAGAACATAGCTTTTCACTGTGGGGAAAAAGAGATCAAACGTTTACCAAACCTAAACCAGTTAAAACATGTTATTTAATAAATTACTACTATTATATTTTTAGTTTTCATCCTATCTGGAATGATCAGAAGACCAAAATATATTGTAACGATTGGAAAAGCACATAGATGCATTGAAATTAGAATTTAAGAACCACTATTACAAAGAATAATAAGCTAAATAATTTGAGTGGGCCAGAAACACAGGCAGGAGGAAAAAAATTTTAAAAATAAACGCATAACAAATTGGTAGAAAAACATGTAAATAATAGTCTATCACCACTTGTATGCATTTAAATATATGACACTCCAATGAAAAAGTTCCTAGGCTATGGATGATACTAGATCACTCAACAAGTATCTCTCTGCTCAGAGCCTCATGGAGTTTAAATGAAGCTGGACTCTCTCAGAAGGACAGCAACCTTTGTATTTCCACTGGATCATGGTCCAGTCAGTGGCTGTTCACTCTACACTGTGCCAGTTGGAGTTACTGGCCTCAGGAGAAGAGATCACATGTCAGAGAACACACAGTGTGAACACATAACACTTCAGCTGAGCACTTCCTGAAAGGCTGCTTATGTAAAGCACCTGCTGGTACTCCTAGAGAAATGCATAACACACTGGTGATGTGGCCCCTAAAATAGGAAAGAAATCACCTCTCCAAAACATTCAATTGAAAATGAGAAAAAAAATGCGGGAGAGGTAAAGAAAAAGCACCTGCCCTCATGTTAAATGCACCTCAGAAAGAGAAGCAGCATTTTAAAAGATTTAAATATCTATGCTCTTCCAGAAAGAAATAAATCTAAGAAGTATTTAAAAGCAAAGAACTTTCCCAGGGAATATCCCAGCAGTACTCTTCTCAAATTCATATTCAAGAAGCTTCTGCCTAAGTGCTTTTTTTGATACTAACTTTGAAAGCACAGCAAAAGAGGCAAGAAATATACAGATTACTTCTGTGCTTGATCTAAACCCTTAACTTCTGGAGTAGCCTAGGATATTCTCATGGGTATTCATTTAGGGTAAGAGCTCTTCCACTCTTCTCTGACTTAAGTTATAAAACCTCGTAAGAGACACAGGGCAAACTGAAAATATCCAGTCTTGAGGGGACCAAGACACAACTCTGATGGAGTTTGATGACATGCAACCTCTAGGCCACAGAAAAATAATGCCTGAAATTCTAGGAACACAAAGAACAAGACATCTGTTCGGGCTGGGGGCCATGGATCTCCTTCTTGTCTGAAATTACAGTCCAAGAATTATTTCCTCTGTATTTCCCTTGTTTAGTCTGTAAGAGAACCAGATCATGTTACTGACAAAAAGCTGAACTCTTGAGTACTGTTCAAAACCCTTTTAATAGTTTCAGTGCCATATGCTTGCTCTTTTATGTGTCACAAACTGATACCAATCAGACTTGAGTACACAATGCTCAGCTATAGGATCTAAGATACTGGTTGTAAACACTGGAGTGGACTGGACCTAGCCATGCATCACTGGGCGGGAATGAACAGAAAATATCTGCGAAATACTTTGGATTGCTCTGAAAATCGGCCATCATCACTGACCAAATCTCTTCCAGTGTTTCTAATTTGTGGCAAACCTTCTGGAAAAGGACACCCAGCTGTGAGAACTAGAAGCTCAGTCATTCTTCCTACATCTTCATTGGCAAAGGTATGACAAAATGGGAATTCTAGAACATTTTTAGTTTCTCTGTGTTGAAGATTTACCTTAGCAAAGAAATAAAAAGAAATAACTTCAGCATCTGTTGTGCTGTAATGGAAACTACAGCTAAAGACAAACTATTAAACAGCTATGACACATCATCTCAAAATTTAAAAATAAGAGGCAATAATTTTTTCTAAAATGTTTTTGAAAACAGCCTTTTAAATCAGAAGGAATAGATATCTTTCCCAATTAAAGGTAATTAAAATGTTGTCAACATTATTGCTGCAGAGACTGCAGTGAAGGAAAAAAATATTTGGAATTGTTCAAAAAGGGTCCTTTATGTAACCTATTCATCCAGCATATGGAAGAAAAAGAAGTGTTGATATGGGCACATTTCAGCTTGTGAGAAATGTCAGTATGCCACAACATTTTTCAGTGCAGAATGTTTTCTTATTCTAAGTAACAGGAGAAAGAAAAAGAAGTCTTTCTGCGAAAAACTGAAATACAGAAATTAAGAATGCTTTCTGATGTGTATGTGTATCAGTACATATGTATCACTTGAATACACAGAGTTTGATACTAAGTAATTTCAATCTCTATGGAATTCTGTGTATAAACTAAGAAAATGGTGATCCTGAGCTAAGCAGCTTATTCTTACTATAAGAAAACATATTTTAATAATGAGATATCTTACACTATGGTACCACCAGCTACACTAAGAGATAAATTCCCATTTTCTAAACTATTTAAACCTAGGTGAGACAACATATTTGAAAATACGTCATAAGATGTAACCCTGCTTTGAAAAGGGCACATATAATTCACTCATTCAATCCTTCATGACCTAACTCACTAAAATGTCCAAACCCTAAAGCCAGTAAGCAAAACCAGCTTTGGTTAGGAATTGTCACTGGGAGATGGTAGCATTATTTTGTCTTCAAAAGACTCAATACTTTTCATTATGACAGACGCTGAAAAGATTTTTTTAAATGCACTGTAAAGACTAACGCTAGCACAATTTTCCTTTCATAATAATATCTATATTACAGAACAGTTTATTGAAATTCAGGTTTCATTTACTGTGTTTTGTTTCTTCAAGAAGTGAAAGAAGCAAGAATGAAGATATTAGCTATTACATGCTGCAGAAATAAAGAATATCTTAATTAATTTTGTTCTAGGCAGTACTTTATAATGATATCAATTTCCTCAAAAAATCATTATTATTTTGTAATTATGGCTATAAGAATGAATTCTGAATCTAAATATGGAATTCAAGAAACTACACCTGCATTTACTTTTGATAGAAGGGGAAAATCTCAGACTCTCTGGAGGTTCAGTCTTGTAAAATCAAAACAAAATAGCATAGAAATGACTACGCTGATTCTAACCAGCAGTGTAAATACACTGCTAAGCTGTCTTTAATAACAGATATTATCCAAAACCTCCTATACCAACCTAGTTATTTTATACAAGGATTTCATACAAGGATTCAGCCAGCCCTGCTATAAAAACCATGGAATAGGAGGAAATGTCTTCCTAAAACCCAAATAATTTACAAGTATCCCAAAGCGGGAAAATTTATAATTTCTTTCTCTACCTCTTCCTCCTGCCTAAGGTAAATGTGCATCTTTTTCTTATTTATATAAATGATGCTGATTTTTTTTAAACTGAGCTTTGAGTGGTTGTTCTGAGCTAATGAATTAAAGCAGACTAATACATGTCACTGTTTTCCACTGCCAAGTTTCTGTTCTGAAATTTTTGCTGTGATCTACTGTCTCCTACAATACTCCAGAAGCAGTCTTTATTTTGATAGATTTGCTGGATGACTATTTCATCTGGCTACGAAGATGAAATTAACAACCTGCCCACCATTTAAATGTCAGGGAGTTCAGCTCACTAATACCATGTACTGGAAAGGAAAATTATTTTTTATCCAGTTTTTAATGAGAACAAAAGAGAAACATTAATGGACAGAAGCATGTCTGCAATTTGGAAGAAGATGACTCTTTCCTTTAGAATTGTTTTTATTTTGCCAGCATAAGAGGATGAAGATATTTCTTTGTATAGTGAAGTGCCACAGCAATTTCAGTGTAATGTCAAATTTTAGCTGGATATCAGAAGAAAGATTGTCACTTTTACTATTCACTTCTTTTTTTCACATGCCAACTTAAAAGGCAGATAGTTTCATCAAAATGCATTTCTAGTGTCTGCCTTAATTATTTGCCTTGGATCACTGAATCTACAACATGTAACAGCCAATTTGGAGTTATGTAAATACTGCAATGTATGCCAGTGGGTACAGTTCTGAAAAGACATCACTGGATACGCTACAGATGATGGCACATCTGTATATATGGCTCTCCAGAAATCCATCCAATATTACAAGATTTTTGCTATACATAGCTATCCTAGTGTTTTGAGCAGTCTCTGAAGTTAGCCCTCTACAAGTGTTTCAACTTCTCTAAATTAAAAATTAAGCAATTTCAGACAAGACTGAAAACCGGAAAAATAACCATAGAATATGGAAAGCAAAAAAAGAAATTGTAATAGAGACACAATAAATAATTGCTTTAGGTTTTAGTTTTTACCTCACGGCAATGCCAAGTCTCTCCTTCTCCAGCTTCTTCAATTTCTAGCCGAAATTTGAATATAGTATTAAATTTCTTACTTAGTTCAATAGAAGTCTCATAAATCTGCTCTTTTTTAAGGGATCCTTTGGGAATATGACTGAAGTTCAAGTTCCTTTTTCACCACATACAGTTAGAGACATTTTAGGGTTCATGGAACTAGAAGAAATATCACTAGTTGTGACATGGACATCCCAAGCCCCTGTTGAAATAAAACAGCAGAAAAAAATTAATGGGTTTGCTGAAAATCCCAAATAATACATCAGTTTGTAACAGGCTGAGTTAGTGAGTGACTAGCAACCCATTCTCACCTTTGTACTGCGCTCAAATATTGGCACATAATAGGTTCACTGACTGTCATTGATTTAGTGAGAAGCAAATTTGGACATCAGTCCTTCCACAGTGGTAGCTGACACTTTAGCGATGGGCCAGTCCAAGAGCAGCGTGCAGATGAGACTGCCAGTTCCACATTAGAGACTTGTGAAGAGCTATGCCAACCTGTTGATTTCCTTCCCCCCGCCTTATAAATATCTCCTGATGATTTTAAATATTTTTTCTCACTAGTCACCATTCAAAAGCAGCATATTGTTTACAAGATACTACTGGTTATCAGGTTTGCCTTTGGTCAGGGAAGGGTATATTTTCATTTTAACTTTTTGGGGATTTACTTAGATGAACACGTTAAAATTTGCTCCACACATATTATAAGAAGATGATAATGAGATAAACTGGTTCAGAGCTTGAAATGTGATATTTTTATCACAGATCACTAAATTATCACAACAGCAAAATACAAAACTTTATCCATTTCTTCTATGACGACGTAATACTTGCTGAGAGATTAAAAATAGTCTTATATAGCAGCACATAGATTTGTCTACTTTAGGGACCCAGGAAGCACTCCAGGAGTATTTTTACTAGGTCTTTTTGAAGCATTTAGTCACTTAAGCATTGTAGATGAATTGACAGACCCCTGAAGGCTCAGAAGGACTGCAGACTGACAGCAGGTAGGCTCCTAAGTAACTTCTGAAGCTCTATATGGAACATATATTTGGTTAAAGCTTCAATCAGCAAGACAGTTGTGAAGGTCAGAAACTTGTATCCATCAAAAAACCTCACTGATTTAGCTAGCTTTAATATTTAAATTCATGTTAATAGAATATATGAAAAATTCAGGGTTATCAAAATCATGGTTTCAATTTTTAAAAATTGTGAAAATCAGAATTTTCTGTCACCTGGGCTGCTGCAGAATTAAACAGAATTTTTTATTAACATAACTTAGCTCTGTTTATGCAAAGTGAGACAAAGCATGGATCTGATAATTTCCAATAGCTATTTTGTAAAACAAGTTGTACTATTTTGAGTAATGGAAACAGAGACTCTCTGAGTTTATGTCCATAAACCTCAGCTTCCTACCTCAGCTTCAGAATGTCCAGTCACCTCAGCTTCCTAACCACAACAGGAAAGTCTTTGTCTCCTACTATAACTAAGGTAAATAAAGCTTTATTGCTTTAGATCAGGTGAGGATCTGTGCCATAAATCCAGCACTTGTTGACATAAAAATTTAGTACTCACCATCTGTAAAGTCATCTAAAATAATTTCAGTGTTATGACTTCATGAATAATCCTAAATCTATTTTCATGCCTATAAACATTAAACATAAATGAAACCAATGATATCCGTGAAAAAATGGAAATCAAATGATAATTTACCACATCCCATGTGACATAATCTAGGATATTTTAGCCCTTTAGTACTGAAATATTTGGCCTTTAAATTATCAGTGTATAGCTGCCCAGGAAGACTGAATGGAAGGACTATGTCTGTTGGATCGTACAGTACCATACACTGCTATAACACATAAATTAAATTGTATCATTTCTGATAAATTTGTTAAGAATTCACCTTAAAAGCAGCTTCCTTCCTTCTCCTTAGTTAAGTATAAGACAGTGTATTGGGTTTGCGTGGCCAGGTTTTGATAGCAGGGGGTCTTCAGGGATGGCTTCTCTGAGAAGCCATTAGAAGTCCCACATGTTCAGCAGAGCCAGTGCCTGCTTGGTCCAAGACAGACTCACCCCTGGCCAAGGCTGAGCCATCAGTGACAGCAAGAGCATCTCTGGGGTAAGGTATTTAAGAAAACGGGGTGGAAAGACCTGCACAATTGCAACTGGAGAAGAGAAGAGTGAGACAATGCAAGAGAAGCAATTCTGCAGCTTCTCAGGTCAGTGCAGAAGGAGGGTGAGCAGAGATTCCACTGCAGCCCATGATGAAGACCATGGAGAGGCAGCTGTGCCCCTGTGGCCCATGGAGGTCCACAGTGAAGCAGAGATCCATCTGCAGTCCATGGGGGACTCCATGACGGAGCAGGTGGATGTCCAAAGGAGGATGTGACCTCATGGAAGCCTGCACTGGAGCAGACTCCCAGCAGGACCTTATGGCCGCATGGAGAGAGCCTGTGCTGGAGCAGGTTTACTCCTGAAGGACTGCATCCTATGGAAGAACCCATGCTGGAGCAGTTCATTAAGAACTACAGCCTGTTGGAAGTCCTCTCTCTGGAGAAGTTTATGGAGGACTGTCTCTTGTGGGAGGCACCCCATGCTGGAGTGGAAGAGGAAGGAACAGTAGAGACAACGTGATTAATTGACTGCAACCTTCATTTCTTGTCCAACTGCACAGCTGGATGGGAGGAGGTAGAGAAAACTGGGAGAGAGGTTTAGCCCAGGAAGAAGGAGGAAAGGCGTTGTTAGATTTGGGTTTAGTTCTCATTATCCTACTCAAACTTTTTTGGTAATAAATTAAGCTAATTTCCCCTAGTCAAGTCTGTTTGGTCCATGACAGTAACTGCTAAATGATCTCTCCCTGTCCTTATCTCGACTCATGATCCTTTCATTGTGTTTTTTCTCTCATGTCCAGCTGAGGAGGGGAATGATGAACAGCCTTGATGGACACCTTGCATCCAGCCAAGGTCAACACAACACAAAGAGTGCAATGCTAAAAATCTAATCTTTCTTTGTTTCTGTCTCAGAAATCTTTTAATTCTCTCAGAAAGGCATTAATGGACTGCTGAAACCCATTTATTTTTATGACAACTTTGTTAGCTTAAATAACTCTCTTCCCTCCTTGATGATCCTCTACTAATTTGATAGATCACTACTGTGTCCATTTTGAGCATTTCGTTAGCTATTCAGAATCTGTCAGTTTTTTCAATATCCTTTCACAACGAAGAGTTGCCATTTTCTCAGTCATTGTATCTTCTTTACAACTATTCTAGCTTGATCCAGTCCTTCTGGACAGAGGTGGCCACAGTTACACAGGGCATTGCTGGTGAAATATCACAGTTTCTCTGTAAAGCCAGTAATTCACTTTGATTTTGACTGGTAATGCCTACATACACTTTGGGGTCACAGTAACCCCATAGCCATGTTACATTAGTGCCTCAAAATTATCCTGTGATCCTATAACAAACCCAGGTATTTCTCATAGTCCTCCTGATGTTGAATTTGTGTAGCAGAAATCACTTCAAAACACAGCAATACAGATCAAACAGGTTTTAGACCCTTAGCTAGTACTTAGTTCCTAATTCTAAAAAAACCCCAAAACAATGGAAATTAGGACCATGTATCAGAATTGAGAGCTCAAATATCTAGTTGAGTTTACACCTAATTGTATACAAGTTGTTTGCCACAAAATTCTGTTCAATTCCTTTCCATCAGTTCTCAAAGTTTATCACACAACCTCTTCATCTCCAGAGAGCCCTCTTAGCTTTGTAGCACCAAAAGATTTCATTAACGTATTAATCATCTCTTCTCCAGCTCTTTACAATTCTTCCTTTTACTACTACTTTTCACTTTCTTGTGATTACCTAATAATTTCCCATAGAGAAAATAAAATTCAATACAGGAATTTACACAGATTAAATGTCATTACATTTGTCTTACTGCAAAATATTTCAGGAGTATCGTTTTGGTTTACAATCTATCTTTAGTAAAGTCATGGTGCGTTCCTTCTTATTTCCAATTTGCGTCTATTGTCTCAACTATTCTTTGCTTCAAAAGTGTGTTATAAAGGTTTTCATGTGAACAGTTACTAGGTCTATATTCACCTACATTATGCTTTCTATTTTTTAGATGGAGGCATTATATTTGCTGATGTTAAGTCTTCATAAAATCATTTTAAATCCTTGCTATTAGATCTGCCACTTCATTTCCCAATTCCTTCAGTATTTTTTTTCCTTCAGTGGACTAACAACTACTCTGGTTGTCACTGTTTGAGTAAATGGAACTCAAAGTTCTATATGTGTTTCAGATTTGCTGATTTCCAATAAGCTCACTCCCATTAGTAACTGTGCTTTTGCTTCCCTGGCTAACATTATGGTTCCTTAATGAAAAGAGAGACAAGGTATTCTATTTGTTTATGGATTTTACCTACATGATCTTCAGTCTGAACTCTATTGTTCCTGAATAGTTACTCATTTTTGAAAGTTCTTTTCATAAGTAAATGGTTGAAGAACCTTTACTATTTGTTTTACTTCTTTTATAAAATCTGATTCAGCTTGAAATTTAGTAGGTTCCATTGTATCCGTATAGTTTCTGACCCCTGAGGTATATTGCTCTTTGCTGATTTGTCTTTTATTTATCCGTTCCTCATAGGGTCTCTGTACTTGTCATATTAGTTCTGGATTTATTAGACACCCAGACGAAAAATTATTTTCAATAGATACAGCACTGAGTTTTAATAACCATAGACATGAAATTATTAGCAAGTCTGTACTCAGATTTTTGAGGACTATGTGTGTGTGGGAAACTGAGGAAGGACATTGTTTTTACACAGCTATATTCAGGTATTAATCAAGGTGCATAAACAAGGATGGAAGATTTCTCTCGCTTTTCATATTATCAGTGAAGAAAGATGTGACAGGCTTTAACCAGCCTTGGGCTTCTGCTCTGAATTACCCTCAGGAGACACCTGCCTCGCTCTGTGGATTATGTATGACACCTATGGAATCTACTTAATAGAGACCTAGAATACTTGCTGTGGTGAAATACAGCCATTTCTTGTTCTGAAATTGTCACTACTCTAGCTGCTCATCCTGTGCTTAAATTTTCATGGTTTTCTTTTCTTCTGTTTTATTAGTAACATTATTTCTGTTTTGTTAGATGATATGAGATATTCACTAGTGGACTAACTATAGATGGCTAAATATGAGGATATAATCCATTAGTTTTGTCTGCAACTATGTATAATATAAAATTCTCCGAACATAAAAGAAAATAGGCAGGAGCATGGAAGTTAATAGAGATAGGTTTACAAAATGGCTGATATAGAATGCAAATTCACACCTTCAGATTAGTTAAACTTTACATAGCTTGGTCTATCAGTTCTGATTCAGTTTTCATAAATAGACCCAAACCAGCATTTTACACCTCTTCAAAAAATACATGAGAGAGCTAAAAAATCCAGTACCCTGGCAAAGCATGTTTTCAGTGTCTAAGTTGTTTCTAAATTTTCGTTGTTTGTTAATTAAATAATTTGAATAGAATATTGATTTCAGGTCAACTAACTGTTTGCAAGAACTTGTGCCATTGATATAAGTAAAAAAGAAAACTGCAAATAAAAGCAAATGCTTTCTGCAAATATATGAACATAAGGCAAAATCTCATTCTGCTAAAAGAGTTTTTGTATCTCTTCTTGTGATTTCATCACTGTTGCAGGAGCCTTCTGCTCTGCATTGAATGCCATATGGAACAACCTACTTCTTTCTGCTTCAGCTTTTTTTCTAGCCTCAACTATAACCATAGTACCTTCATTGCCTCTATCACTTAATATCTCCCTTATGCTCTAGTCTTTCTTCCCTGGGCACTGTAATTGTATTTACTGTCTCAGGAAAGTGTTTGGAGAGACAACTGGTGTGAGAGAGGCAGTTCACATTCAAGCTACACTGTTTCTGTAGTTTGGTTTTAGCCTTAAAAATAACAAAAAAAAAATTATAAATTAAAATTAAAAGCCGGAAGGAGTTTTGAGGATTTTGGACCTTACCATAAATCTTTCCTGTCAACATTCCATTCCTGACTTTTCCAAGAAGTTTCAATGTTCATTCCAGCTGTGCATCACCAACTCCACTGTAGAACCATTGCTAGCAAAGAAATACATATTGTTCATCAGTCTTGTCTGATTCATGGATGACGATTCAGTCCAGGTACCATCCGGCTCCATAACCCACACTACGGTGCTCAACAAGTGCTTTGCTTAACTGTCCAAGGTCTACTGCTCCCATTTCAGAGATACAAACCTGAGAAGATAGAGGCAAAAAGAATAGCAAACTGATTAGACCATATATCTTATCTTCTGTCTTTGAGAAGTTTGCATTTGGAGAGATAGATTCCTTTCAACGCTGAATTATCTTTTCTGAGAATAAGGAAAGACCTTATAGGCTGACATTCATATTTGGAGAACCTGTTCAGAAACTATGTGGATCCTCGAATATATAAATTTTTTTCTTCTTTATGATCACTGCAGCTCAGGTTTTATTACAAAAACATTCCCCTGCTTTGGGTAGAAAGAAACTTCTGATCAAAAACCTAGAGAAAGCTCATGAAAATTGAATTTCAACTAATCCCTCATTACTGAAACAAAGGGAGCTCTTCAAGAATCAGATAGACCTGGTAACTTAAATTTTTGTTTAGATAAGGCATTTTATTTTTAAACATTTCCAAGTATTTTACATTCTAAGACACCCTATTATTCAAATAGGAAATGTCGTATTATTCAACTCTGAACAGAAATACTGCTGATGACTATGCAAACAAAGGAAGATACTGACATTAGAAACTATAACTAAGGCTGTGCACGCATACAGGCAAGAATTGATGTGCTCCTCGGATGTAAATAGACATCTGTTTAAATATTGCTACGGCTACCAGTAAACAAAAGCTAAATGGCAACTGCACTAGTGCATGTTGGGATGAATAAATTATGTGAGTGAGAGAATGAATGTGTTCTGTGCGAGATAATATAAGTGGGTGGGTAGATACATGGGCATGTGTGTGGGTGACATTAAAAAAACCCCAGATGGATAGTAGAAACAGACGCTATAATTTTTATTTGTTGCCAACCAATTTGCCACCAGGCAGGAAAAAGCATGAGGACAAGAAAGCAATGAAGGAAGAGATGGTTTTTAGAACTAATTATGTCATCTGGTCCATTCTCCTGTCTGTGTCAGACTATTCTCCACAATGTGATCAGAAAAAGAAAACATCCAAGTTATTATTCTTATCACAGCCTTAGGACTTCCAGCATTCATACCTTGTTATATCCACGATATCCTCAAACAGTTACCATGGCAAGTTCTACCCCTGCATGTAAGCATATGTAGCCCAAAATAAGATCTAGCTGGGAGGAACATCTTGCAAATAACTTTTTGGGAGCACTCATTGCTTTTTAATTTTATTCTTCGTAGTTCCAAGCCAAATGTAATTTTCCTGTCAGTCTACATGACCCTTGACTTAGAGGAACTAGCCTGTATCGCTAATATTCGTGTTCCTTCACAGCTAACTCTAGCTGAGAAAGGGACCTATCATTAGTTTCATTCTTTGTGATAATAATTAACATTCATTAGACAACAGTGGTCATAATCACCCATTGTTATCAATGAATTCTCATAATAATACATTAAATTGCCTACTCCCTCAGCATTAGTAAGAATGTACTTTTGGTTGATGTCATTACATTTCTTTTTTTCCCTTCAGTATAAAGACATTTGGAACTGCATTAAACACACTACTGGAAATACAATTAATGAAAACCAAAAGGATTTTATTTAACTGTTTTGCAAACCCATTTTAGTCTGTTTCCTTACACTTTGTTGAAATTTTCTGTCTTCCTAGATTTTCCTTATATTCATGTTCTTTATCAGCCAAGAGAGATCCTTTTTTATTGTATCCCAAGTTTCCTTAACTTTGTTTTCTTTGCCTGACCATTCCACATTTTTCAGGGCAATTGCTGACATAATCTTGTCTCTCAAGACAGCTTGCCCTTTACATTCCTTCCTTTCACCCTCTATTTTTAGAAACTCTCAGTAAAACCTCATTCTAACTTTTTTATTGATGTAATTCTATGTAAAAAGAATGTAAGACTGGTAGTAGTATATTAAATTGCAGATCCATCTAGTCCACTATGGTGTTGCCAACAGCTACCAGTAACAGATTTCTAGGGAAGAGTTGAAAAACAGGGAAAATATATAGAGATGCTTCTTGAATATAAAGTCTCTCAGCCTTTTGCAATTTGTGGTTCAGAGATTGCCTGAGCCAGAGATTACGTCTTTGCACTTAACAGCCTCAGTGGAAAGTTGTCTTCCATGACAATGTGCAATGGTTTTTTGCACCAATATGTCTTTTACCATCTGCAACATCTTGTGCCAGAAAGTAAAATGTATTAATTATACATTGAGCAAAAAGCCACTTCCTTTTGTTTTGAATCTGCCACCTGCACATTACATTGAATGCTCTTCAGCTCTTGTATTTCACGAATAGAAATGTTCATTTTCTCTATGCCATTTTGTATTTCTTATCTTCCTCATCTTTCCTCTCATCATCTCTTTTCCAGACCAAATGTACTTGTTTGCTTCATTGTTCTTTGTATGGAAGATATTTCATATCACTTGACATTCTTCTTGCACTTTTTAAGACACATGAATCAGAACAAAACACAGCATCTATTATGCGTCTGCACCAGAGAACATCTTTGGAGGCATGACTGTGTTTTCTGCCTTGAAGTGGCTGTTTTTCTCTTTTTTTTTTAAATAATTTCTAAACATTTTATTTGTTCTGTATTCCTTTTGTTTTGCTTCTACTGAGATGACATCCTACTACTTTCATATTTCAGAGCCCATCATTTTGCATGTAAATTTAAGGGGTTATTCCCCCTCACAGCCACTGCTTTTCATTTAGCTACAAAGAATTTAATCTGCCATTTTATTGCCCATTCACTCTGTATGAGGTTCTTCTGCAATCTCTGCCACCAGCTTTAATATTTATTACCTTAAATAGCTCAGTATGGTTGGAACATTTTGCCATCCCACTGCTCAACCCTTTCCCAGGAACCTATCGAACTATAAAGAACGGGAACACACAAAATACCTAAGCTGAAGAATGCTTTCATTGTCTACAACACAAAAAACTGATCCCTGAAAACAAAGGAACTGCTTGGAAAGATACTCAGCACTCTGCTGCTCAATGTAGTGGCTCTGATTTCTTTAACACTAACAGCCATTATCTCTGACTCTATATTAATGTCCAGTATGAAAGTGTCATGGGAATTATTTCTTTTTAGACTTCTTTTCCACTTATGTCACTGACCATGTGCCTTTACACCTTTGATTAACCTTTCTAATTGCCCATAAACATTTGACCTCAAAAATGCCAAGGTTTAATCTATATTTTTAATAATATCATCCAGACAATATCATAAAGCTCTTCCTATATTGTTGTAGCACAGTTTGGACTAAGACAGCAAGATTCTGAAAAAAATGACATCTTAAAAAAGAAAAGTGTATTGAAGAATCAGAAAAACATATAGGAAAGTCTAAGTAGGAAGATTAAAGAGACATTCTTCTTTGCAAGGAACAATGCAGCAATAGAAGTGCACATAGGGTAGAGGTCTATAAAAGCAAGGGGGAAGCAAAGAAAAGGTGACATGGAAGAAAAATTCGCTGTGTCTTCCAAAAAAAGATGTGGAATGAGTTTTAATTTAGTTTTACTCAGGTAGCAGATCAAGAGCAATTAAATTGAGACAGGAGACTATGGACACTTATCACACGTTTATAGAAGAATTTATAGAAATTCATGGAAGAAAAAGCATCAGTGATTCTGGAACACAATGATGTGGCTGGTTTCTAAGTTTCTAAGCTCAAAAAGACATAATAAATCTAGTAAAAGAAGAGTTGTTAAGTGCAAGGCTAGGAAAGCAGTGGAACATGTTGCCTAGGAAAGTTATGGCATCTCAAGCATGAGAGAGCGCATAAGAAACAGTATGAAAACATACAGAGGATTCTGCTTTATTGCACAGGATGAATTGATCAAGTGCTCTGAGTTCAGGGTATGGGTGAACATGTTGTAGAGATATAATCATTAATATGGTAATAAGCAAAGGTTGACCAGAAAAACTCTCCTAGGATTTATCTTGAGCAGACAATTACGTTCACAAGCAGCTTTACCTGTTTGCGATTCTACAGATAAATGGATTAATTAACATATAGTAGCTAACACATATAAAATCTTTCTTTCAACTCTATCTGGGCAGATAAAAATAAAAAACCCCAAACATTTTAAAGAAGCAGTCACAAGAAATAGCTCTGATATTTCTATACTAGCTTCACATATAGGTGAAAATTAATCCACAGAATATTATATGTAATTAGATTCAGTTCCACATTCTAAGAACAGTTACTGATGGTTTGTGGATTTTAAATTTATTGGTGCTCAAACTATTCTTAAGCTATAATCTCAGTTCAGGTAAAGTGCCTATATTTAGTAAGCAACATATTATTTCCACAGGTTACCAGAGTGTAACATCAATACTGGTATTTCATAATTGAAAAGAATTATGGTATTAGAAAATAATAAAATTAAATACATCAAACAAACATGTAAGGAAAATGATCCAGTACTAACCTGCCCTCTTTCAAAATGTGAGTGCCCTAGTCTCCTTTAGCAGGAAACACCCCACTCTCCAAACACTGTGATGAATACATCTGCATCTGTTCCTGATGCAGGCAATGTTCCTGTATGGACATTGATGGAGTAAAGGACTTCTGCCATGAAAAATCAGTGACACAAGACATTACCAAATCAGATTATTAGCAATGTAGTTACCAAACATTATAAACCAATATATTTTAGGTACAAGATTAATTTCAAGACCAAGGAATTAAGTTATAGAAATTGACATCAATTTTCTGAGTTTCATATAGATTGCTAGTTATCTCACAGCACACACTACAGCATTAGGGATGAAATGTCCTTTATGAATCAATGAAACAATCCATGCTTGCATTACAGAAGGAGAAAATGTCCTACTTCTGGATTCTGAAATCACCTGAGTCACATGGATTATATCTCGTAAAAAAACAGGAGCTCTTGTAGGAATTATAGGTCTTAAACTGAGTTAGGATTTATCAACGCTAACATTTTACCAAGAAAAAAACACAGATATAACAGATGATGAAAACCACTTTTTGTTCTGGATCCACTGTGATGCCTTAGGTTTTAACTTCTATATTTTTCAAATTTTGTATCACCTAGTGTTTAACTCTGAAGTTTCTTGTAGCTCCTTAGCTGCTCTCTTATGCTAGATAGACACAACAAAGCTTCTCTGAGCTTGCTATTCAAGGACACTCATTCTGTCCTAGGCCCAAAGGTGTAAACTATGGCCATGAGAGAGGTGGAGAAATTGAAGAAATTACATCATTAGCTCAAGTTTTAATTTGTGAATTAATGCTGATATGCAAATGGACCAGACCTATAAAAGTGTGAAGAATTCGTGACTCGTCGTCCATCTTGGGGTACATTTTGGAAGTAGCCTCTGGCTCCCCAGGGTGTACCTTTGAAAGCCTTTCAAATAAATACCTACCTTTATTCCCTTACTCTTGTGTAGTCTCTGTTTCTAGGTAGCCACCCAAGGCATCAGCTGAACTGTGTTTTGATCTCATATTCTGAGAATTATGGCCAACATCAGTTAATATGTTCAGCAGAAATGGCTCAGCTACTTAAACAAATATGCATTGTTATCATTCTTCTTCACAACAAGGGATGACTTACCATGACTTTTGGCTAATGAGTTATATAGTATATATTCCTTGAGGCAGCATGACAGAGGATTTTTAATGGGCTCTGTGAAGAATTAAGTGTTCTAACAGACTCTTAAGATATATTTCCATTTGCAGTCTTGCCTCCAGTTAGATATTACATGCAGAAAGTTTTAAATATTTCAACTAAGACTTCTGTTCATAGAGTATAATGAAAGAGAATTCTTTTTTACATATTTTATAAAATGTATTCCGAACAAAGGAAGATGTTATATTTTAAATACAATGATGAAATGAAATATGGCTTCGAGGGCAGAAATGAGGCTTGAAGACAACGTCAAAAAAACTGCATTTTTTCTTTGTGATTCATGCCATTATGACTTTGCACTTGCTTTTTTTATTAATCTGTGATTTAGTCCCTCATTAAGTGCAAATCAGTCATTTTCTGAAAATTGCAATTAAAATATACTAACTGGGCTTTGTGCATTTTTCAGACTTTCAAATTGGCACTTAGACTAGTGAAAACAATACATGTCAGTTGTTTTAAAACAGAAGAAAACGCTTTAACTAGATACATATAAAGACCCCACAGTTTATTGAATGAATAGTTAAAAGTAATTTTGAGTGATTTTTTAATATATATAAAGTGCTTTGCAATGTTCCCCCTTGTGCTCATCCTATTAGGCAGTTTACAACTCTCTGTGTGTGCACGCTTTTGCTTATGTATTTATTTTTCATGTCAGCAGCACACCCCTGGGTGGTGGCTGGTCTGGCCTGACCACAGCAAGCTCTGTCACGGTCTCAGATCCATCGTCTCCGAACAGACATGGGGCTTCAGTGTGAAAGCCCAACTCTTGTTTAGTGTCAATGTCTTTTAGCTGAAGCTGCAGGCAGAGTCAGAGAAAGAAATTCATTTATTTGAATTATTTAATTTCCTATTTCCATCCCAATAGAAACTGACATTTCTTCCTTTTACTAACTCCTGCACACACTTTATAACAGCTACCTGATTCTGCATAACAGTTACAGTAGCTTCTGCAAGCTGCTAACTCTGCAGCCTGATATTTATAGGTGTATTCTTTGCATATCGACATGAGTGTAGGACCCATTTGTAAAGATCCAATGAAAGACACAGCTTAAATTGACCTGTATGTGCTTGCAATTTCAGAATGTCAAATGAATGAATACAGTTACATCAATCTTAATAGCATATGCCCCTTTTGCAAAAACATTTGCTTTGCTACTTCTTATTTATTTAAATAGGTCTTGCTATATCTCAGGAAGGATTTTCAAAGTTGGCAGAAATGACGTGTCCAGTGGCTTTTAGGGCTGCCCGTGGAAATAAGCTATTTGAAGAATGAATTTCAATTGAATGGGCAAGCTTAGATCCAGCTTCATTCCACTTGGCTTTAAATACTTATTGGAGAGTGAAGAAATTAGGTTCTAAGTTTATGGACTTAGAACCCACAAACCAGCTGAGGAAACACAGCCTTAGGAGCTCACAAATTCCAGCTGAGAGGGTCAGTGTGGAAATCAGATTCACAGGAGGTCAGCTCAGATCATGCACTCTATCCTAGGTCAGGTTATAAAGCACAGATTGAAAATCTATCAAGTACATGCAGAAACATTTCTGGTAACTATTACATGCAATATTAAACATTATAAATAGATAATGACTGAAAATTTGCAGAAACGGTTTCTTCAGTCTTTAGAATCTCTTTGCATAGAAAGAGTATACCCAAGACATTTAAAACAAAGCAAAAAGAAACAAAAAGACACAAAAAGTTAATTTCATCAGGACAAGAAGCAATTGAAATTCTTAGGCAGGGATTCCCAAAATTATTGTGGTCACTTCTTACCAGTACTGACAGCAGCTGCAACAGCAAAACTTTGTGCTCATTGTACAGAATACACATAAAAGTGATCGGAAATTCTGAGTACAGGTTTACTCAGATTTCAACTGCAAGCTTTGAAATGTATAAATATTTATATAATTGAATGGGATAAATTAAATTATTGGGAATTTGACAGTTCCACTTTTAAAAATTTTGTCAGATGTCTTGCTCTTGAGTTCTTAGAAATGTAATGACCTAACATTTTCCATTATTGCTTATTCATTCTGTCCAGTGCTTTATAAGATCAGTTACAGGGCTTCCAGATGAAAGTAAGCAATACCCCACGACCATTTCCAGAATTAAACCATTAATTACTTGAATAAAAGGTAGTTTTATTTAGATAGTATTAAATTCCACTAAAAATGCAGCCCATTGTTTACCTATTTTTTGCACTTGCAATAACAAAATTTTCTTACACTAAATATATAACTTCTTCCTGTGCAAAAATATTCCTCCTAACTTCTATCAATATATACAACCCTAACTAAATATCAATACATATCACAAACTCCTATCTGTCTTAAAATTGCACTAAGGTTTACCTGCATATGCAGGCAGCCTGCAGAAACTGGACTCATAAAAATGAGGTGTGAAAATTTATGCAGACTTTGGCCTTAAGGTAAAAGATACCTGACAAATTCTTGCTAGTTTTAAGATTACATCTAAGCATGAACTTCATCTTCAAACCATATAGTGTTTATATATTCTAAACAAACATAAAAAACGGGTTTGTATTTTATTTTGGGAAGGGCCAGAAACTATTTTTGAGCAAGAAAAAGCTACTTATTCTATAGTAGCTAAATCTTCAAAAGTTACTGATAATACATAAATTTTAGCTAAGGTTATATAATTTGCCATAGAATTTTGCAGAAAATTGTAGGAGATAACAGGAAAAACTCTGGTACTTGGAAGAACCCTGTAAACATCAAAATAGAGAAAGCAGAGAGTAGCAAAATGAATGTAGGGGGTTCATCTCCTTTTTACAGTTTCATCTGTGTTTCTGAGAAATTTCTGAAACTTTGGATATTAATTCTTTCACTTAAAAAGAAATCAAAGAAGGGAATTTTATTTAGTTGAGGCTAGGTTTGGCCACTGATTCATAGTAAGCTTACACACCCTGACTGCTGCCTGTAATTTTTCTGTTTCTATACAATAACTCTACTTTTTACTGCACTGTAAGAGTCCTATTAGAGCGAGACCATCTTGTTACATTTTATATTATCGCTTCCATGAATAAATAATTTATAAATAGACTAATAAATAGATATTATAAGCATATTAGTGGCAAAAGCAATATATGTTATTGTGGCTTATGCTGTGGGTCACACATGCATACCAGTGCAAGAGACTACTTAGGTCTATAGCTGTCACCCTGAGTTTTGCAGTCTTTTGATGTTTTCATTTCTGTGATGGAGTTCTCACACACTTTCTGCAAATACAATTAAGTTCTCATGCACTTTCTGTAAACATAAGTTATGTTTAGCTAACGTCCTCTTTTGTTTTCCTTCTTTCTCCTGAGGCGGAGAAAGTTTGATGGTCTTTTCCTTTGACCAGCGTGGTTGGAGAGGTGGTAATTTCATCCTCCAATCCATGGTCATTTCTAGAAGCAGATTTATATGATGTGAAATAAACAACGAGGTCTCTTTTGGTGGTTTCGGCTTCTACCTGACTGAGCTGGGTCTGTGTGGTTCCTCTCGTGTCTGAGTACGACATATAGCAACCTCCTGACTTCTTGTAGATTGTAACAATTTATAGCTACTAATAAACCAATTATTAAATAAACTGTGAAGTATTTGAAAGTATAGACAAAAATCACTTAGTTGAGTAGGGTTGTTTTGGAAAAGAAAGCAGTAAGCAAAATATTACATTTATGAATTTTCTACCATGTTTTGAGCCACCAGGTCTGGAGGCTGAAATCTTATATTACATTATGGATATACTAAACGTAGTGTTAACATATTTCTGTAATGCTTTCTCAAATGGCCTAGAGATGCATATTTAAAATGAGAAATTAGCTTTGCTTACCTATTCTTTCCAGTTTTATAGCCTAAACTGAGAGTACAAAATTAGCTGACACAGAACACATTTGGGGAGAAAATATAAGTAAAGATAAACGCCTCCTCTATCCTCAGAGGAGCTCATAAATTCAGACTCAATGTTCCTCTGAATACTACAAGCCCATTCACATTTTAGTCTGGAATGTAGCTGTCTCTAGCATTTCCCATCAGAACGGTTTCTGGAGCCTTTATGCATTTAAGGAATCACCTTGATCTTTCAAATCCATAGCAGGGTTAAGGGACTCTGTGGCTCAGTTTAGGAAAAAATTCTTCCACTGACTTCCGATTAATTCAGTGCTATGTCCACAACAGGGTTTTTTGCCCTCGCCTATAGGCAGAGCTCATTGACACAACTTTTCCTTGAATTAACTTTCAAGTTTAAGTATTAAGTATACTTTTAAATTCTAATTCTATTTTAAGACTGACAGCATTAAGTCCTTTCTCCATTCCTTTTTATGAGAATTCTTAAAGACATATTAAACTACGATCAGATGTTTAAGGCCCACTGATGGTCACATTGCAAAGAACAGATACTGAAGTATTAGCTCAACTGGCTTCCACAGGTAGCTTGGTCTGAGGCTGGAGACTGTCAGTTTTTCCATGCAGGGATGAACATTTCCTGACGTCAGCAGGTAACACTGCCTTCCATGTGACGATGAACTGTGCAGAATGGGTCTGCACACCAGTGAAGAGCTATAGCTATGTGCACTTCAGCAGGTGCAAACAAGGTCAGTCTGCCCACAAAGAGATCTGCAAGCTGTAGGCAGTCATCTGTAGATACCAGGTAACTGAGACAAAAGATGCCTGGCTTTGCGAGTGTGTTGCAAAGCAAAGCTAACCATCTGTCTCTCAACTAAAGTTATTTACTGCTATGTTGAAGAATATTGCAAGTTTATATGTGGTGTGTTTGGAATACCTTGTGAAGTTTAATTCCTCTTCTCAAGGATGGACCACATAACACAAAGGAGACTTTTGTTATATCTCCAATATCACCAACAGTCAACTGTTAGAAAAAAAATAGTAATAATTAACTATATGTTGTATGCAACAGTTTGCATAGCATACTTTAAACCCAATAAAAAGATAAATAGATCAGGTAAAAATATTAGTCATTGAGGTTAGTGTTAGGGTGAGGAAGTCCTATTAAGAGTGCAAGTTAATTCAGACTCACATTTTTATCATAAATTATATTTATTTTTTACTGAGAGAATTGGTTGCAGAGCAAAGGCCAACACAACAAAAGGAAAGAAATGTATAACCGAATTCTGTATTTTCAAGGTTACTTCTTTTCTCCTCACTTTCCTATTTACTTCTTCTCCATCACACCTTTATTCTCAAGCCTAAACTGCAATTTTGAACTCATCATGATTCTTATCCCTGGCTATTGGTTCTGTTCTCAGTTATTCTAGTGCTCAAAAGAAAGGATGGCTGTTATCTGCAAGTCCCATCATACAATGCTGCTTGTAGCTTTTCATCTTGCAAAAGTTAAGCAAGTGATGTTTACATTGCCATTTTGCAAAAGATGTGTAAAGAGGTTTTTTCCCCCATATTTAAGAATAAAAACCTTGTGAAAGGGGTAGCTCAGGTTCATACAACTGTGCAGAAGCTGCCATAAACTTTGTATGCAATCTACAGAATTGATATTTGGCCAGGTGCAAGTTCATTATAAAGAGACACAGCTTCTAAGTAGTGCAAACAGATTAGTTGAGGTTTGAGAAGTAGAACGCAAAGGAAGTAGGGAACAGGTTCATTATTGAGTGCCTTACTGTTAAGGCATACAAGTCTTAATTCAAAGTTAATGAGGTTTTTCACATCAAATCTAGCATTTCCTCAAGAGAGTTTTCATAAGCAATATGCTTTGGCCCACAGGTGAGAAGTTCTCCAAGCTGTGTTTATTTAAGACATGGAGGTATAAACATTAACTCTGACAAACAAACCACCAGTCTACATAGTGTTATACATATTGGCTACAATTCTTATTTTACTGAAACTATTTGGTAAGACTTGCGTGAAATAGAAAAGAAACCAACCAAAAAGGGAGTATCACTCAGATTTTGAACTTTCTGTACAGGGGATTTCCCTTTTCTTCCAAACGCAACAATTTGAATGCTAGGAACATCTTCTCGTACTTGTGTGCAGTGCACCCTTGTTTGCCATTGTCCTCTACTTTTCATATCAAAATTTGTCATAGGAAGAGATGTCACAGATGTTTCTTCAACAAAAACAAATATTCAGAGCCCATGTCTAAGTTATAAGGCTGTATAAACCAAGAGATATCTAGCACAGGAAGTTCAGGCAACAAAGCTGCAAACCCCTCATTACTCATGTTAGTCCCATGGAGGGGTAGAAAACCAGGCCAGCTGCTTCATGGAACCATTTCACACTCATGCAGAGGTCATGCCTGTTTTCTTTGTATTGTTCCAAGGACAGGAAATGTCCTGCCAGAGGAGAATATTTCAATACTGCCGTTTCCAAATTCTCCATCCCAGGCATAATTTCTTCCTCTTTATTTAAAGAAGGCATGATTCACCTTGGTCCAGGCCCGTGCCCCTCGCCATTGGGGTACCAGTGCTAAGTTCTTCCTACTGTGTGAAGTAACCGTATATCAGTTGTGATCTGCTCTGTCAAGCAGGAGTGATTCATGGAAACAAAGGACACTTCTGCTTGTATTACCTTTGAGCGGAATTGCCACTTCTACAAAATCTCTCTTGGAGCGTTTATTGATCCAGCCATTGTGAAAAAAAAAAGCACAGAAAAAGGGTAGAAGATTTATTTTATAACAATTTTTTCCAAAAACCACTCATCTGATTGAAAGTAAACACAACATTATTAATTTATACCTTTAAAGCAACAAAATATTCTGTGTGTGCAGTCATAAGTTTCTACCTTCATCAGATCAGTAAAAGGTTTTGTTTTGACAGACTTGTTAAGGGAATAAAACTTCTGAAAATATATTGGCTGTGTGTATATGTGTCTCTGTCCACTCCAAAATATTCATTGTTTTTACAGACCTTGTGAAATTAAATATAGGGATAGATTTGCTGTAATGATCTATTACATCTCAAAGTATGGAAAGTATTTCCAAAAGTATGGAAAGACTTCTGTATGCAATCTCTAGACACAAGACCCCAGAAGGAAGTTATATTATCAATGTTCTAATGGGAAAAGGATCAGGATTTGTACGACATTAGCCATAGAAAATCCACTCAACACACAACTTTCTTTCTGGTGAGGTTCCATTCTATCCAGTATGGAGCAAACTTCAGCTAGTTTTATCTTGATTGAGACCATTGTGTTGATTCTTTGGAAACAAAACATTTGTAGAGTCAGATCTCTGAGTCTTGGTAAACTTGGTTACACTCCCAGTCTTGCTGAAGTGAATGAAAGTTTGGTTGTTCATTTTAATGTTACCATCTAAGAAATAGTCTTCCAGCCTGTTTTTCGGAGCCTGAGTTGAACCTACAGAGACATTTTGTAATCTTGAGGTTTTCTAGAAAAGAGGAAAGAACAAGAGACTCAGGTTATCATACTCTGGAACAATCTTATTTCCATTATCAACATTATCTGCAGAAGTAAAATATCTGTAGAATCTCTGTTCTGTTTCCTTTAAAAAACAATGGACCAAAACTGTAGCCAAATGATTGAATAAAACACCAGTTCATGATATACTCTGCTGTTGCTATTTATTTCCAAGAAATAAGCAATTTTATTTTTAGCTACAACCGCTGCTTTGGAGTCAGAAGCAGATTGAGAAAAAATGCTGCAGGAATACAGCCTTTTTATCTGCCAGTCAACTTCACATATCCAGGACCCCTTAAAATTTTTTTGCATGGATTAGAAGGAAAGAAGCTGTAAGGCCAGAGCAGCCTTTCTTCTGTGTTCCACTTCTCAATCTAATGAATCAATTTTACGTTCTTATCTTTACCTAGAAGCATATAACCCTGAAAATAAATTCTTTTTTTTGACTTATCCATCACCTAAAAATGTACAGGAGGACAAAATTTACAAAAGTTTCAAAAGCATGATATCATATTGCTTCCTGAAAAACAAAAGGTTTGTTGACTGTGCTTATAAAAAGATAGAAAGGTCTATGGAGAAAATTTTCATGTATAATTTTACCATTTTACATCGTCACAACATTTCCTTGGAATCCCTTGCACATTTTAGTAAAACCAAGCTGGATCTGCATACTTGACATGTATAATCCAACAGAAATAATGAACAGCAGAAAATAGAAAGCAATTTCATATTTTCTAGAATTAAAAAAAAAAAGTTTTTGCATTAAATTTCAGACATTTCTGAGGTACTAGGATCACCTAAATCTAGTAATATACATTATTATTACCTTACATTAACTGAAAAAATTACCAACCTTTTCTTAGACTATTAAACCCAACAAGAACTTGATTCAACTTGCCAAGGTATACTGATTTGATTTTGAAAATATCCACCTGCAATATGAAAATATCAAAACGATATTTCAGTTAAACTTAATAGTGATCTGGTTTTGAGTATTTATCAGTTTAGCCTTGTGTGTCTATTCACTGTTTTGTATCTTGATGGAAGCAAATTTATCTCACTTATGCCATTTCATTTTCTTTGATTTATAATTAAATATTACGTACTAGATCTCATCTTTTCTTATCCAGTTAATATTACGGATTATAAATTTCAGAATGGCTCTGTATTTAGTAGGAAGTAATTTTGGAAACATCAGATACACACACTAGCAATAAAGTTCTCATTTCTCATACCTTCATAGACTGAAATAAATCAGATCAGTTACTAGTGTGTTAAAAATTACTTTGGTCCAGAACCTACCTTGCAATTAAACTGATAAATAATAGATGTCTAATAATTCTGAAAATCTGGAGCAATTTCATTTTCACTAAAATTAACAATTAATTTTGTGGGAGTTATGCACGTAAATGGGAATGAAGTAAATGGTATCTGAGAAGATTTCAGCCACTGTGCTTTTGGGATAAGGATGCCTCATTGAAATCATCTCTATAAATAGGTCAAATTTTCTACATACAACAGACTTGAATGATAATAACTTTATGGAGTCTTTCCTTTTTTCCATACCATAAATCTTCCTAGTTTATTCACCTTCTTGCCTATATATGCTCATCTTTTTCTTTGAGCGGTCATCTTCATATTGTCTGGGAAAGCTCACATAAGTATGCACACTGACACTGGGAACACACTGCTTAAAACGTGTATTCGTTGGCTTTTTTTTAATTGAGTCTGAAGAAATGAGATTTGGGAACATACTGTTCATGAATGGATTCATCTAATCTTTGGGGAAGCCAGCTGCAAAATTAAATCTCTACAGCTAAGACTTTTATTTCATGTGACTTCATGAGCTATCCTGTTGTGCACAGAAGCAGCTGTCTTGGGAAGTTGGGTTGAAAGTGCAAGTTTGAATATAACACTTGAGGACTAGTTTGTGGGTTTGAAAAAAAAATAATAAAACCCTTGCATTGTTCCCACAGTCGCATAGTTCCCAAAATTCAGTGTCTGTGAGAAAACTGATCAAAAGAATCATCCAAAAAAAGGAGCAATGACTAAGAACAGAGTGTTAGTCATTTGAGCATAAATTGGAGTAAAGAGAACTGCAACAGAGTGAGTACCCAAAGAGTTGTTACTCAAAATCTTTTCTATAAGAAGAAGATTAGGGTGTTATAGCCCAGAATATAGAAAAGCCCTTTAGAATTTCAGAGGAAGGATCTAGCATCCTGAACAAGCCTGTTCAAAAACTGACACAGAATCTGGATGATACAGAAAAAATCCTTGTGAATTTGCAGATGAGTTGTACTTCCAGAGGAGTGCGTATTCACAGAAGCCAAGTGCTATTGTTCAGGTTTTTCTCTACAAGTTTTATTCTTAGCAAAAATGTAACACATTCTCATGAAATAAAAAAATTTTTGAAAAGTCAGGACAGTTCAGTTTTTTGAAAGAAACAGGAATCTGTCCCTCTTCCAGTCTCTACTGATACCTTATCCATTATAGCAATCAGTCTTGCTGTTCAGATTTCTCTAAGATATAGTCTCCTTAAGATATACTACATAGGACTATTATCTATTATCATAAAAAAGATTAATCTATACAATTTCCTACATTACTCCTTAAAGCAAGATGAGCTCTACTATCCTGTCATTATATTCAGATTTATCTTGTGAAGTCTGAGCTACCAGTTTGATCAGTTCTTGACGAGCATGACATTGGGCATGCATATTCTCTTCCACAATGGAGAAAGAAAATACAGGGATACAGAGGGCATAATGACTAAGATCTGTGTTTGTTTTCATACAAAAGCCTTGTATCTTCTAGAATCTTTAAAAATAGTGAGAGAAGCAGATAAAATAAACACAGGTATGTGTAAAGAATATATGAAGCATATATCAAGTAGATTTCTCTAGCTTTCTGCACCAGAGAAGAAACTACTCTAGGCTGGCTGGCAACAGTGAAATACTCTCTCCCACCCTCCTCAAAAGAAGATTTTTTGTTCCCCAAAAGAAGATTTCTAGGTACTTCAGAATGATTTCATGATATCCTTAAAACAAAAAAAAATTCCAAGCTGACATTCTGAACACTAGGATCTAGGAAAGTATCAGCTAGACATGTCCTTTTGATCTGAAAGAGATATTTCCTTTTGATCTGAAATTTGTTTTAGTTACTTTGTTCTTATGCCAATAACTACTCAAAGAATTACTCCTCTAGGAAAAGCCATTTAATCTCAAAAAGCAACAATGTGTTCACCATGTTTAAAAGCAATAAGTGGGTGGAAAAATTGGAAACATGAAAAAATGAGACTCTTCTTGGAACACTGACAGTGTTCAGGAAAGTTAACAAGTTCATAGACTACATTAGATGCAGTGGTTACAAATGCAAGTTATCCTACAGGAATGTTATCAGTTCTAACAAATCAGACTTTTAATACAATCAGTATTTTAATAAAGCAATGATGCCTCCCTGGCCCTAAAAGTCTGGATTATTAAAACAGAACTCTTAGAGATCACTTAGTCCAACTCAAAATTACTTCATCACCTTAACTGTTTTACTGTAGCACAACAGTGATGATGCTTAAAAACAATATGTTAGCTATCAAGACAATCACTATATGGAATATAAAACATTAATATTTTTGATACTCTGTCCACGAATGGTTTTTTGAAAACATAAGTTCTAACAAAAAGAGACGCACAGATTCAGTCACATTTTTTCTCATAATTTTACCTGCCCTCTAGGGAAAGTGATCAGGCTTCTTTTTGGAGTTCGGCCATCGCTTCCCTGAGTCACTTTTTTCTCCTTGTATACGAAGATAAACCTCTCCAATGGCATCTGCCTTCTTCAAGTCTCCTGTGTGAAAATGGATTTCATATTCCACAACTTCAGAAAAAATAGAAAAAAAACCCCCAAAAAGTCAGAAGGAGAAAACACTCCTTGTCCTCTTGCCTGACACCTGGATTATATACCAATTCCTGGTAGAAACCATTGCAGATTTCACCCAAATCCCATACTATACCACCAAACAACGAGAACAGGTCTCTTCAGTCCTGGTGACATGTATAACCAAAACACATTCCTGCTGCACAACAGGATGGCAATCTACAGAATATAGATTTGCTCAGCTCTGACACCACTCCCAGAAAATAAGCACTACTGGTTGCTGTTTGGGGCACAGCATCTCTTGTGTGCTGTCCCCTTCTCTCTAAGGTAGGAAACTCCTTTCTAAGAAAAAAGTCATACTTACATCGTTTTTGGAAAGTCTAATTTTTTCTTTCTAAGATTATTTCTTAGAAATAATTCTATTTCTTTGGTTTTCTCTCCCTCTATTTTTATTTATCACTAGTTAGATTATTATTCTATCACAATGTTCTTAAGTTAAAATATGTTAATGTGAAACAAAAATAAAGAATTAGAAATGCTTTCAACATCAGCTTTAACATATAAATAGAAAAGCCTTCTCACATTTTGTATCATTCTCCAAAGAACCTTCCATTAATGATATAATAGCTCACAAATACAGGTCAGCTAAGTGAAGTTTGGATTTAAGGGAAAGCATTCCTGATTTTCTCAGCTGTGGTCACAGTATAGAGATTAGAAGAGACACCTATGTCCCCTATATGAAGCTTCTGCTTCCTTGTCTCTTTTTGTCACAGTACTTAGGTAAGTGATGCAAATGAGACCAGATTGAATTCATGCCAAAGAAACTTCATGGAAATCTCCTATGTTAGCCCCTGAGATTATCATGGAAACAAGGAAACACTTAAACAGAAGCAGGTCACAATCTCAATATTCATTGTTATTTGCATCATTTTAACAATAAGGGTGCCAGGAAAAAAATAAGAAGGGTTTTGGGGGGGTTGATATTATTTTCCTCCTAGTGTTGTGTTCTCTTATTCAAATTATAATAAATATCATTTGTATAGTGTGTTTGTTTGGGCCCATTTGTGTAATGAGCTGGTACTGTCAATTTAGGAATCTAACTTTGGTGGCTATATTAGGACTGAGATCCTTATGTAGTCAGCAGGGAAAAGCAGGTGCTATAGAAAACACCTCTGATGGGTTCCCATGTATTCTAGAGATAAACACTAGATCTCAAGAGTCTAAACTTAGACAGTCTAAATGTTCCTCTGCTTCCAACCACAGGCCTAAGAATAAAAGCTATGCTTTTGTAGCAACACGTTTATAAAACACGACTGTCTAGTACTTTTAATAAGGACAACATTTTTATCCACTGTAAAATGCAAAGTCATATTTGGGATGCAGGTAATGAGCAATGCACTTGTACCAAGAATGTGTTCGAAAATGTTTGTATTATCTCTTGAATGTTTTTATCACAAACATGAAGACTTTTTTTTTTTTTAAGAACTGAGCAGCCTTAAAATCCAGCATTTTACAAGTACTGAGCTATCTTTGTCTACCACAAATTATCAGCCCTTACTCCCACAACCTTCATCACTGTAACAGTAAAACATAGACAACATCTAGACTATGTGACATTTACGTGCTGGAGAAAGTCTTCCAGCCTCACTCTGCCTCTTTTCCCTCCCTGGAACCTAGCTGGCTCTACAACATCTGCTTTCCCAGGAAAGTCATGTGTGCAAAGGAGGGGAGTGGTGCTTTAGACAGACATGAAACGGAGGAGAAACAAAGCACTTTCAGTTTCACAACTGACATTACAAGCCAGAGAGCACGGAAATACACATTATTCAAGTCTGAAACATGTATTTCACTCTAATGTACATCATAGGATACATAAATATCTAAGTATACATCCTGGAAAATTTTGTATTAGAATATTTTTCTTCTTGAATCAAATTTTTTCTAAGATAGAAATGGTCTATTTAAGCAAACTGTACATTCCTTAAAAAGATTATAATTATGAGAAATTTCTAGTAGGTTTAAGAATGACTCCATGAACCCAGAAGCTAAAGCTGTCATTTAGTTTCATGCGTAGGTGATAGGAAAACAGGGAGTGAAAAAAAATTGTTCCGAGGATTTTTATTTTTAAGCTTTTCTTACAGCTCTTTTCACAAGTTGGTGCTATTCATGATGAGTGCTATAAACAAAAGGTCTGAATTCAAATATTGTGACATCTTATATAGCTATTTCTTTCTATTTCTAACATTAAAAGGTCACATAACTGGATTAACGGTTTTAAAGAGTGGGTGTGTATACCGACCGTAGAATTAATATTTAAAAGGATTCATTAAATAATAAGGGGCTGTATAAGTCTGCTAATAAAAGTGTGCTCATTTCAATAAACTTCTGAAATGTATTTGTTTATCTTTTACTACATGAGGATGATGTCTGAGAAAATCTGTTTGCTTAAAAATAGCTTTATTTCACTGCAGCACTATTTACTTCAGGGACTCCCCCTGGGACAATTTTTTTTTAAATAATTTAAACTAAAGGCTGGGAACGTTCTTATAATTGATGGTACCACTCATGTTTGATGATAAGAAGTAAACCAAGAGTTTTCCCAGCCTGGGGCCCTAACATATCTCATTCCTTTCTTCAAGGCAGTTAAATGTGCACTACCAGGTGAAAGACAACATAGCTGCATTGAAGTCAGCACAGCTACACAGATTTGATCTTTCTGGAGTTCCAGATAGTTGAAAATGCATGAACTGTCCAGGTGACACTTTAGTTAGCATTTAGCCAATGGCATTTTTGGTTTCAGGGGATTTAGGATATGAAGGTAAGTTTCTGTGTTATTCATTCAGTGTCGCCTTGTCTGTGTAACTGGGCCATATGAGCAGATCCGTTGAAGTCAAAAGTCTACTTGTATGAATAAGATCAAAATACTTTGGTCCATGTGTCTGATCACTCCTGTGGGAGTAGATTAGAAACCACAGTGCTCACATCGTTACTGCTTTTGTCCAGAATCATTAACATACAAAATCATGAGCTTAGCTTAGAAACACATACAGTGTTTCTGCTGAGTCAGTATTTTCAGCTGCATCTGCTGAATCTATTGATGTATAATTTAAAGCTCAGTGTAGTCATAGTAAATATTTCCTATTATTTTTCGACTATTTAAGTGAAATAAAAATATACAAAGTAGCCTCTATGAAAGGAGTCATAACAAAAAGGGGATGCTGGGAAAAGGGGCAAAAGATTTTAAGTTGAGTTTGGGACCATTCTGATTGTGTTCTGTATGCACAACATACCCCAACAACAAAAATCTACCAAGATAAGGTATTCTGTTCAACCTTGTCATTCTTTGTCTCTTCACAATCCTATTTATAAAAATTCTCTTTCAGATGTAAGCCAACATAGTGCAAAAATGAAAGTGGTCACCTAATGCTCATTTAAAAAGGAAAAAAACCCCATAAATTAAAGATAGGAGAGTAAATACATTTTAATATTTTATTATCATTATTTTGCATTAATTTCTTGTCTGTGTGCATCCAGGAATAAAACCAGAATACAACAAAGAAGAAATTTTAGATTGAAGTAGTATTGAGGCCACAAAGAATAAAACTGATACTAACACTTCCAGTTGTAAATCGCTGCACTCCACAAAACGGTTTGTGAGAAACTTCCTAGGTTAGTAGATACTCCCATTTATGGATTCATTTTTGAGGGAGAGTACATACACATGTTTTCCCAGAAATTTTCCAAGAAAAACACCCTAACTTTCTAATATACTTCAATAATTAATTATTTTACACATCAGAATAATGCTTTCAGAGAATATCTCCATTTGGCTGTAAGCATAATAGAAACTTTGAGGGGTGTATTCAAGAATTATTTTTTTTTAATTTCTGGACTTTTTATACGCAGTAAAAAATTTAACAAGTTTGAATTCAGAAAATAATTGTCCATATTTATAGTTCTTCCCATTTTTTCTGAAATAAATTAGGGAAATACGGCCTTTTAATAAGGTCTAGAATTACTATATTCATGATTGTACATTCAGCATATAGTACACCAAACATCCAATATTTTTTTGAATCTGAATCAAAAAGTGGATCAAAAGCTTAAAATGGTAAGATTGTTCAGTAAATGAATACAAGGTGACTATATTTTTTTAATTATGCAAACCCACACAAAACCAGAAATTTAAAAGGTCTTCACAGGTTTTGTTCAAGTTTCAAATTTAAGTTCGATGCAATATTTAGGAAACTCTTCTTAGAGAATGGTCTGCGAAAGTCTGCGTGGTCTATTTTATTTCTTTTTCTGGGCTGCTTCCATCTTATTCTACTAGTTTCTGCTTAAGCAGAACATTCTTTGTACTATAGCCTCTAGCAATAGACCTCTTAACTGGCACTAAAAGCCTCAATATGTGATCTTTACTATCTCCATCAATCTTCTTTATTCTAATGAGCTGGATAAATGGGAAGCCTGTTCTTAAGTACTAGTGATCAAGTTACCAGTATACAATTGGTTGTTCCAGGGGGAGGGGTGGGTGGTGGTTGGCAGAAATCACTTAATTATCTCTCTGGCATCATACCATTCACATGTGTCACTAACAGCAGAGAAACATGCAACTTAATGTATATTTTTGTAGAATATTACACACTGTACTATAAATTTCTCATTGACATGAACAAAACACTAGTGTAATTGAAATTCTTGGATATCTCTTTGCTGGCTAACTGTGATGCATTTTAAAAATTCTACCTTTGTTTTGTAGGGGGTCTGCAATGCTTTCCTTCTTTACTATGCTTCTAGATCAGGTATATATCTTTGTGAATACGAAGAGACAAGTAATATCACACAGTAGATGATATTTTGTACTCATCTTCAGCTGACATAGTATTAATTCAACGAGATAATAAATAATCAAGATCTAAAACTGGAATATCATCTAATGTGAAAGAAGTCAAATACTATGTTTGGTATCAGCAGTTAATAGCACCTCTCATAATACTCATACCAATGATTTCTCTTTTGTAGTAAATGCACGTGCAAAACCATCACATTCCTTAATATCAAATTCTTACAGAAATCCTCACACAGTATTTTAGGCCCAAAAGAGATATGCTGGTATTCCAGAGACAGATCCTGACCCCACTAACAAAAAAGGACATAGCTTACCAGGCAAAGGCTCCTGATCGGCACAGAGAGCTGGCAGCCCCACGCATTTGTCTTCCTTAGGGTTGAACCAGCAGTCAAAAGCTAAATACATCTCCTCCTTTGTGCCTGTGTGCTTCATATGCAGTAAATCTAAGTGCCATGGTTGTTTTAGCTCACTGTGTGGGCCAGTTACCTGAACTTTGTATACTGAGCCAATATCTGCCAGTTCATCCTGCATGAGGAGAAAGAGATGGATGGATCTCATTTCAATTGTGCCAGAACAAACGTAGTTGGCAGCTGTATGCAACAGTTGAACAAACTTCAGTAGTTAAAGAATTGGAGCAGATTTATAACTAGTACTATTTTTCCCTTTTCTAATCAATACAAAATTGATTTAATAACATGAATGAGGAATGCTCGAGGTGTGATATTAGGAAACGAGCAATGGCGGTCACTGCTGAAATCTGTACACAGAACAAGGCACAATGTTCATATATATTACACAGATTCAGTAGATTATTTTCAGGCACAGAAGCTTTAGTCAATTTTTAAAACTTTGGACACTATTGGAAATATTTCTTGCAACAATAAAAAACGGTGCAATTAATTATAAATTTGAAGGAGAGCTAATCCAATTTTGAGGAAACATCCAAGAGATCCTCCATCTTCACTCTAGATCACGCAGAAGCTGTATATTAAAATCTTGAATTCATAGTTGAGGAAAAAAAGCAACCTGGTTCTACTGGGGATAACGCAGCATCTCTAGGACATACCATTGCTCCAGTAAGGGAAAGCAGAGGAGGCCTTAGATATTACAATTATTGGTTTAAAATCAGTATCTTTTCCCTGTAAGATAAAAAAAGGGAGAAAACAGAAGCTGTCTTTTCCTCTTCCTATTCAATATTTCTTGGATTCTTTCCCCTGTTCTATCATTTTAAATATGCTCAGATAGTAGAAGTCCATGACTTCAGCCTTTCCTCTGACAGGGCGCTTCCAGTTTCACACTATTTTTTTTGTATTTACCAGAGGTTCTTGGAAATAACTCAGCAAAACCCTCTAAGTACTCCTCATTTTGGATCATGTTTGTGGTTAGTCTAGTCTGCTTAGTTCCGCTTTCATTAAAGAAAAGAGGAACATCAAAACACAACAAATGATTTCTTTAGCTCAATCGTAAAGTTCAATTCACTAAGAGGAAAAAGGAAGAGACAATAAATAACAGTGGAAAAAAAGAGAAACCATACTAGAAAAAGCAGTTCAGAGAAACTGGTGGCAGGGATGAATAAATTACACGAGAGAGAAAAGAGAAAAATTAACCCTCTGTACATTTCATCTCATTTATGATTCTTCCTTCGCTATCATCAGCCCCAAAAGCTCTACAGTATCCCACGGCATATTGTATGCTTACAAATTGCTGATTTTTCTGAGATCAACAAAGCCCATAAATCAGTACCTGCCGCATGGCATACACCATGATATGCACCCAGGGACCAATTCGCTCACTTAAACGTTCTCAGTATGAGACACTGGGAGAATTTGCTCATTCAAAAACCATTGTTCATGTGTTGCTACACACAAACAAAAATGATGATCTGTGCCAAACTACACAGAGGACTTAAAAAAATCAATTTGGTAGCTTAGTTTAAAGAAACAATTTATCTCAGAATTAAGTGGATTATTGGCTACATGATTCGTAGGCTTTTCTTGCAGTAGAGAAAGGTTGAAGTACTTTGATCCGAATTGCTTTTCCTCTGACTTGAAGTGGCAACTTTTTGTGACTCAGGTTGCCGTAGAAGACAAAAAAAGGCATATTGGATCCTCTTCACCACTCAAGTCAGATCCAGTGATATCCATTATCCAGAGACCTGATGACTTCATGTTGATTTCAGGCAGGTTAGGACTAAGAGTCGACCTTCTACCTTTAAAATTTATCAAAGAGAAAGGCAAGATGACAGTATGAGAGAATGGCATAATCTAGCAGGACTGTAGCCTTTTCAGTACACAAACAAAGCTCTTTTTGCAGGTTGTGTTGTATCTATAGCAACAGCTCACTAAGAATAACACATCAATATCTTTATCATATTTTTTGCGAGGAATTTAGAAGCTTAATGTTCTTTCTGTGTTTAAAATTTAGTTTCAAAGGCATTTTTTGATGCCAGTGTATTTTCCTTGTCATATTTGGAAGTAACTGCTAAGAGAACGTTCAGTCCCCTTTTAGAGGTCTAACTAATTGCTCTTAAAAAAGAAGCCAGTGTTACTAAAGCCAATTTATCATTTAAGAGCATGTAGCCATATGTAGCATGTAGGCACCTAATGAAAAATGAACAATTCTAATGAACTTTGCTTGTAACTGGATGTTACCTAGCAATATAATAGGTGCTCTAATAGTGTGAGACTGACAGGTAACCTATAATAAACACACAAAATTATTTGCCAGATCCTCAGAAGATCAATATTACTATCTTCCTCTCTTTTTCTTCATTAATTACTGTAATTCTTCATTTTAATTCTGTTTTAACTATTCTAGGCAAAATGAAAATGATTTTGTTAAGAGGAACAGCTCAGAAAAATGTACTTTCTACAACTCAGAAAAACCACACTAATGAATCAAGGACACTTTTGTCTTACTCCCTCTGGACAAAGTTCTGTAGTTCATTTCCGTTGCATTGAATTGTTTTCACAGGATTGAAGGAAGAAATCTTTTACTACTTCTAAATGAGTGAAGGTCCTGCTGTAAGTGTTCATTTGCCAAGTACCTCCAGGTTTAGATATGCTATAACACTAAGATCAAACTGAAAAATCACATTTTCAATAAAAGAAAGATACTATAGAGGTCCGAAAGAGCTGTAATCAAATATATATATCTATAAATGGGCAGGTCAGCTTTGCAGAAGAACTTACCAACTGTTACAATCTCACAAACAGTCTCACATAAGCCCAGAGGAGTATCAAGCCAGTTCCACAATGCAAACACCCATTCTTTGTCTGAATCTTGTGATTCCCTGACTGTTACCATCTTGAGGTACACCCCTGCCCCGTAGCCATCTCCATCATGTCCTATGACCACTTTTTGCAAATGGCTCAGAGAAACAGCTTCCACCAAAAATGAATCCACCCGCAAAATAGGGAAATAATTAATAAAACAGAATTTTGACTTGAACTTCAGGGAAAATATAGGCCTGGATTCATCTGAGAATTTAAAAATTGTGTCTTTTTCTTTGTAAAATTTAACATAGCATCTCCCTGCTGAATCTAAGCAAGCACATACTGATTATACCTAACATTTAATCCTATATTCATCATTAATGATGCACTGTAATTTCATTTGATCTTTGGACAATATGGATCACTGCATCAATCATTTCCTATTACATTACAACCTACATACTTCTACCTTCTGACAGTCAGACAGTTATGACAAGTTTTTGGTTCTAATCAAATTTCTATCTTTCAGATATCTAGTTTCTAAAACTTATCATACAAGTCTAGGTATATATTCATAGTTCTAAAGAAAGGTTAGAAGCCTTAAAAGAGTGTGTTCACTCCAAGATAGCTTCTAAATTCTTCTTCAGAAAATCTGATTTTTCGCTTTCCTACAGAATGAAAATTGTGGAAATAGCAAATGGAGAAAAGAGTAAGGGAGGAAGTTAAAATGAAAGTGAAGAGTAAAAGATGAGAGATGGGAAGGGAAGCAGAGTGGAGAAGGCAAAGAAAGACATAGGAGAAGTAAACACAAGCAGCAGTAGATGAGAACAGAGACCAAAAGAAGATAAGGAAAAATGTGAAATGCGAAGAAAGAAATTATATGCCCCACTAAATTTTGGCTTCTTTTGCAAGAAATCCAGATGTTCTGTATAAGGCCCAGCCAGGGGCCAGATGGACCTCATGGTAACTGGTAAAAGTTAGAAAGTTATGAACAACTGGAATTTGAACATCAATGTCTAGGATTATAATTAACACCATAATTTGAATAAAACAATTCAGTAGTAGGAACTTACTAAACTGGATGTCAAAACAATTTAAAAACCTAGATATTAGCAAACTGATCCCTAAAAATATACAATAGTTGACAAATTCCTATGTGTTGTCCCTATTACTTTTTAAATAAAAATATTGGAGAAGTAGATTTTCTGCTACTAATATTGAAAGTACTTTTATACGACAAAAAATCTTTTTTCTAATAATAGTCAGAACCCAACAGCAGATTGTGAGCAGAAATCATTAACTTTATTAATTAAGATATTTTAGGAAATAAATCCATGTATGAACATAAATTAAAATAATTACAATAGAATGCTGTCTTCTGTCTATAGGCACAGTTCTGAGAAAAACACAAAAATGAAATTTAGAAATTCTCTCAGTTCATTACTGATTCCACTTTTACCCTAACAAGTGCTGTGCTAATTGTCTAATAAAATTATTTCACAGAAATCTAAGTCTCTCCTTGACAATGTACACTTTGGCAGTTTTTTCAAACTTCCTTGTTCAATGAGTGAAAACCTAATTCACAAGAGAAGAACCTTATTTATAGTGGTCATCTAGAAAGACTGGGTTTATATGCATTCTTTTTCTAAGTGGAAATTTTGTTTCTTGTCTAAACTTACTGATATTGAGTTGGTGTTTCATGTGGGATTGTGGTTTCAGAAACATCACATACTGCAAAAGTCTCACAGAAATTTCTGTAACTTATTTTGAATCACCGATTTTTAAAATTCTTTACTATCTGTTCTGTCCTAAATTTGGAACAGAAGAAGTCAGAAGCATGATCACAGAAGTTCTCCTCACTAATCTGCTTTATATTGCTCGTATGGAGCCTTTACTGCACGTGGGTATGTTCTTGTACAGGAAATAAATAACACTGGCATCGGTCTACTGTGAATATCTGGAAGATAAATTCTGTGAATGTTTCCAAATTCTTGCCTATTTAGTCAGATGCCTTCTGAGCAGGCATTAAGTGACACTTAATGCAGTGCTAACCCCTGCACATGTAAGACTGCATTATTGTGCCATTAGCTTATTTCTTTGAAATTTTCTTCCTTTCATTAAAGATGTATGAAGTTTCCTCACACCTGTGTCCCCTCTTTTGCCATAGAGAGTGATATAAACATTTGCAAAAGTCTCTGCTCCCCAGTGGTCGCCAATATGTACAGAAACAACATACTTATAGACTGTACAAATAGAAAACAAAAGGTTTGATTAAAGCTGATTAAGTACAAAGTGTACTTAAAATAAAACAGCAACACAGAGTATTTAGTAAGACTACTGCTTCTTTTTATTTCTGCAGTTACGAGAAAATCTTCTACACAGTGAATGAAATAATCAGGTTACTCTTTATGAATTTGATCTCTTCATGCTAAGCTCAATGAAGACTTTCCATTCACTTTCTTAGAAATTTGAAGAAAACTGGACTTGGACAATTTAGACTTATGAATCTAGACAAATTCTGCCTGATTCCGTTTTATTGTGCAAGATTTGGAAAATAAGAACTCATCTGAGTTAGTTCAGGGACTGTTAGAAACTGAATTATCTTTGCAATAGATAATAACTAACATGGGTCAAAGAATAAGAATAAGGTTACGCAAATTAGAATAATAGAGACAGATGCAACATAGCATCTGGATGCATGACGTGACATATTAGTATAAAAATTTACAAAATGCACTTACTAACTTAAGGAAGGAAACTATAAAGTCTTTGCCTCTATATTGATCCCATATGAATGAATTTCTACAGATCAGATTTTCTTCTAATTGCATACATATTCAGGCTCATACAAAAAGAATAACTGAAATTCGTCAAATGTCATTTTTAATGTCCAGTCCTGCTGAGTTAATATTTAACTAATGTAACACTATACTTTCTTTTAAGGTTGTGAATAGGTTTGAATATTCAGGGACCAGAACTTCTGGAACTTTAGTTTAGCAAAGCAGTCATATCTCTAATTACCTTTATCTCATGTGTAACTGCTAAATTTCTGAAGTGCAGGACTTCTGTAAGTCTTCACATTCCAAGGGCATCTCTGAGTTCATTCTGAAACTCTCAGCATGGCAAAAACAGTAGTCCTTAAGAAAAAAAAACCCCAAGCTTTTCTGTGCAGTAAGGCTTACTTCTGATACTTACATTAGCAAGTAAAGCCATTGTAAGCTAAGTAATTCAATAGTAACTCTAGAAAAAATAATTTCCATGGCTTTGAATGTGTTCTTTTCCTTAAAAAGTCCAATTATATTTTTCAGTTTTTCTCACTTAGAATCATGCAGAAGATTTAGGAACTGTAAAATCCAATCTCCAACTTAACTGGAAAATTAAAATTTAAGTGGTCAGCATTTTTGCAGTGTGTACATGAAGACAGGTGCCAATAGAGCCACTGAAGGTATCAAATCCAGACAAAGCACTATATTATATCTGGCATTGATTTATTTTCAAGCAGTGAATTTACAGTGCTTATGTCTTCTTGGTGCTTTTACCTGGTAAAGTTTTCCGGTCCTCAGTGACTGCGGGGAATTCTTTTACCATCTCCATATCTTCTCTCTTAAGAGTGAGCCAGCAGTTACACTCAACGTTCAGTTCTTGTTTTGTATGCAACTCTTCTAAGCGAAAAGACTTCAGATGCCAGCCCTTAAAGCTTGGCACACTGTCACAGCTGACTCGAATCTGGTATACATCCCCCAGATCTCCAGTCTCAACCTGCACCAAATAGCACAAGGAAGAGCATACTGTCAAGGCTGGTTCACTTAGAGAGATTTTCCCCAATCCCCAGAGCAGAATTCCAAAACTTAAAAGTCAATGGAAACGCTGAGTTTAAGGCTGGGATAAGTGTGATGATAGAATAAATCCTTTTTTTTTAATGGTATAATCGTGGGTGAGATTGTCTCCTTTATTAGTATTGTAAGCATGATACTCTACTTTAGAGTGAGTCAAGATCTTAAAATTAGTAAGATCGGTGCATTTAGGCTCTTTAGACAAAAGGTAACATGGAAAATTGTGACCCTACCGGATAAAGAGAGCATTAACTTACAATTAAAGATTCTAATATCAGCAGCCAAGTGAGGTATTAATTTAAAGGTGATTACTATGAGCCCGGAATCACAGAACTTCTTAGGTTGGAAAAGACCTTTAAGATCATCAAGTCCAACCATTAACAAAGCACTGCCAAGTCCATCACTAAACCGTGTCTCTGAGTGCCACATCAACATGCTTTTAAATACCTCCAGGAACGGTTACTCAGCCACTGCCCAGGACAGCCTGTCCCAGTGCTTGACAACCCTACTGGTAAATAAGTTTTAACTAAATTCTCATTTGCTAAATGATTTGGTCTAGAACATAAAACTACTTTATAACCAATTCTTCATTAAAGGAAAGGGATATTTCTGAATAAAAATAAATCACTGATGTTACAAAAATAACTCTGTAGGACAACACAGCCCTGTTTCCATACCATGTGTGGGAAATTCAATAACTGGTTGCTGATTGTGGAAAATGATCTGCATGACATTAACCACTGTATGATAAGTCTTCTGAACAGCAGGAAATAATGGGGCAGCCGTTCACTGGGCAACTACAAGAAAGACAGGATGGGAAGCGATTTTTGAGTGAAGCAAGTGAGAACTAGTACTTTTTAAAGACAACAATTCTTTTTATTAAGTATCAAAAATACTTAATACAGAAAATTTTGCCAGTGGCTTTGTTCTCCCATATTGCTGCTTTTTTTTCCTCACACCAGTCACAACACAAGATTTGGTGACTTTCCAGGGAATAAATCCTTTGTGCACCCTATAGCATCACAATAAGAAACTGAAACTAGCCTTACACAATCATGCCCTGGCTCTGACAGCACCACCAGCAGACTGGCTTCTAAGACAGAGCACAGACCTCCTAACAGATCCATTCATTCAGCTTCTCAGCAGAGCTCTGAACGTGACAGCCCTTCACTGCTTAAAGCTAGTTCATGTGCATTTGCACAGTGAACACATGCATGTAGGGAAGTATCAGCTACCTTATTCTTATTAGAGAGGTATTATATTAAAAAAAATGTGCTTTTGTCATTTTGGGAGAGTTGGCCACTATTATTAATAACTGTTATTCAAATAAAAAATAGTAAAATACCACAGCATGAAGAGGGCTAATTAATTGAAAATAAAGCAACCTGCCCGAACCATTTTACAGGAACTTTATGAACGGTTTATGGTGCAGAACTTATGAAAAGAAGCCTTTGGTACGAAGGAATTGCACTCAATGGATTAAAAGATCCCTTCCAGTCTGAATTTCTTAAGGTAAGTGTTTTAAGTGGTTGCCATGCCACTCCTACACAATTTCAAGACTCGGGGCATTGTTTAAGGACTGGGGAAGAACTCCTTTCCATTGCCTATATAACAGCCCTGGGGCTGCACGGAACCACTCAGCTCCTGAACTGTAACTCCACCGTACTCATAAAAGCCACACAGCAGTAGTTTTACACCAAAGAAGAGGGCACCAGACTTGTCCTCTCTCTAAGCCTAGCTTGCCCTGCCTGTCTCTGTGCCATCATGCTCACAGAGCTCAAAGCTGTCCCTGACCTGGTCTCCACTCCTGCACTGTGAAAAGGGAAATATGTGGGCAGAATTTCAAATCAAGATTTTTCATTCATGCTGTGTATGTTGCAAAGGATATCATCAGCTATGTATCATTAGCTGTGGTGGACTAAGTGGGTTAATTCCTCGCAAAATATGCATTCCACCTGATTAAACTTAACGGGAATTATTTGGGTTCATTGAGAGGAGAGCGCACAGGTTCTTCACCCATCTAAACTACGGTTCTTTCACAGGCAACAAAATCATTGCTTCTTCTCTTTCAGAACCAGACTACTGACTTTTAAAATTATTGCCTGCAGATTTTCCTTCTCATACATGGACCCCATGGCTGTATCACACAGCTACTCTAAATGCTGTGAACAACTTATTCCATAAAGCTCTCTGTCTGGGAGTTGCAAAAGTAAAGAACTTGGTTATTTTTATATGACAGGGCAAGCTGTAATTCACATTTTACTTTGTCTTCTGCTACCCAAATTTTCAATTCTCTAGGATTCCAAGTTGTCATAAATACATGTGCTATAATCCTTGTAGGAATTGCACAAAGGAGATTTACAGGAAAATAATTCCAGAATACAGGAAAGACTATTTAGAAGACACAATCGTCCATTTTGTTTCTAGAATCACAATTTCAATTAATTCCCTGACTGCCTTTGAACTGTCAAGTACTAATAATCATACTGTTTATGATCCATGGAATTAAACACCTACTATTTTCAATTGAGTGTATTAGATGCCCTTTTTCGTGGATTTTTTCCTCACAGTTCTTGCCAGCATTAGTCTTTTTGTTCTGATCCATCATTGCGCCCAGTGCTGCCATCACATCATTCTTATAATCCTTTTCTGAGCAATTTAATACAAGCAGTTTTCCTTTGGAATATGATATTCTATCTTTGATCCCAAAATTCTCTTTTCCCTCCATCGATGTATATTAATTGATAACAGAGACAGACATATAATCCATCACAAAGCATATATCCAGTGAATATCCTGGTTTTAAATTTGTTGAATGTTTCCAAAAGGATACTTTATCTTGTTCATTATTATAATTTCCTAATTAATTTTTTCACATTTATTTCTTCTGAATAGTTTTATGTAATATTCAGAACTTGAAATCTTAGCTGAGTCGGTGTGATTTGCCATATACAAAGCAACACAATACGTTTTCCATTACGTGACTGAAGCAGCACGGCTCTTAAAATCAGGAGGAGCCACTGGGCTTCTGAAGATCTCAGAGACAGGTAACTGATAAAGATCAGAGAATTTCATAACGTTTTAAATCTTTTCCTTTTTGATTCACACAGGCCTTCTCAAAGATGTCATGCCTAAGGTAATTAAAGCTTTGTAAATTTTACTGTTTAGGTGCATATTTAAATTTAATTATTTTTCATTATTTTCCCTGTTGAAACAACAAAAAAAAAACCCAAACAAATCACACACACACACACCCCCACCCACCATAAATTATTCTAGTTAATAAGGTTTGGTCAAAGCATCCTGAACTTCAATTGGACAACCATCTGTCATATATTCCAGAAATCCTTCTGCTTGTTGTTTGGAGCATCATCTCATACTGTGGAAAACACATGGATTACTGTATTATGTGATTTGAAACTTTCTGTCACTTTCATGGTCCTAAACACAAGATACATTCAGTACTTATTGTGTATTACTAACAGTCCTACTTGAAGAGCACTATTGATCATTTTCTACTACCTGTCCTAGTGTCTTGGACAATAGTTTTGGGGATCCTAATCTCACACTCTGCTGAGATTACACTCTGTGTAATCTCAATACACTATGTATTTTATGATTCTCTGGAGAATAGAATGCGCACAACACACTAGGACTTTCCAAAGGCCTACTCTGACAAGCTTACTCTGCCAGCAACCATGAAAAAAGATGGCTGTGAGAAAGATCTATACACTTTACAAATGTATTCATTCCATATGAGATCAATGACTGATTCCAATCATCACCACACTACCAAGAAAAAAATTTCCACTTCTTCACTCGTTTCTTGCCATGCTGCCTTCAATGCTACAACTCCTGTCAGATTTCATAACATTGACACATTCACCTATTTTTCAGTTTATTTTTTAAAGCTAAGGTGTTCTATTTAAATTCATTCTTATTTAAACAGCTCAACTACCATACTACACATTTCTGAGACCACTGAAACCCAATTGTACCTAAGCGCACGCTGCTATTTTCTCTCTTTTGAGTTATTCTTTACGCTTGCTATGTGCAATTAAACTACACCTGTTCTTTCATAGGAGTTGGTTGGACATATTTTGGATCAAATAATCATTCTGAATATGATACACATCTGTGCATATACTTGTGTGAGAACACCTGGAAAATCAGGAATTTCCATGCCTTTCTGTCCTCAGTGTGCAATAAATGTATCTCTGAGATCAAAATTAAGCTTACTGTTTCAACACTATGTGAGCTGCTTATAGCACATAACCGGTTGTTCTTTTTACTGCACTATATTATTAAGGATGTTTGTCTAGGACCAGGATCTTGGGGGAAGGTTAAAAGTTCATTTATTCCTGCTTGTTGGAAAGCTGAATTCACAGCTTGTCCTCCTTGTGATATCACGTTCATGCCTTTAGCCTGCTGCTACAGTGAGAGAACTTAAGCAAAGCTTCTGCATTCCTCTGCATAGTGTTAGTAAGAACAAAGAAAGGGAAAGCAAAAAGAACCCAGGTTTATTAGCTCAAGTTCCTAAAGAGGTATGAGGGTGTTTATGGAGATACCTGTGAACCCCCAAATGCCCCTTTGTATCAGAGCTGCTATTCTGTAAGCTGCACCGTAAGCAATGTGGCAAAGAGATAAAAAGTCATCACAGTAAATAATGCTCAAATAGTACTAACTTCTTCATAGAAAGCAATAAAAACAAGGACACGAATAGCTATGGGGAAAATACAGGCACTAACCCAAAGTATATCCAAAGTATGAACAAGCATTCAGAAAGCTGCTAGGGTGGAAGGGTACAATGGATAATATGCTGTGTACCAAGGACAGTAGACTATGAGGGACAACCACAACTGACACAGAGAAATACTGATTCCTCCTAGCGTGATACCCAAGCATTGAAATTAGGCAGCCTTAACAAGGACTACGTGCCATTTGAGAAATTACCAACACACTGGATGTAGCAAAGGTCTGCTTTACGCAATGATGCTTGCCAAAATTCAGTCAGCTGGTGTTGTTTCTCCATAGATAGATTCTGCCTCTACTGACCTCTTCAGTTTATGTTCATGGCATAGGATAGGAAGCTCGTTTTGTTGCTCAGTGTGTTTCCTGTGTGTTTTCTGATAAGCAGCTGCTTCCTTGTCTTTAAGAAATGCCATTTATCTTTTCATTTACTCCCCATAAAGTTCCTAAATTGCTTTAGCTTGTTATTTAAACTAAAAATTCAGCCTGGATCAGGTCATTACAATGAAGCTTTGACATAATTTTCTAAATGTAGTTTTGCTATTGTTTTCAGAATGTTTATTGCAGCCATTGGAAACTCTTTCTGAGCTGTATAAAACTGCCTGGAATTGCAAGCTATTTCTCTCATCTTGCTGGCTAGAAGCTGTACTTCATGCCAATCAACAGAATTTGCAATGTCTTAGCCTAGAAAGCCAGGACAGAATTTGAAGATTTAAAAGATGCCTCAGGCGAATCCTCTCAAAGCAGCAGCACGTGCGTCAGGTGTACAGGTGGTCAGGGCTGTGTTAGGGTTGATTTTAATACCGGCCATATATAAGCTATTGCTTCAGAGTTCACCACACTTTGATATGCATGAATGCATTCTCCAGTGATTTGTGATTATCCAGAAAAATCCTCTGCCTGCTGGCCTGAGAGGCAGAACTAACCTGGGGAGAGTGGATACTACTTTACAAAGATGGAAATGAAGAAAAGAAAAGCCCACTTATGTCCCCTGGGAATGCTGCCCAATCCTTCATCTTCTGCATTCACAAATAATTGTGTATTGCCTTTTGTATGAACTTCAATTGGGGAATCTTTAGGGAATTGTAAAAAATGCAAGATGAGCTGGTGAATGCAATAAATTACACAAAAGAGTCCATGGAGCTGGCTACAGTAGAACAGGACTAGCAGTAGCAGACGATCCAAGACCTATACTTAGGCCATTCCATCTTTGTAAATAATCACATCATTTTTTACCAGACAAATCAACTGTCTATATATAATGCTATATACACACAAACACACACACACACACACACACATATATATCCATATATCTATAACCATATCTATATCTATCTATCTATCTCTATATATATATCCTAGAGGACAATGTATGATAAGTTCTGTGTAGCACTGTATATTTCTGACTTACAATGAATTCATCAGTTGCTCTGGGGAGAAAGCAGATCTATCCTGGGGTTTATGGAGAAAGCAGAAGCTCATCACTTTTGCCCTTTGGGCCATAAATCACAAGGGTCCTTTTACACTTCTGTGGCTCTGGGGAATCTCCATCTGTTTTAACCTGCCCTCTCCACCATTGTGCTAAAACAGGAAAAAACATTTTTAGCATCAGTGCATCAATTAAACAGTTTTAGTATCAATGGTAGAGAGCAATGGATGACTTTGTTACTATCACAACAAAGAATTATAGATTACCATGAGTTTACATCCCATTTAATATAAATAAATAATTAATAATTTAAAAATCTTTTGAAGATAAGTGTATCTTAGGCTTGATAAACACACGACAATTGTTGAAGTGGGTGTGAAAACAGAAATTAACACCAAGGAAGCAGAAAAAAGACACTTTGCCTGGGGGTGTTTTTTGCTTTCTTTGTAACAAACTAGTTACTTTAATTACAGTAATTCTTTTAATAAATTTCAGTTCTTAGAATGTTCTTATGTAACATGAAAAGAAAATTAACATTTTGAAAGACTTGTATGTGATCTGTAAGACCCGCTGGTTAATAGACAGCTAGTTAAAAAATGAACTCTTTTTTCTCAGATTTTTCTAGCCTTATTTGTCATGCCCAGTCTGCTCATTTGTCAGATCAGATCACTCATTAGGGTTGAATACAAGATTCAGGAAATTTTGAAGAGATGTTTGCACTGACCTCAGCTCATGGCTTGGGCCTTTCAGAGGTTGTTTTTTGGTAAGTCCCCTGTACTCCTAACAGTGTTACAAGTCCAGTATGCAACCGGGAAGCTGTTCCAGGTGTGAGAAAAATACAGTGTCTTAGATGGACAGTACAGGTTAGGAAGCTACTTAACTGCTTGAAAGTAAAGCATCCCCTGAATTCAAAGGAATTATTTGTTGAAAAGACATTTGATCCTGCATGGCAAAAGGAACTTAACAGAGGAAGCAAATCAAAAGCTTTTGTTTAGACTGTGGCCAATACTGTGATAATACAATAATTTGCTAATGGGATTGAAAAAAAGAGAACTATTAAAAGAGAACTATTTCATGATTGTGTGTAAGCCTACAACACAATATGCTGATAAAATGAATTTTAGAATCATTTAATTCAGAAACAAATTGGATGTGACTTTTTCTTACAGAACTGTGTGCTTTTTTCCTGCCTTTTGTTTTCCTCTGCCTGCTTAAAGATGGAGACTAGATGAAAACCTGATCTGGTTTCCTTGATTTATAATTTTCCTCTTTTTTTGTATTGGTTTTTTAGCTAGTCCTGTTTTTCCTCTTGTTGTAGAACCTGTTTCTGCATTACATCTGACTGTTCCCTGACTCTTCTGGGCTCAGCTAGAAAACAGCAGGCAAATACTCATCTCACAGCTAGTCTTCTGAGTAACACACTAGCTGAAAGGATCCTTCCATCTGAACTCATTTTTTAAGGTCATTTCCAGCAATGAGTCAGATGTAGTGTATGGAAGATCCACACTCCACCTAATGAGGAACTTTTGCTGTTTGATATATACGCCAGCTTTGAATTTTATCTCCTTGTGCCAGGTTGGCATGTGGTACTCTTCAGGGTGTCACACTTGGTGAAGTCAAGCATTGTTTGAGCTTTTGCTGTTCCTGAGCACTCCAAGGGTTTACGAGGAGCTTCAAATTTTTACAAAGACTCCCAACATAGCCCTGAATCTCTTATCCTGCCCAACCATGCCCCATTTTGAAGGCTGTCCCAGGAACACAGCAGAGAGGAAATTAAGATAATTTTGCAGTTCTGTATTTCCCAAGTGGAGCTTTTTTCCCCCTCTTTGTAATATCCCTCTGCTCCAGGAGAGAGCAAGCCCTAAGTTAAGAGAAAGCACAGATGTGTAACTGCCTGTTCCCTCCTCAAAGAGGCAGCATGTTCAGAGAAGGTATTTCAGGCAAGGTGATTTATTTTAATTAATATCCATAATTTTGTTTTTAATTATTATTTCAGTTGGAAGGCTAAGACATCAGTTGGGAGTTTTCCAGGGAATAAATCAGTGGTTACAGATTTAAGGCCTCTTAGTGTCTGTGATTCTTTATTCTCTTACATTTACTTTTAATGCTTCTACAGTTTGCTAAGTGAGCTAACACAGACTGACTGCATTTTCTCTCAGTTCAACAAATTCATTTAACCTGCTCATGCCAGAAGAATCAAAAAATCCTTTGTCTAATATTCTATTCACTTAGACATCTACTTGGTGAGGATGGCTACATGAGACAGAAGACTGATGCCAAGTATTTATTGTCTTCAGTGATTTCTGTATCTCTTCAGGAGCGAAGCTGTGGAAATGAGATAGCTGGGCTTCAGTAGGTCATTTTCTGCATTTCATATGTGTGGCCACATTAAAAAAGAGACTTTTCCCCTGATATCACTGAACTGTGTTAATTTCCTTTCAGAGTGATTAGTGTGTTAGTGTGTTATTGTACTTTTATAGCTTATATGTAAAGCTATACCCATTTACTTTGAGACATCAATGTGGAAATCACTAAAATGAATAGCAGAGGGAAAAGAACAGAATTCTGGGGGAAAAAAAGTCTCAGAATTTTCTCTTTTCTATAATGATATAACCAAGAATCTGATTCACATTACAGATATTTATCCAGAGATATGTTAGAATTAGGCATCATTTCTTGACTTTCAGAAATTAAATAGGATCAGTCATAACAACTTCTCGCCAGAAATTCTTTTAACCACTAGTCTGGAACCTGAAAGTTCCTTCGGTAAAAATGTGAAAATCAAACCTGCAATGACTTCTGTACATAGAAATCTAGGCATGGCAAGACCTGAAGTCGACATTCCATAATATAATTCAGAAAGCTGAAAAAGGAAGGCTTATTTTCTGTTTGGTTTTTATTTTAATTTGAGTAATTTATGTATTTTTAAAGGATTGCCAAAACTCTTTTTACAATACACTATTTCAGGAGTTTTTTTCACTCTGGTGCTTTTTGGTCTTAAGACCTAGAACGACATTCACACTTTGCAAAACGTAGGAGTAGGTTGCTTATTTCCTGGAGATTTTAGAAATTTGTGTTGCCTTCAGGCAGAGCAGTCAGTCTGCTTAATTCTTTTTCTTAGGGATTTCTGCCTCCATCTGGCAACGGAAACACACAGTTGTTGCTTTTTAGAAGCATGTCCGTTCCATTTAAAATTTGGGAATTCTGTGATTATTCTTAGTCTGTTATCAAGTACTGGCAAGAGAGGGAATAATTCCAAAACAAAATTAGTCACAGCAAAATTTACTGGATATTGTCTCTTTTCATATTAACTTTCTATATGCTTTTAATACTAAAAACCTTGCACAACACAAGAGCCAGCCTAGAAATATCTATTAACCGAACTCTGTTACCGTTATTTATAAATAAATACTTTATTTACCGCCCACAAAAACCCACAAAACCTCAGGACACCCTACGGAATCATGTTACAGGAACCCAGCTCCTTTTAGCTGACTGCAGTGAGGATATCATTGGAACATACTGTGTCTTGTCTCCTTGCCTTGAGAGAAAATTCTTTCTTATGTGCTATTAAGATACTTTGTCTACTTTGAGTCAGAAAAGGAAAATAAATAGAGAAAACAGAAGGAAAAAGTAGTAAAATACCCCTACCATGTAGGAAACTTTCAGAGAGTGACATAAAGTCCCATCAAATCAACTTCAAATCCTTCAAATCAACTTCATTTGAGAGCTGAGAGCACCTATCTGCCTTCCCTACCAGGGCAATACACTTCCTCTATTTATCTTGCATCAAACATACAAGGAGGAATCAGAGGCATACAAATAAATTTATTCCTGTGCCTGATTTGCCAGAGCCTCTCCATAGTGTACAAATGTACATAGGTTACTGAAAAAACTTGATATGGGCAGACTTCATTTTGGCAGAATCCATAGCCAGCAGCAGCAATCACAGGGATCTGGGATTTATGCTTCATTAAAGCTGGCATAATGCCAGCCTGGCTGAAAAAGGACAAAGAGCCTTCAAGTAACCTACCTAGCAATGATGACTTTCAAGTCAAGTTTCTTCTTTGGCTAGGTGGTTGAACAGGTTACTAGCCTCATCTGAAGTGAATGAGATTTTTGACCTTCAGCATGACTTACATATTGTTCTGTAACCAGTGCTTTAGACCTGACCTACGCACATTGATCTTATCCTCAAAATCAGCAAACACTGAATTATGCCAATCAGCTTTTTATGACTTTCCCTGACGCCCCTTTGCAGAGTGCAGCTCATACAGAATATGACCACATGAGTGTCTAAAACATTGGCTCCCTAACATCAGAACTTCCACTTGCCTTTTATTCAGCAAACATATGCTACATGGAAAGTTTTCACCTCCACTCTGAAGAGGACTGCTTATCACTATTCTACCACGTAAAATCTTCACTGCTACAGGTGCTGGGAGAATCTAAGGGAATTATTTTTTCTCCTAGGACTCTGCATCTCTGGAATGTTCTCTTACCAGCTCTGACATTGGTACTGTGTCATGGCAGAATGACACAGAGCTGACTACAGGATATCTTTCCAAATCTCTTGTGATTGTTACCCCCCTATAAAGCCCAGTCATGCAAGGTCTATGAGATCACTAATATGACAACACAAATTAAACTGTGAAAAATCAGTCCTGACCATCATCTTTTTCACATAAGGCGTGAAAGTCCAATCTCTAACCTATCTCAATTCCTCACTGGAATGAGCCCATAGGTAAAACAAAGATGGATGAAGAGCAGCTCAAGCTAGGCTGTCATATAGCTAACTGACAGATAACTTCCTAAAAATAATCTTCTCTTTTATAACTTCTTTTTCAGAAGCTCTGATCTCAGCAGTCTCTGGGTCCTCCTGGACATCTTGACAGTGTGATGGTGCAAAAGCTGGTGAAAATTAGGCCGCTCCTTCCTCCTCATAATCAATATATTGTTGAGTCTGATCACTCTTGACGCTCACAGGCACTGAGCAGCCTGTGCATCTGTGCCTGCTTACTATAACACAATGAAGAATGAAGCTCTGCTGGAAAAAATTTTGAATTGGTAGTAAAATATAGTCTATTTTCTGAACATAAGGTGAAACACATATTATGGTTGCCTCTCAGAACTGTGCACTTAGCAGAATGCAGAATGCAATTCCAAGTCACTTGTGAAAATCAACTTTCTGTGTGAGAAAGTCCTTACTTACCTGAGTTCATCAGTTTCCTCTTGTCAAAGTCATGATTTTGTGGAATAATAAAGCTGTTGTCTAAAGTGATTGAATGCAAATGATTCAATTTTCACTGAAACTGGAATTAGATTGAGAGACTAGGACTCATCCTGCAGAAAGCAAGTCACTGTTTTAAGAGACAAATGTAAACACTACTTTTTTTAGTTTAGTTTTTCCCATAAAATTCCCAGACACAGTTGCACAGAATAGCCATTTACAGCTAAATGTTCATAAAAAGTATGTGTGTCAGTCTGTTTCTCCTTTCTGGTTAGGAAGAAACATGGAGATGGTATCTCAAATTTTAAACACTTGGGAAGAACTAGTGCATTACAGGGATGAGACTATCTTTGTAGATATAAAAACAGAAAGCTGAGTGTGGAGTTTTTTATTAATGTCTTTTTATTAATTCAAGCAGATTTAGCCAACTGAATGCATATACTACACTTAGCTTCACTGGAGGATTTGGAGTTTAAGCTTGCATTATTTCTGGCTACTTTGGAATTTTGACCTGAAAATGTTTCCACTGACACTTCACAACACATTTTTCAACTTGCTGACGTTTGCTAGGGGACCTGTCCCCAAGTATTAAATGACAGTGACACTGGGGTAAACAAAACAACGCTTGAATCTCTTCTCAGAGGAATTCCTGGCTGAGTTCAGGACAGAATATTAGAAATAGAAAGAAAACCAGAAATGGTTTTTCTCAGTTGCTTATAAAGGTCTAGTCCTTCTGTAGACTACTGCCAGCCAATTTGTCATTTTCTCTTGCAGCTGATATACAAGACAACACGTATACAAATGAGGTCACTTGCTTACATATACTGATTTAAATTCAAAAAGCAAAAACTGTGGTGCAGAAAACAATAGCTGGAAAACAACTCTTACCTTTAAGGAATGCCTTCATTGAACTGCCATCCTCTAAAATATGAACAGGGAAAATAATTGTGAGCTAGCTTTATTATCAGTTTTTCTTAAGTTATGGTCTTATCTGAAAGGGTTCTTCAGTAATAACTAGGCATTAAGTATGTACCATAGTGCTATAACAAATTTTCATTAACAAAATACTTACTATTGGCAGTTAACTCCCTCTCAGTTTTCCCATCATCTTGATATTCATCTAACTGTCTTTCATCACAAAAACAAAAATAATAAGATTAATAAAAACATTTAGTTTAGTATATATCATCTTACCATTACCTTTTGTGTCCAATAGTATTTTTTATAATTCTTTTATCAAACTACACCTTGAAACTACTTCCAAGATCAAATTTTCTTTTATACCTTCATCACAGTTGACCTTACTCATATAAGAAGAATTTGGTTCAATTTGCTCCAGGCAGAGAAGAATTTTCATGATAGCTCTATGAAATACTGTACTATATGGAGTACATTATATGAAATACTAATTATTTACTGGTTCAGAGACTCAGCTGTACATGTAAGGGATTTATATAACCTGCAGTGGTTACTTATATTCATTGTACTTAAAATTATATATAAAACCTGCAGGTCTGGAAGTTTCTAAAACTTTTGCAGATCTGCAGCAACAAACTGAACTTCTGTCCTTACTTTACTTTTCTCTTATATTGATGAATTTAAGCAGCTTTTCTGCAATATCATTTCACTGCAAACATACATTCGTACTCCTTCAGCTGAACCCCCTTGTTCACATAATATTTCCCAATCTTCAACAACCTCACTTATTTAAAAATAAATAAATACGTGCTCACTATCAGCTTCTGTTCTATTGACTCCATGTTGATGTCGTATTTGTTTAAACCCAAGGATCCATAACACATTTCATTTCTTGTATGTAACAAAACTCTGTGAATAAATCTCTTATGCATGAAGTCTAAACTCCACTGTATTTCAACTCTTGTTGCAATAAATAGCTTGATTAACTTTTGAGACCTTCTCCTCATTCCATCCTAAGAAACAAAAGATCACTAGCAGTTTCTAAAAGTAGAAAGCAAATTTTGACAAAAACTGGACACAGGATTCGAGGTGCAGCCTCACCAGTGCCGAGTACAGGGGGGCAATCCCTGCCTTGGTCCTGTTGGCCACACTACTGCTGATCCAAGCCAGGATGCCATTGGCCTCCTTGGTCCCCTGGGCACAGGCTGGCTCATGTTCAGGCAGGTGTTGACCAGCACCCCCAGATCCTTTTCCACCAGGCAGCTTTCCAGCCACTCATCTCCAAGTCTGTAGCACTGCATGGGGCTGTTGTGACCCAAGTACATTTCCCTCCGTACCCTCATGTGGATCACATCCAGCCCAATAGATTTACTTGTATATGTCTAAGTGCTGCAGCAGGTTGCTGACTATTTCCCCTTGGATTGTGGGGGATTCCTTCTGTTCCCACCCCTTTCTTCTAGCTCAGGCGGCTGGCATTACTGTTAAAGACTGAGGGGAAGAAGGCATTAGCTGGCTCAGCCTTTCCTTCATCCAGTGGGTATCTTCCCTACTTGGCTACCTCACCAACTGTGTCAGGTGGTTCTCTTCCACCAGCTCCAGGAACCTCCTAAACTCCTTCTCTGCTGTATTGTATTTGCAGTCCCTCACGAGAACAACGGTTGGTGAATTCTTCCAGCTGCCTATACTACATTTCATCTGCCTCTTCCTCCTGGTTGGCTAGTCTGTAACAGACCTAGACCCTTCCACCCTGACACCGGCCTTGCTGGCCTTCCCCCTCATTCTTACCCATAAACACTCAACTCTATCATCACCATCATCAAGCTCTAGAAAAAAATGACCTAACATACAGGGCTACCCCGCCTCCTTCTCCTTCCTTGCCTCTCCCTGCTGAAGAGTTTATAGTCACCCATGGCAGCACTGCAGCTGTGCAAGTCATCCCACCATGTTTTCACGATGACAACTATGTCATTTCAGATCTTTGTACGCAACACTTCTTAAAAGATTGCGAATGGAAAGCTTATTTAATTTCATGTGGTCTCTGTATAATTTAGATTAAAAAAAAAGAGATCAGTGCACCTTTCCTTTTACTCAACCTTTGGTTTTGGGCTTCTCTGCATTAGGCTATGACTCCCTCCCATGACAATACAGGATTTTTTTCCTTGTCTTCAATTGTAAAATTTTGCATCACTTGTATGCTGAAAAACTCTGGGGCATTGCTCAAACATCTAGGTTGTGTGCACATATCTGCATTAAAATTTTTTCATTATGTTGCTGGCAGGTAACAAATTCTTTTTCTCCATGAATGACATACCTATTACAAGGAAATACAACCTCCTGAGCATCCTCTCCTTCTTTATGTTTGATGACAATCTTATCCAGAAACCATCCACTGCCTGTGTCGAAATGACAAAAGTTTATCATGTGAAATCATACTTTTTTTTCAATAAATTTTAAGATAAAAAGTCCAGATTATCTTTTTCTAGCAGAAACACAGATCATATTAAGACAGATCTCATCTAAATAAATAAGATATATTAACAGAATGAAACCTTTATCATTTTTTGTCTTTCATAAGAGATGCAATTCTTCTCTGCCTTAGCCTGTTTTAATTTTAAGAGGGGTGGGTTTTTTCCCTTGGAGACAAATACATGCATACATCTCTGAACTGTCAACACCATTCACGTCCCAGCTTCCATCTTCTGATTCCCTGTAATTAGGCACAAGTATGTTGGGACAAATCTGTTTATGCCAATAATCTAGATTTGTGTGAAAGCTGGAAATTTTGGTCCTCTGTGAGTGAACGCCTTATTGCACATATAAAAACATTAATTAACAAATCTTTAAAACTTATGCTCTCTTGCAAATGGAGCGGGGCTGCAGCCTTGGAGGGGCTTTATATGTCTTGGTGCCCGTAACTGGCAAAACTGAGGATCCAAGGATCCAGGGCCAGCAACCAGATAGACTGACTGCCTAAGGCCAGCTACTGGAGGCCTTTTACATCCATACTGTACATATTTTTTTGTATTTGACATTGATGGACTGTTGTTCTGATCAGCTGGAGAGGGTAACAGGGCCACTTGTACTGTTTGTGTACATGCTGAGTTCCTGTCTGTGCTGATCTGCATGGCCAGCCATGCGCACACATGTATGTGTTTTATAAATGTGTGCATGCGTGCATGTCTACTGGGAACACACACTCAGCCTTGCTACTATGAGACCAGCAGGCATGGGGCTGTGCAGTCTCACTTCTGCTGGGCTACTGAATTCATCTGCTCCCTAACTGCAGCATCCACTAGCAGACCCATGCTGATCTTTTAGATCTCTTCCAATGACCATCCTAGTGATTGGTCTGGTTGTCCTGCCATGCTCTTCTCAAATATCCTGTTCTCACTGCGCCTGCACCACTCACGACCTGTCGTATTGCTTACGAGGTTTCACCAACTCATACCATTACCTATCAGCACATTGCAGCAAAACAGCATGAGGAATGTTTTGTACAGAAGCAAACAATCATCCTACTTATCCTTATGTTTTGCCTCCCTGGCTGCATCTGAGTCTGGAAGTCCCTAGAAGGCAGCAGTTTCTGTCACACAGGAAGGGCAACCGCAGGCAGTGCATGGAGCAAACCCTGTTCTCTAGGACAAAAGTCCTTCACTTTCCTCATTCACCTTCCTTCCTCCTCCCTCTCAACCATCAAAAGGTTGAGTCTCTCCTGAGTCGCCATCCTTTTCCAGCTCTTAACCCCTCGGTCACCTCAGGCTAGGCTTATGCGCGGCTAGTTTTGGATACAGTTCAGAAGAGGTCTGTGAGATCTGTCTGTGCTGAGTACAATGAACAGCCTTCTGAATTACCAAGGCATACATTTTGTTACAGATAGAATTCAATCCATTGTCCTATTTAGACAGTCCTTCAAACCCACAGATTAGAACTCCAATGTCAAAGAACATCTTGAGATAGCTGAATTGGGTTACAGATTTGTAATGTTGATCCTGCTGATCCATGCTGCCTGTTAAAGGAGAGATGAGGGAAAGAGAGCATGGTACGGTGCTGTGGGGAATAGAGGGAAGGTGGCCTTTTGTGTTATGTCTTGGGTTACTACAATGTGAAACTCTCAGGTGTACAATCATCCATATTGCTGAAGGCAGCAAACTCTATGGAACTACAGATACTGGAAACAACCATTCCAAGGCTGCACTGTTATGGCTATTTCTCTAATAGTCACAAGCCTGCTCAGAGCCTTAGGCAATACAGTCAGCAAGATGGGTGTTGCTCGAGGCCATTTCAGAACAGAGTACAGTAAAAGAACTTTTCTAATCTGTTATCAGTGGAGCCCTGAACTGTCTTACACATCCTTCTCTTCACTTAGCTTCTTCCTAGATATTAATCTGCAAACATATTTGCAATATTTACATCTTTGGTGCTTTTAAATGCTTCCTTTCTCTTCATTTACATCATTACAGAGATGCACATTTCTTCAAGGGCCGGTACCCAAAATTCATCTCATTACCAAATTCTCTCTTTCTTTCTGAAAAACCTGCAAGCTGAATCCAAAGTTACTCACTGGAACAGCTCCACATTGACTTGCACAGATCGAATATATAATCAAATCTTCTACAATTGCCCAAAGCAGCAAGGACATTGTGCTTTAGCTACTCAGATTTTGTCAGGTAGCAAATCAGATGCTGAATATCTTTAATTCCATCCTGGATAGTTTTCACTGTTTGTCTAATGAAAGATTTTCTTACCAGTGTGAGCCATACTTCTGAGAGTTTTCTACATGCAAATAAATAGTGCTTTCTTATAAATAATCTTGAAAACAAAGAGTAGAATGACAGTATATGACATTAAACTCATGCCGTTTTTTCTGTCCATTACCACAGTTTTTCATCATCCCATCACAGTGATCAACCTGCAGGAAGACTTTTTATCACTGCAAGACCTTCTGTCACATTTTCTATGAAGGATGCAATATAAACAAAGTGCATTGGGTTTAAAAAAGACTTGAAAACACACTGGCCTCTAGGAAGTTAAATCCTACCTGGACCAGCTCCATCATGGCTAATCAGAACTTTCTCCAAGTCTCCCAGTGAGACAGCCTTTATGCAGAAAATATCCATCTGTGGAACCATACAAGGAAAATGATAAAGGTCTTAAACACAGCTATTGCTTTGACTCTAACAGTATAGAAAAGTGCTTTTTTTCTCTCTTTTTTTCTTTTTTTTCCAAAATGAAAATAGTCATTTTATATTGGTCCTGGCCAGACAGTGAGGATCCTTTAAAACTTTCTACAGTGAATAACACCCGAAAATTACTCCACAGAGACAACACTGATATCTTTGGCATGACACGATGATCAGTTTCAAACAATTATTTGGTTGTGCCTATATTATATTTTCTAGCCCTATCTGCCTCACCAAGATTGGAAAACATACTTAGGAATACAGATTTAGAACTTGATCCTAAAATTCACAGTGATCTGTTCAGGACAAAAAAACCCCACTATTGTTACCATTTTATCTGTATATGCAATACAAATAGCCAAGAATACCCAAATTCTAATATCTAAAGCTCTCAGCAAATTGTTGATCAAGCAGATAAAAATTATTCCTATGATGCAATTATGTAAGCAATAGTGAATAAGGAAAATGGTAAATGCTTGAATAAACTTTTTAAATAGAAAGATATTTACATTTGCTGATGAAACAGCTTCCTAGCTGTAACTTATTCTTATGGATCAGAAGCAGCATTGTTTTTACTTCACCTGTCCATGTCAAAATTTAACATTATTATTCTTAGATCTATGGAGCTTCCTTTTGCCGGCATCTCCTCTTGTCCCGGTGGGGTTGATACAAACACTGGAAGCTATTTCAGCAGCAAATTTGGCACCTGTGTGTACATGGACCTCATACACCAACACTACAAGAATAAAAAACTTGAGTTATCCTTGCAGTTTGCACAAGACTCTAAAGTTTCCTCATCAAAATTTTGCCAGAAGACTCTACTGATTTTCAAGTTTGCAAGTAGCAACAGCTATCCATGAATTTGTCACTTCTAGGTTCAAATATTTTTATTCTCTTCACAAAAATATGAAAACATCAAGCTTTAAAAAAACCACATTATGCTGAGCATTGCTATGCATTGCTCAGCAAAGTAGCTCATCGAGCAAGCGCTCAGTTTTCTTCTCTTACTCCCTGTTGTCTATTCATGATTTCAGGACCTAATTCACAAAGTCTTTCTTTGCAATTTATCTGGAGACCACCTAACTATGTCTTGTCATCATCTGAAATAACAGCTACTTTTCAGTGGTACCAAAGCACTTTCAACCTCCAGATTTGTGCAAAACAATTATCTGGGTTGTAAACCTTCATTTCATCTTAAAAGTGGAATAACAATCACAAATCCTAGGTGTTTTAGATTTTCACCTCACGTACAAAGGTGGGCAAGCAGATGAACAGCCCACACCTATAAAAAATGAACAATCTTGCTTTTGAAGGTTTCAACATCTGTCACTAGTGAATGATAGCACTTTCAAAACGAGCTCTCAGTTAAAACATATTTACAACTTTTTAATGCCTCTCCCTATAATCTAGACCAAAGTCTTACACACAAAAAATATATAAATCTTCAAAGAATTCTGGAATATAATTTAGAATTACTGTATTAACATGTTCTATACCACACTAATATTATTTTTATGACTATCCAGACGTGCAAATTTATTTTTAACAATTATTTGCAGTGATCATATACTACTATATTTCATTTCAGTTTTTCTCTCTGTGACTTTAAAAAAAAAATTCTGTTTACATTTTAATGGCAATTTTTCAATGTAGTGTTTCTATTCTAATCACAGCTGGCCATTTCTGCTGCTATGTAGTAGATCACAGAGAAGATTACTCTTTCATTTATGTGTAATTTTAACAGTTCTTGGGAGTGAAAAAAGGTGATAGCAGTCCTAATAAACACAATTAGCTCCTTTTAAGAAGGAACAAAGATGAAAACAGAATAGGATAAAAAAATGCTTGAAACTGGACAATACTCTACAAAAACTAGTTAAAATACTGTTGCCCTTAAACCACCAAGTAGCTACTAGAATCTGATACTTCCATAAATTTTTTATTCACTAGATCCCAAGTCAGCTTATGAAACTCAAACATCATGTCATCCAGCATCACTGAAGAGCAGCTATTTCTGATTCTCAGTGGAGAAGCAGTAAAATAATACTGCAGATACTTGAGGAAAAAAACGGCCCCACATGTACTAAAAGATAGGAGAAACGTTGATGGATAGACTGTATGCTTAACTAAATTAAGGTATTTCTTTTAATCTGTGTAAAATTATCCTAAAACACAGTGTCTCCAACTCTTTATCACTATTACAACTAGGATTCTAAATAGGAGTGGTGTTCCTTGATTAATTTTATTATTTTCTGTAATTCCAAGCATTCATTGCAGCTCTCACATCCATGCATCAATGTATCAACATTGCCTGTGACATATAATTGATCTCAATAACACACACACATCTTCAAAAGTTTGGCAGAGCCTTATAAAAATTAGTTTCAAGGTTTTTAACATTAAAAAATCATGCTAAAACAAATTGCAGATATGAATAGCAAGTAGCAAAGATAAATTGACCTGATAATTAGCCTAATTGAGCTATATATCCAAATTACATTTTATATCATAACTGTTAATATAATCATAGCTGGCCAAAGGGCAGAGGATAAGGGGTGGCAGCAAACTATGACAGCAAATGTGCAGCAAAGCAAAAAGCCACACTGATCATGAAGAGGCAAAATCTTTAGGACTGTGGAAGGAGAGAGGCTACATTTCCAAAAAAACCCCTAAAAATTATAATAATCTGTGACCAGAAATTTTAATAACAAGGCTATACTACCCACGAAGCAAGATGCTGCAGGTAGCAAAAGAAGCGACATATTGACATGAAGTCTCCACACTTTTACATTCTTACTTACATTCTTAGTTTTGAAAACACAAAACATCTATAGGAGGAAAGGAAAAGGTATAGACTGTTTACGTTATGACTATTTACATACAAAGACTGGTACCCGTATTACTTACAACTATAAGTAATTTCCATGATCAAAAATAACAATAATTTAAGTAACTATAAGCACAATTTTAAAGCATTTTCAAAGCTTTTTTTTTAAGAAACTATTTAACAATCAATGTTTACAAAAACAAAATACCAACAAGCCCTTTCATTATGGAGGAAGGATACACAAGAAGAGAACAAGAGGTAATCATAACACAACACAAAGATATTAACAGATAAAGAAATTACAGTTCGTTTTGTAGCACTGTACATCTCTGTGGTAACCAGAGAGATGATAATGATCTAATCATTAAACACAGCTTTCTTTTGCTACCAGCCTAAATAAATCAGTCTGAAGTAGACAGCATGCACATCTTGAAATGTAAAAACCTGGAAAATATTTTCCATAGTTTCTTGTGTCTATACATCTCTCACCATCTGTAAAATGCTAGGTCTGACATTTATTTAAGCTACACAATCTGCATTATTTATACAGGAACCTTCTTCACAAAAAAGACCAATTTGTGCTCTAAATTTTTCTACAAATATAGACTACTACAATACAGGCTATTATATCAGGATAATAAAAGGAATGTTTATATCCCTTAACTTGAGTATATGCATTTCATAGGAATCACACAAAAAATGAAGCAAGGAAAATATTCTCTGAAACACACATGCCTAATTAGAACATGGTGAACATGGCCACTATGGTGAAATACCTGCACATTCAAATAAATATTCACTAAATAGATTGTGGACATTAAGCCTTTTCTGTGCAAATGGAAACCTAGACACAGACCAGTCTGAAAGGATGCACATTTTTCAAATTTTATCAAGTAGTTCTTCTAGATTGCAAAACAGCTACAAAAGGTGCTAGTGCTAATAGCTCCTAAGCGGCAGACTGCTTAAAACTAAGAACAAGAGGGATGGTGCCACTCTGTAACAGACAAGACAAGGTACCCTAATTGTTTGATGGGACAATACAACCAAATCTGGAGTACAAACCTACCCATTGAATGTACTGCTGAGACAAAAAGACTCACCATATGTGAATTTTTTCCATTTGTAGTTTTCTGTATATTGTTCACAAAACACAGTTTGTTGTGTAGAGAGTAAAGTAAAATGATCCTAGAAAATGTGTTCAGCCTCTATGATTGTGATTTCATTTCTTTTGAGTAACCAACCTATTCTAAGGCCCCTGCTGCAGGCCCATCTGCAGCAGAGACCTCCTTCACTGCAGGAAGAAAAAGCCATCCCAAAACTCTGAAAATTAGAACTGTATAGCCTGATCCCCTGTTCTGCAGAAGTAATTTCATTTTATTATATGCTGATTCGTGAAACTACACAAGCTGAAAAATGGGGTGACAAAAAACTCAGAGAGAGGTAAACCCATAGGGAAAAAAAAAAAAAAAAGGAAAAAAAAAGCTGAAAATTATTTCATAAAGCAAACCACTCAACAGAAGTCAGGAAACTGTTTCAGCATTGTGAGGGACCTGTGAGACTCACATCTAGGCATCTGTCCAATGTGGAGCACATCAAAGTAGTAGAAGAAATATCTTGGAAAACACAGTAACTTTGATAAAGGATATAAGAGGATTAATTAATACAGAATAGCAAAGAAAAAAACCTCAGCTAGCACTCAGTAAAAAAGAAAATGACCTTTCAGAAAATAAGTGATTGAAATTTTCAAATTGCACACAGGGTAACCTTAGATAAGCTCTATAAAGCAAAGAGAAAAATCTGCAGCATGGATGCATGGATGAAACGGTTGAAAAAGGGGAAGTAAAGTGTTTTCAGACAGAGGTGAGGAGTTTCTAAAAGGCAGATTTTAAAGCAGTATAATAACTGTTCTAAAAAGTGACAGAACCAAATATATAAAAAATACTGTAGGAGTCATATGAGCAGTCAAGTGTACCAGTACCAAATTTCTAGTTGCTTAGTCTATAAAAATGCTATCTCCTGAGATACTGTTATGAGACTTCAGATGTTTTTAAAATCCCAACTCCAGCTTCTGGCATCCATTGATAACATAAGAAATTAACTACCTTGGACAAAAGAGAGAGAGAAAGGAATTCTCCTGGTTATGAAGAAGAGGTAACCTAAGAGCATACCAAGGGCAACAGAATGCAAGTTAGAGAACCCTTTTTCCCAGATTTCCCATTCTGGGCACCTGAATCAGGGTTTCCAATACAGAAAGTTGATATATTCCTGAGCCTTCAGCAATGACAAGAGATAGTTTGGTCCCAGTTTGCAGGCACAGTATATAATTATCAATTCCTTTTGAAGAAGTAATGCACAGAAGTCAGTGACTTAGGACACTTGCCTTTGGAAAATATAAACAGTAAACAAACACCTCCAGTTGCTTTGCATTAAAGACTAAGTTAATATTTTGATATGTTTCAGAAGAAAACAAACCTAATAGAATTAAAGATGAATTTGTTGTTGAGAATATGAAAATGAAAGTCTTCATGGCAGAAACACAAGTCTCTTTTTGCTGACTTAGGACAAACTGCTGTCCCATTGCCAGCTCTTTTCAAAGTAATTGTACTAAAAGAAAAGTACAGTCATTATTTGAGAATTCTAGCTAAGGGCTAATGAATTGAAGATCCACAGCTGTCTGTGCCTAGTGACACTGGTTTGTGTACAACACCACAGAATCCCTCGCTTGGCTCTCCTTCCTTCTTTCTGGTGTGCAGCACGGAGTGATTTTAGAGCAAAGAACTAGGTTCTTCTTGGATGAAACTACACCAGATAATACATTCCACGAAGACAGTGACCACAGTCTTGACACAAACTGGCAGTCTGTCTGTGAGAACAGACGAGAACAAGCCTGAAGTAACTTCCCTCTAAACTCCCATGAAGAGGGCATCGGACACTTAACTAAGTGGGCTTTTAGCACTAAGCGCTTCACTAAGCAAATCCACTCCCACCAGGCTGCCAGTGTAAACAGACAAACTGGCCAAAGAGCACAAAACCTGGAGAGCTGTTAAATGATACACAACATTAAAATTGTCCAACTGTTACTATTCAGTCCTCCCTTTATGCTGGTGTACGAAGATCACAGAACGGTATTGCACAGTATTGCTCAGGTTCTGCCTTTTTTTCCTTATGACATGCCCACTTGAATGAAATGGTCATTTTGGCTCGATCTGTCAAACAGGAAGGTTGTATCTCTGGTTTTATCACTTGGTATTTACTACCTGGGTTTCACAAAGGATGTTTGGCATTTTGCCATGACAGAAGGGTAAAGATACAGGTTAGTGCAGCGTTAAGGGTAAAAGAGAAAAAATTCTTAATGGCCGACACTGGTTAAGAGGTACTATCTTCCTCAGAAGTGGTGCATATACTAATTTAGAAGACACAAATATAAAAACAATATCAGGTTTTAAACATTTCAGTTAGAATTACAGTTCTCACTCTAATCTCCACTAAATGCTATCTAATCTCCACTAGTACTATTCGGAGCAATAGTCTAAAATATGTATTCTTCATGACATGCAATAAAATTATCAGCTTTCAAAAAACACACTTGCTAATGAATTTTACAATAAAGAGAAGCTTGACTATTTACCTATGTAGTTGGTGCCTCCCAAGTGATAAAAACAGAGATAAAAAATCTGTAGTGATAATACTTGTATTATTACTATTTGCTTTGGTCATCTTTTGCACTATTTCAGTCAGTGGCCACCTTCTAACCTTTCTGTATTTGCCTGCACACTTCTCCAAGTGGAAAAGAGTACTAAATCTTTGGAGCTGGAATTTTTCCTGCCTCAGTCTCAGTATTTGTCTTTTATCTCCTTTCAGCACAGTTATTCCTTTGTTTATGTGAACAAGAACAGGACACATTTACCCATTTATATCCTCATTTGACATTTATGTTCACATAAACACGGCAGTAAGAAAATTCAATACCTCTTGCCTCAGGTACCCCTTTAGAACAAAAGTTCAGCCATATCTAAAGACAACCCATGGCAGGATGTGTGATAAAGGTCTGCACATGTACAAAGGAATACAGGCAGGGGACATTCCAGGTAAAACCCTGCTCTGGCTTCTCCAAGGCCCATCACAGGAACTGTCAGCCCATCTCCACAATCACAGGTTCACAAGGGCCAGTGGGAACCCAGAGAGACTTAGACAAAGGGAAGCCTCTTCCAGCCCCTGCAGGGCTGTCCCTGGCATGAAACCAACCACAACAAGACAATTTGGAGCATCTATCATACCTGTGAGGTTTGATGCCCAAGGGTTTCAGATGCAATATAGGGCAGAAGAGAAGAGCATTTTGTGATTGCAGAGGACTTATGAGACATTTAGAAGAGGAACTAAAGGCAGGGAATTAGATGGATCTAGGTGACTTGGTGATGAACTGGTGTTAGAAAATAGATCACACCTATTCTCTGTGTGTGTGCATGTGTGGGTAGGGAGTCTAAGTACCAGCAACTGGACTTGGAGTCCTGCATGGCAGCAGCTGGAGACACTGAAGAGAATAAAACTGTTAGCGAGGGGAGTGGGACCAGGGGTCAGAGGTCCATGTCTCAAAAGTGCAAGACCACATGAGCAGCCAAGTGTTGGAGGGACCATGGAAGTCCTGCTCAGTTGCCAGAGACACCCTGAGGTATGGGTATCTTTAGGGGCAAGACCTGCTGGGGTGGGCATGAGGGAAATGGCCTGTACCAGCAGCTGGAGCAGGGCTGCAGCCTCGGGGGCTCATATGTCCAGTTGCCAGCAAATGCGGAGACTGGGATCCAGGAGCAACTGCAGAACAGACAGGCCCATAGGGAAAAAAAACTGGATCTACCTTGTACGCATCTATACACATATATAGCCCCATTGCTGGACATCCATCCTGCTCAGCCAGAAAAGGGAGCAGGTTCGAGGCTGCTGGTGATGTGTTTGTGCAACTGCTCTGTGTGCCTGGGTGATCCGTGCAGCTGGTCTTGGTGTGTGGTACATACCCGTGCTCTCTCTGGGTGCTGACTGGGAACGTGCTGAGCCTTGCTGCTGGTTGGACCTGGGGCTGTGCAGCTGTGGCAGCCCCACTGAGCTACACCGAGCTGCCACATCTGGTCTGATTCCCTAATACTCCTGTGTTATAAAGCTAAGCCAAAAGCACTCAGTCTTCTCTCTTATTTTCATCGAGTGACACTTAAGATTTACCCAGCTCAGGGCGTGATTACTAATTTCCAATACCTATCATTAACTATTAGAAAATATTTAATTTAAATATTTAAATGTTTAACTATTAGAAAATAGTTAAACAAATTTTATTTTGTGCATCACTGTGTAACTAAGGTATGAAACCATATCAAAAGATCAACAAGTAAAAAATCCAATACTTGTAAAGTTTGGTAAACTAAAAGTATCTGGAACTGCCAAGAAAAAAAAAAAAAAAAAGAAAAAAAAAAAGGCACAAGACTGCATGGAAGAATCACAGAAAAAAAAAGAACCAAAACAGGTTGAACAGGTTGCAGCAAACCTCCAGGGATCACCCAGTTCAACAGCATGCTGAATTCAGGGACAACTTCAAAGACAGATCAGGTGAAGTTTTCTAAATCTCCAGGGCTGGAAAAGCAAAAGAGATGTACTAGGAAGAGAAAAAGGAGCCACTGAGCCAGAAGCCTTGGCAATGTGGAAAAAGTAAGAAAAGGGAAGACAGAGGCAGAGACGCATTTGAAGGGACAAGAAACCCGAGTTAGGAAAGGAAGTTGAGACTGGTGTGATGGAGAGATTGAGAAAGAACTGAAATCAACACTTGAAGTAGGAGACCAGATTAGCGTCAGTTTTTTGAAGTGGCTGAGGGACAGTCAGGAAAACTAAGAGGGGTTACCAAGGTGAGAAATTTGAATGGAAAAGAAGCAAGTTCAGAGAGGAAGGTAAAGAAAAGATAACAGATTCAGGAAATAAATTCAGATCTTAAGACAAGATGCTAAAAAAAATAGAAAGCCAAGGAATCAAAAAACTGTTCCAAGGCTTTGGGTCCATATTGGTTGCATAGAAAACTTTGGTTGGGGAAAGGGAGAAAAAGAATAAGGAAAAATTACCCTTTCTTCTAAGAGAGAAGCTGAGCAATGAGGTAAGTGTTTAAGAACAGCAATTAAAAGACAAGTGCCTTCTGTGCTTAGTTTACATTTGTTCACTTTGTTTAAAGTTTCCAGCACATGACTTTTATACTTAAGCAAATCTAGTATGACCAGAAGATAACAGATTAAATTGAAAGTACGAAATACAAACTACTAAATCATATCAAATCTTCTTTAAGTAATTACCACCATGTAGTTTCTTCCACTGCAGAAAGTGACTTGATGTGGTTTGTTCAGTACTTGTAAATAATTAGCTTTTAAATGGGAAATCATAATGGATAGTGTTTCATTTGCTTGTTCTTGAGAAAACAAATAGGAAATCCTTTGGACTCCTTGCTGAGTTTGTATTGGTGTTCAATTTAAATGTTCCTAAAATCAATAACTAATTTGTAAAACTTAAATTTTTGGGAAATTTCCAAGTTCTTTTCGAAATGTATATTTTCTTACATACTTGAAACATATATTTTAATAAAGATAATGTTCCTGCAAATACAAGGAAATATGCAGTAATACAATGATTAAAGACTAAATAAATGTGTCATTTAAAATATATTCCCAGCCTTTGATGGAACTGACTTGATTTTTCATAAACAAATATATAAATAGAGTGCACTGACCAAAATATTAGTACTTTTCTGTGAGTGCGTTTTTCAGACTGCATAATGCAGATTTGAATTATTGGTGCTGAACTGATTGTTCATACAGGTTAATTAGCTTCTGGACTACTTTTCTATTGCACCACTAAATGGCGTATATGTCACTGTGAGTGGCATATGGTACTGTGTTACATGTCAGTGATCATAGGACTTGGTTCACCCTGATCAGTCCCATTTTTTGAAATCTGCTATTGAAGTCAGTAACTACTCTGCAAAAAAAAAATTTTAAAAAAAAAGAGTAAAGCGAAAATGTGAGCTGGTTCATACATGTTTCTCAGCATCTTCTGGCCTCTGTAATAAAACATTCACACATCACAGATTTAATACTTCTTTTCAGAGAATTATATTCTTTTGACTTAAGGGTTTTCACTTCTTTGATATTTTCTTCTGAAATTATTTGATTGTCACTAAATGTATGATGATCTTTTCTTATGTTGAATACCAGACATCTTGCAAAATTCACTGCATCAGTTTGAATCCAATTTGCTAAATGGCAGCACCTGCAGCTAACAATTTCTACGTGAATGGCTGTGATGGCTGTGACTCAAGCCTGATTTGAAAACCATGTGTGAGATGATTTAGATGATGGATTGCTGGTACAGTATGTTTTACGCAGGACAAGAAAGGATGATCTCAAACTTGCTAAAAGGAACTGGATGTCACATGACACTACATACCTTGATTTCCTACCTGATGTCTTTCTCTAAAGAGCAGTATTTACCAGTGATGTATGGGCACTCTGAGAAATCAAACATTTTATAGGGTGAGATGCCCTGGCCACAGCTATTATTCTGATTTTGGGAAGGAAAGGATTGGGGTTAAATGATCACTTCCCTCTCCTGTGGAGCTAGAAAGTATCTGGAAGGGATTGCTTCATGGTTACACTGGCTTTTGGGCAGGCTGCCCTGGAGGAAACATGAAAAACTGTCATATACTCACAGGATATGGTTAGTGAACACATGATCTAAAATACTGAGCACGTACACGGCAAAAGCTCCTCTGCAGGGTTTCTTATTGCCACTTCTCTCCACGTATCACCTTCATCCTTGTCTTTGGAAAACCAGCTCTCTATGGGGAGACAAATCTCTTCATCAGAAAGGGGGACTACTCTTTCAAGTCTGACTGCCGCCAGGTACCAACTGGGATCATTTCCAGTGTTGTCATGGCCAATGCGGATTTTATATAGCTGCCCAAGATCTCTGAGATTAATCTGTAATAAAAAAAAAATTAAAAATAAAAAAAACCAAATTACACTATCGTCTTTTAGCCGTCCTTCTAATACTGAGCATACAAGCTAAATGTGCAGCTAACATAGCTGAGAGTAATGTGTTTTGTTGGAAAACTAAGCCTTAATACACAGTGAATCCCAGAGACATAGAGCAAAAGCATGTGGAGTAGTCTGCAAGGGTAATTTTATTGACTTCAGTACCGCATTATTTAAAGTAAGTAAAGGGCTCAGACAATCCAGTCTGTTTCTAGACCTCTTCACAGAATCCAGTCTCTAGTGTTATAATGTAAATCTCTATTTCTAGACAAAGACTTTAACAAGCAGAAATAAGTTCAGTTCTTGCTACACAAAATAGTCCGAGTCCACAGTTACCATCAGCAGAGCCCTATTAACTATTCCTATCACTTATCAGTCTGCTACTTTTCTCTTTGACTCCTCTTTTTATGTGCACTGGTGTCAGGGTTAACTGATTCTGTAAGTGCTGATGCCACACTGCAGCAAATTTAAACAATAAAACATGACTATGTCGCATTGAATACTGCAGCCTTGAAAGAAGACCCACTATGTTTTGGGTTGCAAAAGTATTTTGGGCAGTGCTGATGACAGGAATCTAAGCACAAAAGCAGGGTTAACCACTTTCAACCTTTTTTTCTTAAACTTTTTTATCACTGTTGTGTTTGAAAGGTCATGGTAACTGGGAAAAAAATCACCAAGCGAAAAAGAACAAAAAATAGTCATTTCCTTTACTATTATAGCAATTTTGTACTACTTCACATCAAAACAGAAAGGAAACAAATATCCCTGAGGCAAGCCTGGCACAACTCAGTCTCATAGGGTGAGAGCATGACACGTATACTAGTAGTAAAAAGTCTGAATAGAGTCACACTTATGATCACTGTAGTAGGTTTTGCTATATTAAAACAGTACGTTAAAGTAAGACGTGCCAACTGAAGATACAATTATAGCATTAATGCAATAAAACCATGTACCTCAAAGATATGCCGCTAATACTCACAGCAGAATTACAGCAACAGATACAAAGTACTCTGAAACTAGACACAGATGTAGCCAGGACATAGGCTAAGTTGCCCTAATAAATTTGTCACCCAGCTCCAAAACAGAGACCTCTGCAGTGGGCAAGGGCCTGCTAAGGTTGCCTTGAAAATAAGTATAAAAATATATTAGAACTCTCAACCTTTATTGCAAACCGAGTAGAATATGGTATTGGTGAACAGCAAAGGTGGTGCTCTCCTGAGATGCAGGCACTGGCTGCTATTGTGGTGCAGAAGTATTAAAGGGCAATTTAGTAAATAAAACACTGATACCTTGTGACTTCATGCCCATGATTAAATTCTGGCTTAACCCCTGTTGAAATAGAACCATCACAGCCATCACAGGTTATTTATTGTATACAATAATCATTACCATGATTCTTGGTCAGGACCAGGAAACTCTGTCATAAAGACCCCCTTTCAATTTCTGAAGGATCTAATCAGTCATTTGGCTGTGAAGCAAACTGAAACATTGATAAAAAAAATCCTGCATATATGTAGCATATATATATACTATATGAGTTGGCTCAAAAGTGAAGCTATAACTTTTTAAATTATATTGATTTACCATATTATGCTAAAGTGGATTTTTTTTGTTTCAGAAGGAGGTCTAAGCTGGGAGATATATTTCCAGGTGAATGCCCCTGCAAAGACCATAGACTCCTCCTGGTGTGCTCCAGCACATCCATTTCCTTCTTATGCTGGAGACCCTAGAGCTGGATGCAGCACTCCATGTGGGGTCTCACAAGAGCAGAATAGAGGGGCAGGATACCCTCCCTTGACTTGCCAGCCACGTAGTAGATGGTGTTTGGCAGACCACTGGTGCAACTTGAGAAAATATCACAAAAATAACCACATGTGGGAGAGCTGATCAAAAAAGTGGAGAAAAAGGAAAAAAAATACAGAACAAAATAAGAAGCAATTTGAAAAAGGAGGGGGAAATGACGAAACCCATTCATCACCATATCAGCATGCAGGGACTTCCTGTTTCTGGATAAGCAACAGAGCAATCCATCAAACTTAATCAAATGAAGTTTCAAGAAAAATCGGTAGAGAACAGAAAGCTCTGTCCAGATCATTGGGTTTCTCCAGGAGATGGACCTAGTTGCAACTAGTTCAATTAGGTTCACTGAAGTCCTATTTAGCATCTCTAAACATGTATGTCATTGTGTCTTTCTATACTTCCTATCCTTCCCTAATATTCACACTCTAAAAGCAGTTGTGATATAACCAAATTAAGAAAGTTATGACCATGTGCTAAAGGGGAATCTGCCCAAAGTTTCAAGTCAAGTATATCTGCTTGTTTACAACTAAAGGGAGAACCAGTACAAAGCATCCTTGTCTACTTGACTCGCAAATTAAAAGGTTTTTGGAATGGTAACGGTGGACTTACAGGTATGCTGGACTTAGAGGTAATGGCACATTTCTAGTCTGAAAAGTCTCAAAAATAACTCAAAACACAGAACACTATGCATCTGATAACATGCTTAGTAATATGCTTAATATTTTTGCATAATATTATCTTTTTGAATTATTTTTTATTAGTGATCTTGGGGTAAAAAGTCATGTTTATTCTTGGGTGGAAATTAGGCAATGGCAGAGGGGAAATCAACTATATATGATGTTCTGAAAGATGTATAATGCAATTACAAATTTATTTTCAGTACCTGTTGCATTTTTGGGGCTTGGAACAATTCATCTTGATGTCAGATCAGATATCACATTGGTCTCTCAGTGGTATTGACTTGCTAACACATTAGTTTTTGTCAATTGGAATCCTGTCAAATGTATGTCAAATTTTGCTCTTGCAGTGAAATGCAGAGGAAAATATTCTCATAATGCTGTAGAGCTAATGATATTCTTTTGACAAAATAAACAGTGTCTTGAGGTTGCTTCTTCCTTTCCCGTGTTGAATAAATTGCCTTGCACTTCTGTATCACTTGAACACAGCCTGGCATTTAGAAATCTACTTTCCTAGCCAGAACATTTTGTAAAAAGTTGTAGAATAAAGTTGACTTCGTCGCCCTCGTAAACAACATGCTTACAAAAACCTTAGTCTAGCTGTTCTGTGATGTTCCAGCACCACGGCTGCCAAAGTAACATTCCTTTTTATACGGAAACAGCCATTCTGATAGGTCTGCAATAAATGTCCAAAGAGGAAAGGATGAGTTCCAGGACTAAAGCATCGCTCTGAAAATCAGGCAGCTAGATTCTTTTCCTGGATCTGCTTTAGGCTTCCTGAGAAACATTACAAAATTCACAAGCCCTTTTTGCTTCACTGTCCCAACTATACCACAAGGACAACATTTACATATCTCTTTACAGAGACACTGCAAAACTCTTTTCATACATTCTGAGATCCTCAGGAAAAGGCACAACCCTGAAATTCTGTCTTTTTTTTCTAAAATTTTGTGTTCATTTTGGGTTAGTTGCTACTTTTCTAAAATTAAATTGAGAGATCAAAAATTATCAATTGTAATGATGTAGTAGAGTTTGGACATGGAGAGAAATTCAAATTCCATTATGATGTGGCTTACACCAGCCACCTATGGAACATAAATAAAACCTAAACTGCAGAGGTAATAAACAAGGCCATGGAAACACAGACTGAGGTAAAAGGATCTAGATACCATAGACATCAGGTATGGTGATCTTCTTAGGGATGGCCTGTTCTAAAAGTGCCAACCTCTTCCCAGAAAAAGATTTTACACAACACCTGAATCATCATCTACGGTTAACTTGTTGGTTGATTGTGAAACTCCTTCTGATGCATCAACCAGTTTGTGTTCAGTTCTCTAATAAGTTCTAAAGGGGATGGGCCTCATTTAGACCTTGCTTATGTGACAGACTGCCAGCACTCAATAACCTTAAAAATACCATTATGACTACAATGATGGTGGTAATTCTATTGCCTTTGTAGCATTTTTCTTCACAGTTACAGGCAATAATATCAACACATCATATTTCATAGTACAAGTACCAGTACAAATTATTGAAAAAACTGTCCACCACTTTCAAAAGGGCCATGTTTTCACACACAGCATCTTTGCTTTAGTCATAGTCTAAACGTTTGCAAGCAGTTAAACTAGACTTACCTGCTATTCAATACACCTATATCCTTCGCTCGTTGCTACTACTTATTTTTTGTACAATCATAGAACTAAATCATCTTCTTACCAAAGGCAATGGGAACATTTTCATTAAATCATGCATTAGACAACTTGGCCTTACATTCTGAAATTGAAGTTAACAAAGCTCATATTTGTCTCTAAGCATAAACTGAAATCCAGGTTTATCAGCAAGAAGTTCTTCCTAAAGAGGATGCAAGGACTAAATTTTAATTCCATTTCTAAATGAGCTGTGCAAATACACTTTTTGGTCCCTAGCACACCTGTGATATTTTGAGTGGAGTCAGTATGACCTATTTTCATGTACTTAAGACTAAGTGAAAAGTGAAGTTTCTTGTCTGAACAAGGTTCGGTGAAAAGATACTTCCATAAAAGGATGGAAAGAATATATGTAATGACTCCATTTCTCTTTTATATACTAGAATAAGCAAAATAATATCACTGCTTTCCTGTTGTGCAGAAAGTGTCCTGCAATCTCTTTGAGATAAACTCAGGCTAGCATGAAAATCATTTGGATAAATCAACACTTCAGAGGCAGCTGCACCAAAATCCCAATATCTAACACACCCACCAGAGAATATGCTTGACAGACATTTATTAATTTCATGTAATGCCACTTCATTAACAGAATTTCAGAGAAGTCATGTACAGCAGCTGGATTCCCAAAAGAAAGAAAAATCATTGACTGCGTTAGTTTAACTTGTACAGCATTGGCATATAATAGGGAAATCTTTGGAAGTAGATGATATTTTTTAACTGTGAACATGCAGCTAACAACTATTGCCAAAAAATACAATAACTATTATACCAGTGCAGTACTCATGGTCCACCCAGGCTGTTTGCTTTTTCCAGATGTCTGAATTCAGCCAATTTGTTAATTGTGCCCAAAAAACTTGGCAGAGTTGTGCACTAACTCAAGAATTAGAGTATATCACAGGTGCTCGCACAGAAACGTAACAGTGTCATGAAAAAGGGTGGATATAGACACGTAAGGAATAGGATTAAAGGCCACACAAAGATCAGCATTATTTTTTCCTAGTTCATACTTGCTTTGGTCACAAAGATAGACTGGGTAAACAACTACTGCTCATTGCACAGTGACTGTTAAACACTTTCTTTTCTAGTCCACTCAAGCTCTGAAAGAACTTTTCTTTTGCTGTGGGGTTAATTAAATTATGCCAACAGCAAGTACATATATACATATATATATACACACACTCAATACTGCAGTACATACTGCTTAATTAGTGAACAAGTAGCATCACGTTCCCCACTCCCATTTCTTGAAGATGAGATGAGCTGTGTTTTTCTCCAAGATTTTTTGTAAGCTCTTTACAATACTTCTGTGTTCTTTCTAGGAACAAGCTAAATTTTGTTTAATGCACAGCCTGTAGCTGGTGAAGATCATTTTACATACTTCTCCCTTTTATCTCAGTAAGAAATGAGGTGCATTTCATGGATAGTGACAGTTTCAAGTGGAGTAATAGTCATGAGTATGCCTGTTTTATGCTGCCTTAAGCATATCTGACTAAAACCTGGGCTTCTATAAATTCTGGACCTAAACTGTCATTATAGAAAACAGGGACAGCTGGAAAATAGCAGGACACAAGCGACGTCCAGCTTTTAGTCATTGTGAGTCCCATGGTTAAGAGAGTGGATAGCTACATTAGTACTTATATTCACTTTTGCAATCTTCCCACTCTGGAAGGATTCTAACTCATTTTAGCCTCTTTTATTTGAGCATCATGAGAAAAAGCATGAAAATGGATTTGTTTCAACCTATTTTTACAACATTTAGTTTTCTTCTCACTGTTTCTCATCTTACTTTGGAGATCTCAGTTTTGACAGATGAATGAATGACTAGGGATCCAGAGTACAGGAACGAAAGACTCACAGTGAAACACAACAAATTCTTAGAGTTTGTAGGGTTGATTCTAAAGAAAGGAGTTTAATTATTCATGTATAGGTTATTCAAAATGACTGATAATTTTATTTAAATAGGAGAAAACCAAAAATGAAAAACAACAGATAAAGTTCTAAGTGTAACACATTCCTGAGATGCAGTACAGATAAAAGGTGCACCTGATGAACACAACTCTTAACAAACAAAGTGTAAGTGGAAGGAAAAAGGCTGGATTCAATACTTTAACAGTCTCATCATAGGAGCACTATTTATTAAGTTTTATGGTATTAAGTATCTCTGCAAGTATGAGTAGGAGCCCTGCTTTTCATCTCCCTATATTACTTTCATGGTATTTGCCCTAGACCATAGGAGTGTTTACAGGATTGTTTATGCAGATGAAGAAACTCTAAATCATGTAAATGGATGTGGCACCAGCTTTAAAAGTTAGAAAAATGAGCTCATGCAGCAAATTTCACACCAGGGATGGATTTCAGTTTCCAATGCTCCTAAAATATCATGCATATTTCATGTTCTGTATTAGCAAACACGGAAAAACTACCTTCCTTACAAAGACAGCCACGAACCACAAAACATAAGATTAGACTGAAGATTTTGAAGATTTCTTAGGAGAAATTCCAGCACTTCTAGTAGTTTAATATAGTGTTATTTAAAACAAAATTGACAATGTGTTGAGCTTCATAAAACCAACACTGCCCTAAAGAGATTGAAGAGCTGATAATGAAACAAACTTACAAAACAAATCATGGAAAAAGTCTTGTTAAGGAAATGCTAGGTCCTGCCACTATCACTAAGGCGAGCGGCATTTTGAAAGCAGATCTACTGAACCAGTCAGTGTTTTTACTCACTTCATTATTACTACAACAGCAGAACTTCTACCCGAAGGTATGGAATTGTTATGTATGGAAGCAATAAAAATTGAGAGATTGCAGCTGGCTTTTACAGAAGATAATAGGCTTATAGTCTTCTGCTTAGTTCTCTCTGACACAGAAGGGAATATTTTGCATGACCAAACATTAAAAGAATACTTTTAGAAAGAATTTTTTTATCAAACAGTGTGTACAGTCATAAGAGATAATTCACCATGTTTCAAAGAATGATGATGCAGAATACAGGGCTCCAGAGAATATAATTTACAATATAATTAAAGCTCCAGTGTCTTGAGCAACTCAGCATTCTGCCAAAATCAGTATTTTTGAAATACTGACAAATACTCAGGGACTGTGATGACACCAGAGGAAGACGCAGGAAACAGATCAGAGTTGTGATGAAAGCTGTAACTTACGGTAGATTGATATCCCTCTACTGGAGGAGGAATGACTCTCAACAGAAAAATTATGCCCTAAAAACTACGCCTGAATAGTAACAGAAGCAGAAAACCACAGCCCAAAAGTAGTTTCTTTGAACACACAGGAACAATTCAGAGCAGAAAGGAAAATCCATCAGATTTAAATTCTGGTTTTCTCCTGTTCCCATAGTGTTTATCCTCAACATACCCACCTGGTAGGAAAAATTGCTAAGCCACAAGGGCAAATGTTGTGCAGAGTACATATGACTGTCTCGTGGAAGCCTAGAACCCAAGACTCCAGTCAGAAACCAGAACTCTCCCCATCCCACAACTGTAAATTACCTTCAGTGAATTTCAGGTACTGCCATCACATGGAAATCTCCAAGGGTAATAGCCTTGTTCCATTATATCCGCGTTACAATGGACTTTGGCCAGTTTTTAATTTCATTTACACAAACCTTTAGCAGAGATAGCCAAGGTTAATGAATTTACATTGGCTTTATACAGCAATACAAGCAACACCAAAATCAAGTTCTAGAATGAAATCTCAGGAGGATACAAAGGAGCACCGCCGCGGTGCTGTCTGCTGGCTAGCGTGGACCACAAGCACCAGGCACCCCCCCGCAGCGGAGGGGGAGACGGAGGTGATCGCGGTGCAGGAGGGTGGGCGAAGTCCCGTCTTGGGTTCGCCTTGCCTACTGATGGCAAAAGTGCGTGGAAGAGGCAGGAATGAGACGAAGGGAGCTCTTCGTGAGGAAAGAGGGTTTATTGAGAGTGAGGGTCTAACACAACTCCAAACAGGGACACCAAGAACCGAAAAAATGACACTGACATGGGGTTTTATACCCTTACAGAATGGGCAGGGAAAGCATACAACAACCAATGATATTGAAGCAAGGGGATGTTACAGAGGCGGGGAAAAGGATGCTCAGCCAATAAGGACAGGAGTAGGTGGGGAGAGTTAACATGGGCCAATGGAGAGTCAAGGAACACAGAACTTTCTAGAGAGGAAACCAAATATAGGGGAAAAGAGGAGGAGATGGCGGTGGCCAATTATGGGGATATGATCTGCATACCCTGCACAGCCCTCTGGGTACTCACCCTAACCTTAGAGTTCTTGGGCTTTGCAGTCATCAAACCATTGGCCTCTCTTACATGCTTGATGTTGCTGGCCGTGGCACTGGTCATAGCATACTGCAACAGAGCACCAGTTGACTTACTCAAGTTTTAGTAATTTTTTTTTTAATTATTTTTAACTTTACTAAATATTCATTCTATACTTTTAGGTATCCAAGTTACTACACTGTTAACTGTGCTTTCTATCAGACTATTATTCTTGATTTTTATTGAGACAATCCGGTACACTTTGGTCTCCTTCTCTTTTTTTGGGCCATTTCTCTGTCATTTGTTACAGTTGTATATGTGACTAAGGGGATTTTGAAATTATATGGTATTTTGATTGTTTTTGTGAGGGATGATTGTGTTTTATTTGTTTCCATTATATTATGCTGATCTCTTGCAGCTCCCTGCGTCAGTTAACCCTTCATTTTGAAAAAACTATGCTAGAAAGTTTCTGTCTGGCTGATTTTGGTATCAAAAGATACTTTCTGTCCCATCTGTCACTGATTCCCCATCATCTGTTTATTATGCATAAATTATTTAAACCTAAGTGACATACCACAGATTTAACTACTGCAACAGGTACAGTCCTTCCTGAGGAACTGCATGAACTAGAGGAAATGGCAGGAATTACAGGATCTTGTAGAAGTCCTGAAAAATGTCATGTTTCTGAAGCACATCTCAGAGATATTTTTGTCACTATAGAGAAATGTCTCCATTTGCTTGGAGAAGCAGGATAACACTGGTTTAAATCACATGAGTTAACGTAACCTGTGTGATTTACCTCTAGTTTCTAGCCATCCCCCCTTTCCTTCTTGCTTTCTCCAAGGATAAGGTTCACACAACAGTGTGCTTCAGTGGAAGTCTGAGGAAGTTCATGGAAGAATTTACAGTGGACCTTCCAAAGATGGGTATGCAAAACAAGGCATAACCAGGACTATCTTAATACATAAATGCAAAGAAAGTTCTTTTCACTTCTTCAAATAATATCTAGTGTAAACTAGCACATCAAGAAGATGCAAGTATGAAGCAGATTCTGAGATAGCCATGTCTGCCCGATGTGGTTCTGAACACACTTCCTGATTCAAAACTCACTGTCATAAAAGTCAGCTGCTCCCTCAGAAATACTTAATGATCTTTACAATTTTTTTTTGAGTCTTTTTTTATTACCTCTATTGCCTAGTTTTGAGAAAAGCTATTTTGCATATGTTATGAATTCTCCGGTGTTTAAATAACACCCATACTATACCTTAAATGTATCTTCACTGTTGGGATTAAACAGCTGCTGTTTCCCAGATGCCAAAATAATAGGACCAGAAGCTTTGTTTTGTCCATAAGCATAAAGGGATACTGTTGCTGTTGTGCCAGCTGTTTCAAAATCCCCAGTGACTACAGTTATTTTCCAGTCTTCTCCTGTAAAGTAAAACCAAAATCAAAATGTTTTTAAAACTGTTACTTATATAAAGCAGTTTACTTGAAAGATATAAATGAAAGCGTAGTTTGGCCCAAGGACTGTGACTAAAATTCATCTAAAAGGTGATGATGCTGGGAGAGGCAACAGAGGATTGGCCAAATATTACATCGTTCAAACTCATCTTAAGCAAGTCATGGATCAAGGATCGAGGTAGTTTGCAGTGCACTAAAGCCAGAAGTATGAACACAGAGCTTAGTGAGATTTCTAGAGATAACCCTGAGGGTCAACACAGAAGCAGACCAACATCCAGAATTTGGATTATGACAACAGTACCAAGAAATGCAACAGGAACAATATCAAAGCATCCCAGTTAAGTACAATTTCCTCTCATTTTCAGTTGATGTAACACATCAACAGAGCTGCGTTTGCCTGGATGGAAGCATGATATTGAAATCAACATGAAAAAAATAAGGTTTTGTAGAAAATTCTGAACTAGATTAGGACTCATTAGAAAATCAATTTATATAAAGCTCCCTGACACTAAAATGTCATCTCTGCTCCCATACAATGTACACAAGTTATTTAAATATTCAAAAGCAGCTTAATATAAATCTTATTTTAAAGAAGAACAATTCATAATTGTAAAATGCATTTCTACATCTGAAAAGCTGGGATTGTAAAATTCTCCACCCTTCATTGATTGCAGCTTTTGTCTGTGTGAAACAAGTTCCACTTAGCGACTTAAATTCATTCTGTTCGAGGCAAACAACAAATGAAATACCAGCCCACAGCCATCTTATAAATAAATGGCATAGCGTACACCGCAGTTTTCTTAGTAGAAAGCTGTCTGATAATGCCTGCATGATTTAAATCTGTTGTCTGACAGAAGTATTTATCTTGGGCCAGACTCATTATCACTCAGTAATTTTCCCCACAAAAATTGAACTGGAGCAGGAAGTTTGATTTCCTGTTTTCCAAGTCTTTAGAGGTCTAGCTGATGTCTGGTTTTGGGAAAGTGATAGAATTTTAAATACACAGAAATACACAGCTGGCAACTCAGAAAGCAGCAGCGGCTCGTTTGTTCTGTCCAATCAAACCTGGCCCACAGATTGAGGGAAGGAATTCTCCCCCTGTGTCTCTGATGAGACCCCACTTGGAGTGCTGCATCCAGCTCTGAGGTCCTCAGAATAAGAGGGATTTGGACCTGTTGAAACAGGCCCAGAGAAGGGTCATGAAAATGATCAAGGGCTGGAGCACCTCTCCTGTGATGAAAGGTTGTTGTTCAGCTTGGAGAAAAGAAGGTTCCAGGCAGGCAGATCTTATTGGCAGCGTTTCAATATATTAAGGGGCTTAAAAGAAAAGCAAAGACTTCTTACAGGGACGTGTAGTGATATGTCAAGGGGGAATGGTTTTAAAGTGAAAGAGGATAGATTTAGGTAAGACATGAAGAATACATTTTTTTTTTACTGTAAGCATTGTAAGACACTGGAACAGGTTGCCCAAAGAAATTGTGGATGTCCCAACACTCTGGAAGTGTTTGAAGCCAGGCTGGATGGGGCTTTGAGAAACCTGGTCTAGAGGAAGATGTCCCTGTTCATGTCAGAGGCTGTACTAGATATCTTTAAAGATTTCTTCCAACCCAAATTACTCTACAATTCTATAAAGGAAGTGAACCATCCAATTTTCATCAAGAATTGTCAGACTCCAGCTTGTAAGAAACACTTTTGTGCCTTTGAAAATCTGCATCCTCACAGCTTTCTCCATAGACTCACTTTCTTGATAAAAGAACCGTAGCACCAAGAAACAAAAGGATAAACATCAATTAGAAGAGTTAAAAGCCTCTCTACACTGATCGTGGAAACAAAGAGCATAAGGTAAGTGCTCCCTGCCCCATAGAAAAAGAGTTTGTTTACAAAAAATTCAGCCTTTTCCATTTTCAAACAATATAATATTAATTTCCTAAAGACAAAGTTCCTTTGAACCATTTGATTGGAAAATAAGGACAATTCTCTTTACAAGGACTTTTGAAGAATGGTGCAGACAACAGGTAAAATATGACCCACTACTCCTCCTAAAATTTCAAACACCATTCAGAAACAAATATTCATTTTAAAGCAGGTAAAATGTATGTTCTTTTTGACATGTTCATTGATTAATTATGCCTCAAGTGTTTTTGATGGCCCTTTCTATTGTATTACCTTCTCAAAGTGTGTCTTTTGTTAAGCAGCAGGGTTCTGAAATGATGCAGTTGCTACTCTCGAGGCTGTATTTTCTAGCTAGTTCAGCTCCTATCTCCCAAGGATAAGCTTAGTATCTATAAATTATTTTGAACACAACTACCCCTCTGAAGGTAAAATAGGGAATCAAACTTCTCCAAAAACATGATTAAGAAGAGTTTTGTTTTGAACTCCTCTATATTGAGTTTGAGGCTTGTTCCTTTTTTCTGTAATTAGAAAGGACTTGTGTTTAAAGGACAATGTGGGTATAGGAAAAGAATCCTTAAATTTCTAATCTCTTTGATGCCAGAAATCCTCATTGCATTGCACTGCATGCTTCCAGATAGAAAAGGGAAACAATAAGTATTACAAAAACATAATTCTTGTCGGCATAAAAAGCTGAGGTTGTTCTGATGAGGTAAAGTATGAATAGTTCTTTAATGACTGGAGAAGAACACACTTTGAGGGGAAAAGAATACAGATAAATGTGCTATGACATGACTTTCATTTAGCATACATAGAAGAAAGGTGCAACCTAACACCAGGTATGTCCCTGGGGACATCAGAAAGTGGTATCTTGCCACAGATGACTTTCTAGATATCTTCTTTTTTTTTTTAATTTTCTGGATTATTAGAAATATTACAACACACTAGAAAGTTCTACTTCCCAGAAAAATAATTCTGTTAACATAAAGTCATATAGAGTGAAAATGAGATATATTTAAAAGCTCTGGGGAAAAAAGTAGGTGAACAAACTCTCAGATCAACCACTAAACCAGGAATTGAAGCAGTCCCTCTGGGTGCAAGATATACAATTTCAAGTCTCTTTCCCACTGATCCATGTTTTACCAAGTGTCCCAAACAAGAGCTTATTTGTTGCATAAGCTTTTGTCTGCCTCACTCTGATTAAGACATTTGCACAGCTTAAATGACACAGCCCAGAGACCCAGATGTAGGTGCAGAAAGGACTATGCAGAGCAATTTAAATTATGGAAAGGAGAATCTCTCAGGGCAGGCCATGCAAAAGCGAGGTGTGCAGAACAGCTAAAGCACAAAGAGTGATGATCAGAGAGCAAATTACTGCCTGCTGAAAAAAGCACAGAAAGGAAGGACAAAGATACTAGTGATTCAAAATAAAGCCTATAACAGGGTGAGATTTTAATATAATTTGTGAAATAACTGGGCAAAAATTTTATTGTTAACCATTTGCCATAGGAACAAGCTTTAGGACAAGGTATTTGGGTCTACATGGATATTTTGATTGATATAACAAATTTTGAAAAACCACGTTCAAACTTTCTCACAATGCCTTTTAGATCATTGTTCAACCTACAGCATTAAGCACTTCTCACAGCTGAGAAATTCTAATGTGTTATTAAGAAATTTAATTTAATCTGCTTTGGTTGCAAGGACAGAAAAGTCAACCTGAACAAATATGAAATCACAAGTAAAACAGAAAATGGAAAACTATTGTTGAGAACAAACCTATATATAGACCAGGAAAAAGAATCATGTTTTAAAATGTTAACTATAAAAAACTGAAATTGAGATAGATCACCAATAAGTACTAGAAGAACAGGAATTTTTCAAAGAAGCAGAAAGAAAAATAATGTTATGGAAAGAAAAGTGACGGAATAAAAAGAAAGCATGAACAAGGTTATTTACTGTTTAAACTAAAATATGAAGTTCAGAGTTTACTGAAATGTTCAAATACTGTGCTATAATTAATGTTTTAAAATAAATAAAAATGGCAAATGATGCGTAAAGCAATTGTTCTGAAACAGAAACAGTCTTCATTAAAATCAGACAACAGGAGCAGCATTTACCATTTGCTTCTTGCATTTTAAGCTGCTGATTTTTTTTAAACTCTGCCAAAAAAAAAAACCATTAATAAAGGATCTGCACTTTAAAATGACAGAAAAAGTTTGAAAGAAAAGATGAAAAAGACATTCAGTGTTTCTAGCCAATACAAGAAAACCCTTTCTCATTCATTTCCTCATTACTTTCTCACTATCACCTATAGCAATTATATAAATTGTGTTCTCTCAGAAATACAGCAAAGCAAGCTGCAAAATTGTTAACTCTGATATTTACAGTGTAAAATCTGCCCAGATTTCTTCAGAGGAAAAGAATTACTAATTATTTTTCTTACATCCATAAAGTTACAGTAAATCTTACCTTGAGGGTACAGCTCAATTTCTGAATGGATTATACCTTGGGACATAAATGGAAGCCACCTAAGAATAAGAAAGAAAGTAAGAAAGCAGATAGGAATCAATTTTTATTCATATTATCATATAACTGAGTGGTCCATATCTGATTTTCATACTGAATACACCTAACAGCAAAGGGTATGTACTCCTAAAATTTTAGTATTTGATTTATATTAAACTAGAAATTATTTGACTCAACAAAAACTTCTTTATTGCAAAAGTAAGAGCCATGTAGGTGTAAAATACAGTTGTATCAGATTAAGAGGCTCATATGGCACTACTGTACTTGTTTCTATCGCTAAACAGAAAATTATAGCACAGAACATTTTTTCAGTACTATGGATTGAGAGGTAAGTATAATTTGTACGTATCTATTGTGGTATTTCTTAAAATCACTGTTCAGTGTTAAAAAAAAAGATGGAATCAAACACTGCTCTTTCTTATTCCTCCTATAAATTGAGGACAGGTAGGTGAGTCTAATAATGGACAAAGCAAGGCAAACATTCATTAGGTTTCTTAGTCATGTCACCCTAGGTTATGTGTAATTTTGAAAGCTTTTCAGTCAGAACATGGATTACCAACAGCTTTTGTTTCCTCTTGCTTGGTAAAAAAATCAGCTCTTTTTTTCCAGAAAAGAAATGCAGCAATCTTCTGGGCTGTTGTTTTTTATTTCCTCAGTCCACTTCCATGGACTCTCCAGGAATGACCTAAATCATTCAATCTCCTATGAAGCCTGCTGGGATTCCAGTATAAGCTGGGCAAGAAAAGTCCGGAGCAGCTTAGGAAGGTTCCTTATTTTTTGTCTTGAAAACATTAGTTGGCCAATTCATATAAGAGCTAGTCCCTAAGAAATAAATTTTCTCTTACTAGACAACTACTTATTTCTATCACTTCTGCTTAAACCTGATGGCACAGGTATCTTCTGAAATCCCAAATGCTTAAAGGTATCAGTAACTAGTAAATACTGTGTAATTGAAATCAATTAAAAGCTGTTAGATGTTCAGAAACTATTATCAGGTTTTTAAAACAGATAAAATGCTTATGCTCCCTTGGTTAAATGAGAAGACAGAACTTTTTTCATGTCCTGGATCAGAAAATATCTATGTAAAATAAAATAAATGTTAGGCTGAAGGTTAGTGAATTAGATTTCTGAAGAGCAAAAACCTTCTCTCTCCTTGAATAGAGCACAGGTACGTTTTGGTCAACATGGAAGCTACACCTGATCCCCACCACCCTTATTTGAATCCCTTTCCAATTGAAGGGTTTTCTTGTAGAGAAGTTAGACGTTAAAAAAGAAACTCTTGTTTCTTTTTAACACTCTCTATCACAGAATAAATTTTTCTGATCAGCATCTGGTGTTAATTAATACAGCAAAGTGCCCTGCCATTCATCATTCCTAAGCCATGTTACTCACTAGATCTAGCTATGACACACTATAAATTTCACCTGTAATTTTAGAAAGGTAGCAACTACAGCTAGCAAAAACAGCTGGTCTGCATCCAAATCTACTCAGAGAAATCCTCAGTCTTGTACTACTATTTATAAACATGTTACAGATTGAAGAAAACCTCAGTTTTAGAGAGTTTGATCAAGGTGAGAAAACATCCTATTTCTGTTTTTGAGGATGTGACATCAAGAGTTGCAAGGAGCTGTTCAAGGTTATGTAACAAATTCATTAAAATCCAGACAAAATAACTAGGCAACCTGCATTTATTAAATATTATTAATCAAATATTACTTATTCTAGTGCCTTGTCGCCTAGTCATATTGTTTCTCTTCACTTTTTTTATTTCACTTGATTCGTGCACATACCCACAAGATAGACTGCAGACTGGAAACTCCAAATATGGGATTACCATATTTTTCTAAACATGCAAAATGCAGTATTTATCAACTGAATTTTAAGATGCTCATTTAATAACTTAAATGGAACAACCAAAAAATAGTTCTGGGCATCGTATTTGTCTCTCTAGCCATGCCGTAAAGAGAGTGAATGCTACTTCTGGATGGAAAATCCGGATTTTTTCCCATTTAGAAATACACTTAATTTAGAACATTTTGGGTGCTTTATCTTTCCTTCCTGAAAGATAAATCACACTTACAGCACTGATCCTGTAAGATAAGGCTGTACTTTGAAATCTAGTAACACAGACTCAATAGAAGTGTTTAACCTTTGCTATGGACCATACAGAGCATTAATTCAAGGACTCTCTTCTGGAACAAAACATTTTGTGGATTTTACGAAACTGCAAAATAATCCAAGTATGTCTTTGCCTGAAAAACTCACATTTAGTAAATTGGTTGACATAATACTTTCAGTGATACATATTGAAGAATATTTAAGACTATTGTTGTAAAAACTACCTTTCAGAATTGAAAACATATTCTGAGTTGTTCTTGGCTTCTCTGACAATGACTTTATCACAGTACCAATGCTGGGACTTGGTATTGGCCTCGAAGCGCAACAGCACCTTCTGCAGCTTCCCAAGAGATACAGCTTCCACTTCAAAAACACTGACCTGCAAGACACAGGAGACAACACACTGCAATTTGCCACCACTAAGGAAGTCCAAAAACTGAAGTGTGTTAAAAGCCTGATCAACTCCCACAATGTACAAAGATTTCAATTGGTTTTAGTGACAGCTGGACTGTATTCAAAGAGTTTGGATCTCGAGAGTTAAATGTCTTTTGATGACATGTCAGACTAAATAAGAAAGCACAACCAAAATTAGGATGCAGTAATAATCCCAAATAAATTAGGCTTTTACAGCCATCATGCAAAATGCTGCACACAGCCCCTCATTATTGTTTCAATACCTTGCCATTTACATTACTCTTCTCTAGGTAAGAAAGCATTAAAGCTGCTATTTCCTTTGTTGATATTATTTTAAAACAGACCTTCTGATCATTTTCTCTTTTTGGTTTCATCTCCTCTACTTACATTTTATTCTACTGAAAGAAACTGAAATCTGACGTGCCATTTTCCCCTTGTTATTCATTTAGGCTTGTGCTTATAGTTGGAAAAGATTGTTTTCATAGGAGCATGAAGCTGATCAGGTTCGGGTTGATAATTTTCTGTCACAGTAAAAAGCATACAGCTTTCTGTCTCTAAATGTAATGGTCCAGATCATTCTTCTCGGTAAAAAGAAAATGAAGGAAAGAAATACACTGGAAAATTCATATCTGTAAAGTTCTCAGTCCTCAGCAAATGGCAGAATTGAGACTGCCTGTGCAAGATTACTTATCCCCTGTGTATAGATAATATATGATCACAAGCTAGTCTCCTTGAAAGATTCCTGCCTCAAAGTGTGCTCAGGAGGATGGCAGATTTTCAGTATCTGGTTTTATCTTCATTATCTTTATGACTCTATGCATTATTTACTGCAACCACCCAAAGAGCTCAGTGAAATAGAACTGATTTCCCCAGTGAGTTCACCTTTGCACTTCTTCCTTAGCACCCTGGTTTTCTGCAACTGCTTAATCTCTTTTTTGAAAGCCATCTGCATAATATTTCAATTTACCTACATAGTTAAAGCAAAGAGTTTGCTGCCAAAAGCTGTCAAAGATGCAAAGTGGTGTGGGTGCTCAACTGAGAAACAGAGGGGTTAATTTACTGGCGTATTTAGCATTTCAAAGATCTTACTAGGTGCAGAGCAGAATTGTATTTGAACTCAGTTACAGCTATGGTTGTTCAGAAAAGTTAAACTGGTTATGCAGCAATACATAAGCATGAAAAAAGTGGTCACTCAGGAAAGTTTTATTTTAAGCAATTTGCCCAATATAATGCAGAATATTTGCAGCAGGGATGAAATCAAGTTGTTCAAGTCAGCATTCTACTACCTCTGCCATAAAATGATGTGTCCCAGTCCCTGCTCTGCTGCTTCAAACAATCCACTGTCTTATTCACACATTTCCATAACAAAGTGTGCTTTGAACCATTCCCCTTAGCCCCTGTATAAATAATATGCTGAATTTACTATCATTCTGGCTAGAATAATGCCCCCCAGAAAATTCCACTTAAATTCTGAATTTTACTTTGAATAGAACTTTATCTCTCATACATTAGTAATAGAATAAAATATATATTTTAAAATAGTATAGATACATTTAAAGTTTCCCAGTGGGTTATTGCTATTTTTAGCGGTTTAGATACTGCTTTTTATTTTGTAATTAAGTGTTCCACTAACAGCTTGATACCACTGGTTATACATACAAGTGTTAATCCTCAGTAGCTCACAAAGGAAGAAACAGGCTCGATAGAAGGTCGCAAGAAGACTAGCGGCAGAGTTAACATTAAATTCAGTAGTTCCTGAAATTCAACCATACTGCAGAAAATCAGGATGATGTATATTTTACTTATGGAAGAGCTGGGAGGTAATAAATGGAAAGAAAAATTACTGTAAGTCTCTCCTGTCTTAATCACAATACTTTAAACATTAAACATTAAAAGAAATACATAACAAACACACCTACTAAGATCTGAAACCATGGAACAATTCCTGTACACTTATTTGGAGCCAACTGTAATTCATCATTCTTTGAAAGGATATGTTTTAAATTCATAGCCAGCTCTTATCATCATCTGAGGGTGGGGCCCTCAAATAATTTTTCTTCCCCTTTTCCTGCCTATGTTTTCACTCATTCTATTAATTCCTGTGTCAGTAGAAGACTATTTTCCTTAGTTCTTAAAAGTTATTTAGCTAAACTCTTGTGGTTTGGTTTTTTTATTATTATTAGGAACCTGTGTAAGTTACTTAATTATATTCATATGGCTAAGCAAATTGTTTTTCAGACTTACCATTCCTCTCTGAAATGTCCCTGGTGTACCAGTTTTATGCAGAAGTCTTAGACCAGAATCTCCTCTTTTTGCATAGATAGACAAATAAACTGCAGAATCTGTATCCGCTTGCTCCACGTCACCAGTGTGGACATAAACATGGTACAAAACAACTTCCAAAAATAACCAAAAGAAGAAAATGCAAATTATATGTGATCACAATTAATTTTACTCACTATTATAGCTTAATGATAACAATGACAGTAAGTCTGATTTGCAATTAATTTTCTGGAAGATACTCTCCAGAAATCAGTCAAACTATTTGCTTTTTAGATTGCTAGGACCACAATTCTGTTGGTATTAATACTGAAAACCAGGTAGCCATTATATAGGTAACTGTACACACATACTTGGATAGATAGGTTTTCCAGCTTCCACTACTGGAAGTTCACACAGAAATTCTGTATCATCACGATTCTTTGATAACCATGTGTTTGCTGGAAAATTCAGTGTTTTCTTGCTCTTTAGGTATTGCAGTGTCACCTGAAGGAGAAGCAATTACAGCTATGACTCAGTTCTCTCTTTCCAGTGCTTTGCTTCTCAACAGCAAAACATATTTTTGTCTATCTTTTTTTCTGTCTCAGAAAATAGTAACACAATCAGTAAATATGACATACAAAATTGCAGTATGAAAATATTTTTATTTTGGCCACTACTATGCAACAAACAAATCTGTAGTTGAAATTTGTGGGTTTGCCATTAGAAATGCCGCCAAGTCTGGTTTCAGTCAGTAAACCACGTCTATGTAACACTGCCTGGAGGACTGAAGACTGAAAACCTTCTGGTAGCTGCTGTTACATGAGACTGAGCTTTTGGAAGATGTGGAAAGATGGACACACATTTTTTTATCTCAGAATGAAAACAGGATGAAACTCATCATCTACATCCTTCTGAACTTTGGCAAGTGGAGGATACAATGGAATCCTAAATCAATTTTTATTATTGTTCACTCTTCTACAGTAGAACAAAAGACAACCTGTGTACCACCACCATCTATATAGTCTTAAGATGGTTAGAATTCAAATTCTTGAGTTATTTGCTGCTGTACAGTACGATAGCTGCCTTACTTGTTTCCTATAATTACAGCATTCTTTATTCTCTTTTATGAAAGCAGTTTTTGTTGGTCTTGAATCACAACAGGGGTTTTCCAGAGGTCTTGACTGGCAAAAAGAAATCAAAAATTATCTTTATGCAGTTGTGTTTTTGAGCTTGCGTATAATAGGCATAAACCTTGCAAACAAAATTATGAAAACAAGTGCTCACATCCAAATTCTAACACTGAGGGAATCAGGGCAATAGATGTCTTTATCTCACTTTTCCAATAAAATATTATTTAAAGTAAAATGAACACTGTTTTTAACACCAAAGCATGTATTTATTCTAACATGAAATACATTGCCAGCACTGATTCCTAATCTCTAATATTTATTGGCAGAGCCCCCCCTGCTGATTCATAACAATTGCATATATTAACTCCTTTTTTCAGAAAAACACAGCTTTCAACATAGTTTATTTCTTTATGTGAAATGAAGTGTTTGAAATCCCAGGGTTACCCCGTGAAATTTGGAACAAAATGTTAAAGAAATATTTTGTAGCTACCAGTCTGGAAAGTGGGATTCCTGCAATCATTTCAGCAACTAAAATATTTATACTTACATTTGGTTTTACTACCGTCTCAGTTAAGACCTCTGGGTTAATGTAAAAATCTGCTATTGTTGCCTAATTCTGATTGTCCAAATCAAGCTTTTTAAGATTACTCAAATGAAAAAGGATAAACTTGTGTCCTTTATAAATTCAACATAAGAAACAGATGAAAAAGGCTTATCCTAGTTCTGAAATAAATTTTACATGGGTGTCAGTGTTAGCAAGCATTTAGAATAAATTTAATCTGGGGAGCGTCCCTAAATACCATGAGAAAAATAGATTTAAAACAAAACAAAGAAGAATAATTAATTCACTGAATTGAAAAAACCCCAGCATCTTCTTTTTCCCTGAAAACGTTCATAATTGTGAGGAATAGTGGGGCCCATTATAAGCCTACCTTTCAGCAAGTTTTGTTCATTCCTTGTATGTAGTTACCACAGAATGATTTCTGCTCCATCATTTTCAATTTTTCAGAGCTGGGATTTGTAGCTAGAATCTCCCTAACACGCACTGAAGAGTACAGAAACACTGAAGACTATGGCAAACTTTCAGAAAGCAAAACTTGGTCAAACACACCAATACAATAAAATTGCTGTCTGAAGTAATGAGGAATAATGGCAAAATAATCCTGCATATTTCCATCCCTTAGGAGATGAGCTGTATCAGTGTTTTTGTCATCTCTAAAGCAATCTAAGAACACAAAGCAGTAAAAACTTATCCCAACCAGCATGTATTGATTAATGAAGCTATGTCTATACATAAAAATTAATAAAATGGGAACAAAATCACCATAAAAAGTCTCACCCTTTGTAAGTTCCACTCGGGTTGTTCATTTGCTAATTGTCTTGGGGTGACTCTATCATGTGTATCCCCTATCATGCTCTATGCCCAAAAAGAAATATTGTGACTTTTCTGTGCCTTTAAACTGAGCTTGAAAAAAAAAAAACAAAACAGATGAACTTTCCAAAGCAGCTTCTCAAGGACACAGAGATATACTCCTCAGTGTTTTTCTGACTGCGGAAAGGCACGAAGGGAGCACCCTGCTTGCTTTTTCTTCAGCCAGCTGGTTTTTTTCCCCTCTTGGTATGAGACGGAGAGCTGAATTTTGTTTCCTGGGACTTTGGGGTTTTTTTTCTTCCCTTCTTCTCTTCTGAACTGTTTCAACAACATCAGAACACATCAGGAGAATTTTCTCCCGGAAGCCCGGGGGTGGGCCCACGCCCTCACTGACCAGCTCCGAGGAGGAGAGAGACCACACCTACAGAAGGACTCTGAAATCTTCCCAGGTTTCTCTCTATAGCGGGGGTTTTAATCCGTTATTTAGCATCATTATCCTTTTCCTGTGTGTTTGTTAAAATAAATAGTTTTTATCTCTTTCACTTTCCTTCGAGGAAAAATTTCTTTTTTTCCCGAACCCTGTGGGGGGGAAGGGTGGTTGCAACCTGGTTTTCTCTCAGGGGCTATATTACTAGATTTTGGCCAAACCGGCACACTAATCTATCAAGTTGAATTCTTATCTTGTAGATATTCCCAATGCTATTTATTTTAACCTGAGTAAAGTCAGAACAATACAATACATAACAACATAGAATTACATCTTTATCTTTGCAGTTGATTCTAGATTTATCTGAACCACTGTAGTATCTGAGTGTTCAGGAACAACGCACAATATTTGATTGGCAGATTTGGGGTTACAGGATTCAGAAAACAGACTGCTTCTGTTTTGTCTAAGCAGATTTCTGTCTGAGCCCCAGTTTGACCAGCGTACAGCCTAGTGGAACCACAGTACTTGCCAGGAAAATGATTTGGCAGGTATTTGAGCTCTTCAAAGTTTCAAGAGTAAAAAACGTTGGTGAGGGTTGTTTATGAGAGCAACGAGCATACAAAATTACATCCTCTAAGCAAAATTACATCCTCTAAACTACAAGTCATAAATCTTTTATTATTCTGCACAGTTACATGACCATAAACCCTAGTATGTCAACATGAAGAATATAAAACTTTTGGAAACCTTAAAGAATAGATCCCAAAAGCTGGCAGAACATCTGCAAAACTTCAGAAGTTGCTAATACTATCTTTGCTTTCTGACTATGGTTTGCTTTCATTTGCACTTTCTTTGCACTTTCAAGAATTATATGTGCTCTTACTTTTGAAAACTACTCTATGAAACCCTATCTTCAAAACTTCAAATGAACCCTCACTTATCTATGGTTCATTTGAAGTTCAACCACTATTTAAAGCAAGAATAAATAATTTTAGATCATTTGTAATGTACCTTTAGGAAAGGAAAAGTAAGTGTGTTATTATGCTATTTCTCAAATAATAATTCTATTCATAAAAGATTGGCAACACCCTATTCCCCTCCATCATTTACATCAAAAAAGCTATTTCTGTTGTACAAAAATTATTTTCATTCTCTTAGAAACATCTTCTAGTATATTATCCACTCATTCTTTACCTTCATTAACAAAAAGTCTTCTCATTTCACAGGGCATAATTACCTCATTTCCTGTATCAGCTTTTAGCTCTTAGTGCTTTTATGTAAGAAAATTTTATGTTATAGTCACAGCATTGCCATGCTTTAGTCAAAGATTTCTAAAAGCAAAAACCTTTTCCTCTGGATTTCCTGAACATTGAAATGCACATTGAAATTTCACAATGGTTGTTTGAGAAAGAATCTGTGAGTTTCACAGATGTTATTTGTATTGTAACATGTATACTTGTTACATCAATCTGAATTCCATTAACCAAATAAATGTGAACACCAGGCTTGCAACATTGATGTGACAATTTAGTTCCCATCTTTTCCATTGTCTTAAGGAAACGGCTTTGCTGTGCTCTTCTGAGTTGGATTCTGATATCCTTGCTTATGCAGCATAATATTGCCCTCTAAAAGTACTCTTATTAGAGGTAACCTGGAGACTTTGGGATTAAAGCAGTACTAAAGTATGGGCATATATTCAGCTTGAATTAAAAAAACAGCTATTGTCTTTTCCCCCATTCACAAACAAACTAACCTACTTCTCAAGTGATATGGGATATGGTCTTCTCGTTCACAGAGCTGGTTTTCACTGAATATAAAAGGCTATCATGTTGTATGTTTATTCTAATAAATCCCTCTTCAGACTTTTGGTTAATAAAGAAAATAGGTTGCATGATAATTTCATGTATCAACAAAACACAAAACAAAATGTAGTGGACTTAGAATGCAAAGAGTGACTTCTGTCTAAAACAAGTATAGGTCTTCCAGAGGAACACTCTGGTAGTCTTGATTTTTCTCGTGCACAGTCTCAGGAAGGATTAAACAGGCAATGAAAATTCACATGGGTGAGGTAAGAAAGGGAAGGCCACATACGAAAGGTTTTCAGTTCTTAGGTTAGTTCTACTCAAGTTTTTCGTAGTTGCACATGTTGCTGATAAATGAAAGGTTAAAGAACTTTAACCTGATTCCTAATTGCTGGATTATTACTGCCATTCAGAAGCTGTTTTCTTCCTAGAACTCCTGGCCAGAGCTATGATTAAGTTGATTACTTTAAAAATAAAATTTTGTATCCTCTGTTCTAGAATATATCAGTGAAAACATAGAAGTTCAAAGACAGAAATGGTAAGAAGAAGATGTGACTTTTTTAATGTCCTACATTCCTATCCTCATTTCAAGACCTATCCTGTTAAAGAAGTACAGGATAAAGTCTAAAGGGAAAAGGAGAAGAAAGAGCTCTTACTCATAGGATTTTTCTTTGTGAATTTATCTACTGCAGACTAAAGAGTGAAAAGCACTTCAGTGACATTTGCTGTTTCATGCCTGAAAGCAATAGTGTCAATGTGATGTAAAGAATCATAGTAATAGTCCCAGCTGCTGAGAGAAAGATCCTGCTCTCTCACAAGATCAATATCTGCAGCACACAGCCATAATGGGCCATATCTATTTTAGAGAAGAAAAATTGGTCCATCTCTTCTGAACATATGGATTAACTTTGCAAACGTGCCATTATCCAACATTGCTTATAAATTATTCACTAATTAGGAGAACAGGATTCCCTGTGGATCATAATCCATAGCCTATATGCTTAAGAAATTAACATTACAGTAGGTTATCACCGTGCCTATGCCCTATTCATAGAGAGTATTATTATTAATGTCATTGACAGTAACAATCTTGGATTGTGCCAAGACTTTATTAGAAGAGTTGGTGAGTGCAGAAAAAAATCATGAAACATATAACTTCTGTTTTAGCCAGCTGAAGAGAGCAATGTTAGATGCATCTCAGACAGACATTTAAGCAAAACAGAAATTTTAGCTACTTTGGTAATTTCCTCTCAGCCTACCTAGACATAATTTCCTTATTACAATAGAGGTGGAGTTATTCTTAAATAAAAGCAGAAACCCTGTGTTTTCACAACATGGTAATACATACATTTTCTTGGACTTTTCGTTAATCCGTAGGTAAGCATTCTGGCATTTCAGTCATTTATAATATGGCAGCTCTAAAATGGGTTTTCTTCTTTAGTTGAACCAGTTTCACAGCATTCATTTTATAGTATGTTTTGAAAACTGTATGCCTGAAAATTTAATTACTAAAGATCTCTAAACAATATGCAAGTCTTATATCAGATATGGTTTGTTTCAGAATGTCCTGGGTTACAGTGTATTCTATTACCATTCTCATGATCTGTTGAAACCAGGTGTAGCAATGTTCCCTGCCTCCTCCCTCCGGACTATCTTCTGTTAATGGGCCCAACAATGCCTTGCCCTGTGACTCACCATCCCATTGTGAGATGCTCCGCCCAGGGGAAAGGAGCCAAGCATTCCCACCTGGATATAGTCTAGAGCTTGGAACAGCACAAGCAGCCTTTTTCCACTGGATTCCCAGAGGACAAGAGCTATACAACCACCACTGGACTTTTCCAAGGAGGACCAGACTTTTTTTTTTTTTCTACAAGATCATCTCTTCAACAGAACCACTTCAAAGAGAACTGCAGCTATCAAATAATTGGACTGCTACCACCACCCTGCCCGGCAGAGTGTCAGGTTGTACCCTGGCTCTGTCAGGTTAAACCAGTGTTTCTGTATTATTGCTTTGTTATATATATATATATTAGTAAAAGAACTGTTATTCCTATTTCCTCATATCTTTGCCTGAAAGCCCCTCAATTTCAAATTTATAATAATTTGGAGGGAAGGGGGTTGCATTTTCCGTTCCAAGGGAGGCTCCTGCCTTCCTTAGTAGACACTTGTCTTTCAAACTAAGACACAGACTGAATAGTTTTTAAAGCTAGTTTCAAATCAATTGCCTTAAAGAAATCAATTTACTTCTGCAGTTGTCCCATTTGGTCTACTATATGATGGAGGGGGTTTAAAAGAAAGATTATTTCTTCTGTTGCTTACTATAAATAACAGGCTGATTTAACACGGAATTCATGGAGATTAGATACAGATTTATTTTATGCAGTAAATACAGGAGAAAAACATTTTTTCTTTTCACATGACAGGATAAGCTTTGGAAAGTTACCTATTGAAATAATGTTCTTAGCCTTCATTAGCTACCTGAAGTTCATCTTCCTGCTTGGGAAAAAACAGCTGCTTCCTGTTGTCCTTGCCAAGAGTTATTGGTCCAGCTAATCCTCTGTCTCCATATATCCACAGAGCGACACTTGCTTCAGTTTCTGCATTTGCTGTCAGTATTGACACTTTCCATTCATCATCTGAAGGAAGGGGACACTCACCACCTTGGGGATTTCTCATTTCCTCTGTGAAATACAGAACATTAGTGGGAGATGAAAATTGACGTGAAACTGCCAGTCGCTGTTGTAACTTCAGCACATAAGGAGGCCATAACAGCAGGGGGATTGTATTTTTTCATGGCAAGTGAGATAGTCTGAAAAGACTGATTTATGTTTCTTGTCTAGACCAAAATGTACTGATTAGTTGAGCTACAAGAATCAGCTGGAAAAGAACAAGTTATCTCTAGCACGCGCTATCGTCATATTCTGTATACATATTCTGGAGCAGAGTATGGATGCTATGGTGCAGAACTATGACCATTAAACTGACATTTCTGGCTCCTTAGTCTGACATTTAGAAACAAGTAGAATTACTCCTCTAATGCCTTGTGTTGGGACATCATTAGTACAGTCATATGTCTGGGAATACAGACAATTTTCATTTCAAATTTAAAAAAAGAAAAAATCAGGAAATTAACTTTCCTCAAGTTAAATATCAACTAAATACTGTAAAAAAAAAAAAAAAAGACCTCAATATAGCCTTGCCCAACCATACTTATGCAGTGCCATCATTTGGATTAAGGCATGCTTTGCATGAATGAGACAATAGCAGCACAGTAGCACTTTATGAATAAATTTCACAGCTCTAATGGCTAAGCAAATATAATTTTGTAAAACATAGGCTTCACTTTAGAATAGCACCTAGTGATCTTCCATCTACCCTTAAGAGAGCTATACATATATGCAGACATGTCAAACAGCACCTCTGCACATGAGATATGGAAAAACAGACTCTAGTAGGAAAAAGGAATTTAGTTCTGAGTAATCTAATCCAAATGGAATTTACAAACAACACATGTCTGGAATGCTACTTTTAATAATGGGACCACTGACCATGGAGCCCTCTCCAAAAGGAGGAATCCTTGCTGCCAGGAATTTATAATCTGTTCTGACAAAAAAGGCAGCTATAAGCCCCAAATCTGAAAAGATGAACCTACACATTGCCAGTATACCGTGTCCTCCAGGGGTTCCCAAATTGTTCACACGAGCCCTTTCCATGAGACTGCAAAGAGATTTTTCAACATGCCACCAATATTAATTTGTCGAAGAATTCCCAATGCATCACTGTGGATGTTTCTGCTGCACTACATAAGTTATGTAGTGGTACTAGAGTCCTTTGCTTTTTTATTTGCTTGATTAAAATACTGCACTGGGTTTCTCTGGATGGAGTTTTTCCCTTCACTTATTACACTGCCCTTACATCAAAGCAAAAAAACCAAACAAAATCAAAACAAAACCAGACAGAAAAACAAGTGATGCAAAAGCTATCACTCACCACCAGCAGCACTTTTTTCTTAAAAGTTTTACTCAAAAGGAATTACACAGTTGGTTGGATCATCAGGTTGTCCTATACTTAAATCAACATCGTAACTAAAGCACCAAAACTGAATTATAATCCACTAGCAGTGATATCTTAACTGATGTGAAATACTTACACAAGGAATTGCAAAGGAGTTAGGATCCAGTAAAGAGTTCTATAATAAATAAGGACTAACTTCTGGAATCACAGGAAATTTAGCACCGGGAAAGATTCTAATATTTGGTTATTCAACTTTTCAGAAATTTAGAACTGCAGGAGTATGACTTTTACAGCAGTGCCTCTAACAGTAGTAGTATGACTTTGGAATGGTCATAGTGATTTAGAATAGGCATTACTGTTGTAATAATGGCTGTTTTTATTGTATTCTCCATCATGACTGAGAGCAAGTTATCCTGAAAATAAAAAGAAAATCCACACCCCAAAAATAAAGCAAGAGGCAAACATCTTGAGTTTACATGAATAAAAACTTAATTACACTTGTCTTTCAGTGCCTGAAATAACAGAACTATAGCAAACTAATCGCTTTGGTATGATAAATATTTTTGAGATTGTGACTATACAATTTTCTGTAACCATAATTATCTACCTTCTCACCTGTACCTCTGAAAGCTAGAGTTCCTTCCAGCTATCTAAAGCCATATCTTTCTTACAGCAAAGAGTTTAAAATGTTCATAAAATGCACAGGTATTCAAGAAACACGAGGAATCCCACATTGCTCTGTGTGCTTAGGACAAGAATTCCATACTTGGGCAGTTGCTACCCAAAGCAGATACTGCAACCTCAAAATACTACCTCTTGGAACAATTATAATGCACAAACAATTCACAGGCTTGGAATGCTTTTTGCCTCATAAATTACTGGCTCTTCTTACAAATGGAAATCAGTAGCATTGATTTGCTGCAGGCTAAAAATATTCCAGTCTAAAAAGAGGATCCGATGGTTGCCCAGCATTACTCATGGTATTTTACACACTTATGACACCATGCTGTAAATCTATTGTGACAAAAATTAATTCTAATAGGCCTGCATGAGAATGATGAAGTCACAACCCTTCCCACAATTTCACAGAAATAATTTTTTTTCAATTTACTTACTTATCCTAGATGTAACACAAAAAGAAAATTATCTTGTCTCAGAAGACCATATGATTGAGTGACACTTTTTAAATGAACCATCAGAAAAATTAATCTCTGGAGCAGAAGTTTGGGCAATAAAGTTGATGTATTTTTATTACACCTGTGTGTATCATCATTTCCAGTGTTAACTGAATGGAAATGAGATCAGATTTTATTTGTATCTTATAAGTAAAATATATTTAAAAATTAATAGCAGCTTGTAATACCAGACATGCAGGAACAGAGCGTGGAGGATATAGAGAGCATTTCACAGAGATACACTTTGTTAATACCAAACCACAGAGACATTCTCAAGGTCACAGACTGCATTTGTGTCACGGAAGCTTATGACATCTGAGCTGTTAAGTAGAAGCTGGGACCTGACATTCTCTCTGTACAGTGAAAGAAGTTTCTTGAGGAACACTGAACTTGGGCTGCAACAGGAGAAGCCCCAAATGCTATAGCATGGTTTTCAGTTTAATGAATCCTGAATCAATTATTATTTGTGAAAACAGAAGCCAAGACACATCTACCAGTTAGCAGACACAGACATAAAAATGGGGGTCTGGTCAGCCTAAGAGTTAGTCTGCTCTAAGTTTGCCTGCTAAGCCTGCTGCTGGATTGTATACTCAGTACAAGCATCACCCTTTTCCAAATATTAACTGGGAGTGAAAAAAAGCAAATGAGAATTTAATGAATATTAGTCTAAAACTGAAGGCTCACCTGTACATATCAAAAGACATATGTTGAGTGAATGTATCTTACTAAAAATGACCATTTTATTTGAAAGTCAGAGCAACTGTGATATTTCTATTCATTTTCCGTAAGCAGCATCTATATTTATGAATGCCAGAAAAACTACTTAACAAAGTGCTATGGACTCTATGTAACCAATTTCACGGCAGATATTGCTTCTATAAAAGGATCCTTTGTATCCAACTCTAAAAACATCCAGCTTCTTTGAAAACAGGTTTGATGGCTTGTGTATTGTTGCCATGGGTTTTGGACACAGAATATCTGCTGACAGCCCACCACACTTTTGGAAGGCTTTGTGACACAATGATACAAGATGAAGTCTGATAGATTAGAAATTGTGTGTTTTGAGCTAAAAATGGAAAAAATATTGCCAGAAAGAATTAAGTATTAATAATTATTCACACCGCTGCTTGGAATTTAACCAGAATACTTTGGTTGAACTGAATTTAATTAAAATCCTGCCTAATACTTCCCATTATATCCTATGAACAAGTATGCCAGATTTGATGTCTTGTTCACATAGCCAGACTTTTCATGTACACTTTGAAACAGTCTGAGGATCAAGTTTGAAACCAAAACAGCAACCCACCTAAATTATTTGCTACATGAATGCCTTTGAGAATACCTGTAGCTGAATAAGCATGTCTCCCATACTGGAAGTTGCAATATAATCTTGTCTTTAAAGCTCTTTCAAAGTAACGTATTTTTCCACCATGTGACTGTGCCTCAGTGTGCTGTTTGGAGCTCAGTAGTTTCCATTTAGCCCACCTGCTTTTTATGGTGATATGACACAATTCAGACTGTCAGGGTCCTTGGGTATATTGAAATAAAAGAGATGCAGGAAGCAAATATGATCATCCCCACTCTTTAACAGATGTATCAGTCCCTGTTTTGTTTAGTTGTCTAGTTCCTTAGTTTGGTTACTAGGATGCTGAATATTCCAAAAAATGTTGTCTTAGACCATTTATGCAACTTCTTTAGCTAAAGAGAAAGCATTTTATTCTAGAAAAATACGTCTGCTAGACCGCGACTCCAGAAGCATGACCAGAACATTTTTTATCTATTCATACCTGCCAAAACACAGGTACAGGTATAGGTATCTAGCATGCAATGCATCAAAACCTTCCTCTTTCCTCCAGTGAACCATAAAGCAGAAAATATGAGTGTGAAAGCATAAATGAGAAATATTCCATTACTTTCAGTGAGCTTTAGATTGGGCTCTGCACCATATTAACCTCTTAATTTCCACAGAAATAGTCATCCAATAGATTACTAGTCAATTAAGAAAACAAAAAGTGAAGTTATTCAACAAGTTATTCAACCTGCTGATTGTTGCCTTATCAATAAACCACATTCCAATGCCCCTTTTAGAAAAAGAGTAACTGGCAACATATTTTATGCTGCATGCTTGTGGGCATAATTCAATAATCTGGAAAAGCCATTCATTGTCCTTCCTGAGGTAAGTCTCTGCAAACATGAACAGAGGACAAGCATAAAACACATACCACAACTGGGTAATTGTAAATTGTCACTTACTTGAGGGTGGGGAGTTGAAGGCCTTTGAGGTACTGGCTCCTGGGCTTTTTCTAATTGGAATTGGGACTCTCTGAAGTCTTTCTTCTCTTGTTTGGGTGCTGCAGATGTTCCCATAGGCTTTTCCCGGCCAACTAAAACAATGAAATGTAAAATCTGTCACTAGCTACAAGCCATTTGCTTTTTCTTGCTCAGAAGCTAATAACAGATCTCACAGTTGTTCCACGCAGTAGACATCAAAATCTTTTCTCTATGTATTACACAGCTACTAGCAATAGGATTTTATTGTTAGCAGGACGCCACAAAAAGTGAGAAAAAACCTGACATACCAATTAAAGTCCATTCAATGTTTTAAAAACCTAAGCAAAAATTTAACATTGATGTAGGAATAAAATGACTTGTTAAAATGTAGCTCTCCCCAAAATAAGCTTTTTCACTCCCAAAATGTTTCATTTCTTCAGAGTGGGAATGCTGAAATGAAAATTGCTAGAGGCCATTTGAATAATATAAAGCAAATTGATATTGTTACATGTCAAACAGACAATATTTATTACTTGCATAGAAAATATTAGCTCCTTTTTATATTCCTTTTAGTGAGCAACACAGATTCAGGAGGGCTGAAGCCTGTGACGAAGTAACATTTAGCTTTATTTAATAACATCAGTAAGCACTGCCTTGTTGAGAATTTCTATTGAAAACACTGCTCTTCCAAAAGGTAATAAAGGAAAATAATTTCCTCATTTCTACAAGGACACAGTGATCAAAATATTCCTGTCACCTTGCAGCAAACAGGGACAGAACTGTAGGGATGTGCTTACAGTGACTTTGCTAATGATTTGATTCACAATATACATGGAACAATTAATAAGACTGGTTGTATGTTTTGATACTCTCTTTTTGCTGGTGAAAGCATTCAAGATCAGTTTGTTCTTCTTGTGTTTGGAAAAAATCTGAACAACTTCTCAATTGCAAACTGATATCCAGTTTAGTCTTTTCATGAGTTGTTTCATTTCCTTATCTCTGTAGTGAAGTCCACCAGACAAGAATACGTTTCCTGTAGAACAGTGTTTCTTGCAGTTATAATCTAAGTCAGCTGGCTATCATTGGTAGCCAGTTTTTCACCAAATTAAAAACTTCATTCTCCTGGAGGGGAAAGGACAAGAAGGCTACCCAAGGACAGTGATCCAGAGTGTGCTGAGACCTAATTTCTGAGTCCTGGCTAGTTGACTAGGTCAGTTCTCTACTGAGGAAATATTTTGACTGCAATAGCTCTCAAATCTGACTATGGGACAGAAGAATAACATAATGAATATACTGGGTGGGGAGTACAATGTATTTCACATCACTAAAAAAGAAACTGAACACTGCCAAATAGGCCATCTTGAAAGTCTACTAATTCCCCTATAAAATCAGGAAAAACTGGTAGAGCTGGCAGCAAGACAACATCTCCCAGGCTTCCAAAATCTGTGGCCAGAATGGGGAATACACCCAGGAAGTCAATGCCATCTTTATCTTTTCACCTGTTTTGATTCTCCTTTTCAAAAGCTTAGTAGTAAAACAATTGACATCTACTGTATCATTATTATTATTACTATAAAAAGAAAGGAATGAAGTAGAATATGAAGAATGAAGGAATATGTAGAAGAAATTAAAGGTGCATACAATAAACTTTTCACTTTTAAAACTACTGAAACACAACAAGGGAAATTGTGTCAATGTACTTTCTACATTTTCGCTTTGGATTTTATCAGTTAGAAAGACTAATCACTAAATAAAACCATAGACTATCAAGAAATCACATACACTTGATGACCTGTGGGTAGAAAAAAGTATTTCTCTCTCCAGTGTTAATTGGTTTTGTTTGGCCATCTGGAAGAAGACCAACATATATGCCTTTATTTCACACCAATCCCAAACTCACAGATCCAGTTTCCAGATTCTTCTCAATTTTAAAATGACAGTATTCATCACCTATGCCCTAAGAAACTGAAAGCAGAAACATGAATTCAACAATTGAATTAACGTAGCTAGAGGATGTTCCTTAAGTCTTAATTATTACTACTTTCCAGTAATATTTCAGATTAACTTTAAATTCTTCACAACATGCTACATTACTACACACACAGAGACATAGCTGCACCTGATCCCTGTTTATTCCTTTATGACCAGAAAGACTAATCACATAAATTAGGTAAGTGAAAGACCAAGTGAAGCATTCCGATTTATGTTAGGATTTAGGCGAACGCTAGGATATACTCAAAGGAGTTTCCCACTTAAACAGTTTTCAGAGAATTAAGGAATGTGAAAATATCTATTTCAGAACACATAGACTAATTCTATACAAATTTTATACATAGCACAGATTTGCTAATGCTATATAACATGTATTAAATAGATGTAATGTTTTTTTCCTCAATTTCATAGCACTTACAAGTTTAATTTCAAAACCTTTACCCAATGTCACTTTTTATCCAGACCTCCCAATCCACTGGTGAGAGAACTGCTGAAAAATAAGATACTCACAAAGCCCATACTCAAAATATGGATCAAATATTTTAATCTCTGAAAGTGTACTGGAGGCAATGAAAAAGCTCTCATGGAGCACATATCTGAGTACTTACACAGCTCTATTTCATATTCAGTTTTCTACTCCCAAATAAAACTTATGCAAGAATATGTCTCACATAAGTGTGAGGATTTTAACTTAGATGAACAGAATCACACTTTAAAAGTCAGTGAAGTATACAGTTGCTTACATCTTAGTTATTCTTTAATGGGTTTTATCTTCATCATCTATCTAGCAGCACATAAGTTTTAACTACATCCACATTCTCAATAGTTTAAAAATATAATCAGATCTTTACTGATTCAATCCACTGCCAAATTGACATGACACCTTCTCCCGGTATATTTTTCTATCTTTTCTTTGACAAATGAAGGAAAAGATCTGAAACATTTTAAATCTGAACAAAGTTTTGTGTCGTTTTTATCCAAGCAAGTAAAAAAAGATTCTCTCCTATCACTGACAATTCACTCAAACCATCTGCAAAGAGAAATACAAACAAGAACTGCTTACTGTTCCATCACGCTGGTCATCTTTGATCTTCAGATACATTCTTGTTTTTTTCACACTTTCAAACATGCAGAGTCCAGAGCTGATTTTATGCATCTTCCAGTAGGATTCCTGCGGCTGCTGACCTGCTCCACTGCAGCTCACATCAGGTCTAAGGGACAGAGCCTGGCAGAGACTTGTGTGGAGCAGAATGATGGCACCATGATGAAACACACCCTTTAGATGAGAAACAAAAAGTCCTTTTGTGAACAGCATAGCTTTTCTCCATATTAAACTTTGATACTGATACTGCTCCTACTGTTTTATTTTAAGCACTTACTCATGCATGTCCTTGTATAAAACGTAAAACAGTCGATCTCAAGTAATTCAAGTACACCTCCAGTCTTTGAATATTTGCTGCTTTCTGTGCAGGCACTAACTAGAGCAGTGGAAATCCTTCCCTACTCCACAGCATCCCTGCTTTTTCTTGCTCAGCAGCAGAGCACAACATCCAGAGCACAAGGAGAGTGGCAAGTTAAGGAACTTGGCTCTTTCCAACAGTAGCTCTCGTGTACTAATTTTCAAAGGTCTACTAGGAAGTTTAGGGTCTCATCTTTCCTGTGTTACAGCCCACCCTATTTGCGTGTACCAGCTGCAGTATCGGCATCGCTCGCCCCAGGAGAGCAGTAAAGGGAACCTTGTCGGGTGCCGCCTACCTGTTAAGCTGTAGTTGAGCTCCACCTCGTGGAAGAGGATCCATCTTTTAGCTTGCAAACCTCTGACTCTCGGTTAGATATAATCTGCTTTATAACAGCAAATTTTAGAAGAGTCTTCCTAACTTCCCTCTGCCCACCTTACCTTGACATGCACAACAAATTCTTTGGAAAGGCCAGCATATCCTGTTGTTTCATCAGCTACTTTGCCTTGGAGATTGAAAGCCAGTGTGACCTGGGTAGCTGGCTGACTCAAGAATGGCACAACCATTTGGTTGAAGGTGAACACGGAGCTCACAGCATGCCTTGTCTTTGCTCTAACATAGTCAAAGAAGGAGTAATAAATTAGATGAACTATATGGCAAAATCCAAACCAGAGAGTATCACAATATAGTTTCTGTGTTGTTCAAGTTCCCACAATATTACCAGTCTAGTACAAAAATCATTTATCAGATCTGCAGTCCTAATACCTAAGGACTAAGCTTGCGGACTCTGTGGAATTTGACAGAAACAGTTCATTGTATGATGACACAAATCTGGCATGTATATGAAAAGAATATGAAAGGTGCCTGGGTGCCTCAGTTGAAGAGAGTGTCACAGCCTATAAACATGGCAAAGAAGTGTAAAACTGACACAGACAGGAAATGAACCACAGTAACTCTTGGCCACCAGCCCACCTTCTCTTGCCTTTTTGTTTGTCCTTATTCATTTATACTGTTCTCACAGAAAGCCCTTAGAGAGCGTGAAAGAGTAAAAAACATGCTCTCTATGTTTGCCTGTTCAGGTTGGCAGGCTCTACGATCCTGTTGTATAAAATACATAATTTAATATTTTATCAAAACACTTATTAATACATATTACACATATTTAAATATTTTATCAACTCATCATCATTCTCATATTTAAATAAAACTAGAATTGTAATCCACGTAAAATGCTAAAAATCCCTCTAATAATTGGTAATACTTCTGATTTTCATCATCTAATATTTTTTTAGAATTTTCAAGACTAAAAAGAATCAATATTGCTAGGAAAAATTTTCATTTTCGAGGTGCTACCTTCTGAAGAAAAAGCTAAAAGAACTGTCTATTAGATTCAATATACCTTAAAAGTAAAGGAAAAATTGTACGGATTTGAGAAGGAGGTGTGAAACGAGTGAGTCAGCATGTCCTACAAATACAATTAAGTATGTATTATAAGGCCAATTGCAAGTTTGTGTTGCCTTTTTGTTGCTCCAATGCCTGAGAGACAGCTGTCGTGTCTTACAGGTGTCATAAACCATCAAAGACTCCCAAAGCACCCTCAGACTCATTTCTGAGGCCTTTCACCAGAGGGCTGAAAGCTCCCCTGCATGAGGGGGGTACCTGGGCTTTCCCACCTACACTCCTCATATAAAGCCTATATGCATATAGTTACACACATTGATCAGCCAGTGTTGTTTCACTCTAATCAACCTCAAGGAATGTATTAACAACAACCTGGATTACTCTCATCTCCTGGGATAGGTCGTAACAGTTGGATACTAGGAAAAGGTTCACACAGAGGGTGGTTGGGCACTGGAGCAGGCTCCCCAGGGATGTGGTCACATCACCAAGCCTGAGCTCAAGAAGTGTTTGGACAACACTCTCAGGCTCACGGTGTGACTGTTGGTGCTGTCTTGTGAAGGGCCAGAAGTCAGATTTCCATGATCCTTGTGGGTCCCTTCCAACTCAGGATTTTCTCTGATTCTATGATCAGAAGGAACTAAATTCTACAACTCCATTTACCTACTTGCATTCTGCAAATGCTGAGGAAGAAAGATCATAGCAAGACTTTGAAGGTGGGCTGAAACAAATCAAAATGCATCAAAACAAACCCTGGATTCTACCAGCTATCTTATGGCTGGCATGTTACTTAGAAAAAAAAATCACAAAGGAAAAAGAGGCATTTAAAATCAAGCCTGAGAACTTTTCCTTATCCAAAAAGAGGAGATATTAGGGCATTCAAGGTAGCTTGTCAACATGTGGCAAACAAATATAAATGACATCTTGGAATGGCCTGGTATTTCTGAATTTAAAAAAAAAAATCAACCAAAGAATAAAAAGTAAATTGTGAGAAAAGAAAACTCTGTGTCTAAATTCACTTATTTATCAGCTGTTTCCTGGGTTCAGCTCTGCAATTTTTCACTCCTTATCTGATTGGAAATACAATTATTTATTAGACAGATTTAAAAACTTTTCTTTTAATCAGACAATGCCTTTATGAAGCAGGAATCAGTAACAGCATTTCCTACCTTTCCAGTTACATGGTCTCTGACAAGAGCAAGAGCAAGAGATGGCATCTAATGACTGCTGAATATACTTATATTTCTCCTTTTGACATTTACATCAAAAAGACTTAAGAGTTAAGTGAAAAAAATATTAGAAGTAAGAAAGTATATTAATTCATATTTGCATTTAATTACAATCGATGGTTTATCATTTTCAAGGGAAAAGAATTAATTAAGTGATTAACTCAACAGTTTGACCTCTCTGATCAATAAATTCTCTCATTCGTTCAGGAAAGGGCATCTAGGGACTACTGTCTATTTTGCTGCCTTACAGAGAAAAACCCTGAGAGGTAATGATAAGGAACAAATTTCTTTTTATCAGCACATATGCTTAAAAAAAAATCCATAAAAAGGAGCTGAGAACTCCAGCATAATGAACTGGGCTCTAGCAATGAATTTAGATGATAAATAACAGATGATGTAGGGAGCATAAAGCTCTCAGGTAAGAAAAGAGATTTCACTTTCTCTATATCCATATTAGGATTTGTAAAGCAAATCCTGCAGCATAGCTCATGGCTTCTAAAATTTTAAATCTGGCTAATTTTCCAAACAATTAACTCTTATAGCTACAAAATACTGATGAAAGGTAAAGTCGTGCCACTTTTATTGTTCCCAGGGACAACAGCAGTTTTTTAAGCAACTGTTCTACCAGTCCATTATGCTGCCTTTTTGTAAGATGCAGCTGTCTCTGGAGGAATCCTGTGGTGTCCTGATGCATTCTTTGGTGTGTCCTGAAAGATTCTATCACTTCCAAAAAGATCTGTGTAAGGTCCCTGGTGAGATGTCAGAAAGACTGCGCAGCTCCATCACTACCAAGGGAACAAAATATACGTGCCTAATATGACATGTTAGAGTTAAGTGTTACTAATGCAGTAGGATGAAAGCTGATAAAGATGAAACTGGTATATTGCCATTAAAATCAATTACAAAAATAGAATACAATGAATTTACACACACATATATATATGTACACACCCACGGACATATATATATTCTTTATTAATGAAATCTACCTAAATTTGAACTTGTTGTCTTAGATGTTTCTAGTTTCGTCAGACTGTAGCTGTCCTTGCCATCTGAGTAGGAGCACTAAACTGCAGATGACAAGAAGTTATTGTTTTGTAAAGAAAAGCCAGTGACAAGACACCATATGAGAATTTGTGTGTGAGTGTAAATTAAGCATATAATTCCTGAGTTCTTACAGTCATTAATACATGTATATGTTTTAAGTAAGGAAAATGTTTAGTACAATTATCTACTTCTATATATTTTAAGAGTGTCTGTATTAAAGTCTTTCTTTCCTGTATCTTTTATGCATACATTCACATGGAAAATACTTTACCGTATTTGTTTTTCTTGTCACCAAGAGCATCAACTCTGCTGTCTGGGTAGAGGCGAATGAAGCCATGGGTGAGCCTGTTGTAAAACTGAAGTGTAATGCCCTTCTGAAATTTCCACTTTTCTGCAGACCCCTAGTTTTGTAAACAACAAACAAAAAAGACTTATGAGAGGATGATACACAGGAGTTTGTCATACAAAGCATTCAACTGACCTGATTTCACTCAAAGCATAATTTCAATGGTTTAAATTAAAATAAAAAGGTATACTCTTACAGTTTCCTCTCTCTTGAGTTCCAGCTCTTGTCCTGTGCAGATAAAAACAGTGTGATCAATTCAGAGAGATTCTTCATTCCCTTTGAGACAGTTCTCCTCCTCACGACTTTTCACTTACTTCCTGGAAACGTGCTGGCATCTGTCACAGGCAGTTCTCTAGCAATATTCCTGTCATCCTGTCCCTGGTCCAGCCACCTAAGAACCAGAAGCACTTTCAGCAATAACAATGATTGGCAACTTCCAATGTATGCATGGAACTTAATACTTGCTGTCCTATGCATTAAAGTCTCAAGGCTGACAAACAGCAATACAAAAATCCAGCTTTAGTAAAAAGAGGTTAACATTGGCAAAAAAGTATTTTTCTTTCCTGTTCTTGGTGAAACATAAATAAATGCTTTCCTGGACTGAGGTATAAGGGCCTAACCCAATTATTACAAATCAGAGAACTCATATTCATGCCAGATCAATAATGAATTTTGCAGTGGTCATGATGTTTGTTCTTCCTGTCTGCAAGAAGGCTACAGCCAGATGCAAATTGTTCCGTGCCCTGAAAATCCCTACACAAGGAGGCGAATCCAACAGTGGCAACACTTCCACCATGTCTGAACTATACTTTTACAATGCCTTTGTACACATCTACTTATGTAAGTTAAGTCTAACTCCATTTGAGTCAAAAGCATTCACACACTCAAAGCAAGATAGCAAGCATGGCATCAGGCTCTAACAATAACTAGCACATACTCTGTATTTTTCTGCCTGAAATGGATTTGAACTCTCCCTAAATTACGTATGAAGCCAGCATTATAGATCTCTTCATAGCAGTTCATCTCATCTAGAATACAGACTCAAAATTAGGTCAGGCAAGGATGAGGTGCTGTATCTGATAGGCAGAAAGCCCTTACTCACACATAAATCAGTTTCACTGTGCACATCGCTCACTCCGAGCTGTCTCAGGCAGTTATTTATTCACTCAGAGAAGTGAGAGGAGGAAATAGAATAGGGGTGCCACTGGCAAGCTGCAGCTAGGCTCTTACGTGACTGGACTTTATTGTTCCTAATATTTGCACTGATACTTATTGATTAAAATTTTTCCGCAAAGTGTTGAGAATTAATCAGGCATAGATAAAACTGCAAATGAGTTATAGAACAGAAGATTCATAGCAGCAGCCTCTGCAGGGGAAAAGGCAGGGAAGTTAGTATTGCTTCAAAGTACATTGTAACTCAGTGACAGGCTGCAAAGCAAATGAGTAAAGGAGATGTGGTCAGGCAGCTGCATTTCTGATTGCCATTTCACAGGATCTTAAAGTCTGATCCTGAGCTCATTGAACCCCAAGCTAATCTCCATACTAGCTTCAGTAAATCAGGAACAGTTTGCTAGAGAGACAGCAAGCCACTCTTCTGAAAAGCCTTACATCGCATGACACGGAAGAACGGATGAACTTGCTGGTGTCAGATACAAGGTGTTGGATATGGAAAATGTGTAAAAAAAGCCTATCTTAAATAGTTCAAAAGGTTCAAGAATGGAAAGCTCCCAAGCAGAAATATTTATTGCTTTTTCATTAGTTCAAATGCACCAGAGGTTTGGAGAAGAAACAACTCCTAGAGCTGTAAAAAGAATCAGACCATCTCAGCTCACTTCTTAGGAAACACATATTTCCCTTTACAGGATATTCCAGAAGAAAAACTAAGAGTAGTTACAAGTTTATTAAAAATCTAACCCAAATCAAACACCACCAACCTGTGACAAAGAAAAGTATAATCCAAATCTGTTATAGGATCCTTGATTACAACTTTGTCCAGAAACCATCCATTTCCTTAGAAGAAATAAAGTGAAACAAAAAAAAAGTTCGTTCAGGAAAGAAAAGTTGATGTATTTAATTATGTCAGACATTCTATGGTTTTCTCTCTTCTACTGGAACTGAAAAATCTGCAGCTCCACTGGCGAGTTACAAGAGTCACAGCTACCCTGATGCCTGGAGAGAAGACAGTACCTGCTCTAGGTACGCTAGAGATTCCTTATGGGCCTGCAAGCCACTAGGTCTCTCCCTGGCTACATCCCTCCCTCCTTTAATATTGCCATCATATGAGACTTACTCATTTTGCTGAACAAAATATCAACAAAATTAGATAGCAGCTTATGACAGCTCAAAATAAGTTGCTATGTTTACAGTATCTAGGCTCAAGAGTTTGAAAAATAGGACTTGTGACAGCAAGCATTTTAAATTTCACCATTAATTGGAAGTCTGATGACAAGACAGTGCTACAAAAATCTTCAATTGCATCTTTACAGTGCACCTGATAATGCTAATCCATCTAAAGTTATAATAGCTCATTTTAACTTTAATACAAGACACAATCAATGTCTTAACTTGCAAACATTCCCCCTCTTTACAGTTTTTTATAGGGATTAGTGAAAAGTTACTGTCAGATGGTGTCCTCAACAAAATGGTTGAGAGTATAGTGAAAGTGAGATTTTTGACCTGATCCAAGCCCATTATGTCCTATAACAATCTTGTACAAATGTCCGAGGTGCACAGCTTCAATAGCAAAGGTGTCAGTCTGTAATCAACCAACAAAATTTCAGAAAAATCTAAAAAGCAGAGCATTCTTCAGCCACGAGATTCTGAAGAACTATAAACCCTTATGACTCTTTTGTCAAGATCATCATGTGAAATATTAGCTGATGATAAAGTGAGAGCAAACCAGGAAGGTCAGGTTTCCCGAAACAGAAGTAGACGTAAGCCTGATCACCTTGCTAATGGGAGTAGTGCCGTTCAAATGAACGGGATCAGGGTCAGGAAAGAGACACCTGTTGAGAGCTTCAATGGCTAAACAATTACAAATTACAGCAGATTTCAACATTAGAAATGCAGATATAAAATGAAGTTTCATTTCCTCTTTGCTTATTAAATAAAATTTTCAGAAGAATGAAAACCAAAAGTACACAACTTACCTATTTTATAAATGAAAATTCTCACTTCCAAAAGCACTGGTATAACTTTAGAAAGTATTTAGAATTTAATTAAGGAATTTTGGAAAGCCATTGGAATGCAGTAATTATCTCTTTTCTAGTTTCACCTTTCTTGGAATAATGCCCCACCAGAGAGAGAAAAGCCAGCCAAAGATATCAAAAAATGCCCTTTCTTTCACTTACTTGCCCTTTCAAAAATTTCTTGGATTTCTATGACCTGAGCAGCTGTCTTGAGCCTGTATCACCTTTCTCCATAGACAGAAATATAAACATCAGCCCCAGTTCCAGCGTTCCACAGGTCTCCTGTTGTCACATGCACTTCGTAGACAGTCACTGACAATAAAAGATGACAAGTTTTCATATCACAAGCGCTATTACAGTTACAATAACATCTAGCTGGCTGTAGAGTCCAAATACATCTGTGTCAAGGACAGGGTATAAAACTCTAAAAATCCTATTCAGTGAAATAATATACAAACTTGCTTTTATGTTTTTTATGGTTGTTACATTTATGGTTGTATCCCAGGCTTCCATTTATGGGGAATGCAAAGAGAGGTTAATTTTAAATGCCCAGCAATTTATCTTGGTCCTGCAGCATCATTTGAAATCATCACAGACTGAAAAGTAAATAATGTAAATACACTATTAGTGTCACCATAAGTGGTGAGATCAAAACTATAAAAAGCAATGGGAGCCATTAACATCCTGAATGCACTGGTTAACCAAATAGGCTAAAATCTAGCACCGTAATTTTAATTTTCTAGGACCTCAAAACTCAGAAAACTGCATTGTTTTATTATTTTACCAATTCATGCCACAGGACAGAATTGTGGAATGGTTTCATTTGGAAGACACCTTTAAAGACCATCTAGTCCAACTCCCTTGCCATGATCATGGACATCTTCAATTACATCAGGTTGCTCAGAGCCATGTCCAACCTGACTTTGAATGTTTCCAGGGATAAGTAACCTCTCTACATTCCATATGGAAATTCTTTAAAGGATATAAATTTAGGAGTGAAAAACTAAGAATTAAATTCAATAAATCATTTATTTAATAAAAATGGATAATGCAAATAAAAGTAAATTTGAGTCAAAATCTAATGAAACTAAAGACTATGATACATAAAAATATCTACCAATATAAAACTGTGGTCCTTATAATGCAGATGTAGGAACCCCTTAACATTCAGAATTAAGATAAAAACATGCAATCATAATCTTCAGTATTAACACAGGAAAGGCAAAATTTATACCAATATACACTAACAATATTTTGTTAGACTAGGTGAGGTACAGAGAGAGTGAAAGGGGAAGAGAAAACCTCATTTTCTGTCACATAAGCTCTTCTTCAAAGGGTAGGTGTCCGTGTGCTTCTCTGTCTTGCAAGCAGAAAAAAGTTTCTGAACCACTGGGTCCGAAACAACATCAACCTTATCATCATTCAATTGTCAGTTTCTATTTGAAACACGTTATGAAGCTTGGCTGTAATTCTCTGCAGGAAGTTGCTTCCACATCTCACTCTTCTGATGGCCAAACACCTTCCTTTAATAAGGACTGAAAATGTATTCACCATCAGTCCACATCTGCAATTATGCTAGGTGGCTGGTCAGAGTTACAATTTTTCCCTTCATCCTTATTTTTGTTATGATTATCTCTCATTTATTTACATAGTAATTTTTGTGCATGTTACTAAACAAGCTGTATTTGAAGAATTCAGTTTGGATAATGGTAACGATTTGGCTAAAACAGTGAATGGCCTGCACAGGTTATTTTAATGTGCCCACACAGAATGCTAGTGGTAGCTTGCTTCTGGCATGACAGCACACTCATTTTGAGATGAGAGCCTCTGAAGTACTGTACCATAGACATATGTTAATAATAAATCCAGCACAGAGGCTTAAAATTGATAACTTAAAAGTTCAAGCAATATTCACAAATTTTTACACTTCTTTTAACCTCTCATAAGCCTAGGGTTCATCCCAGCTTTATAATAAGTATCTATAATGCTTACAGTTCTTATCCTAGGAAATTGTGGTTCTCTTGATGGAATGAAGTTGTGTCAGGGGAATTTCAGACAGAACATTAGGACAAAGGGTCTTCACCGGTGTGTGGTCAGTCACTGGAACAAACTCCTCAGGGAAGTGGGCATAGCAAAGTTCAAGTGGTGTCTAGATAATTTAGTCATATGGTTTAGCCTTAGATAGTACTGTGAGGAGCAGGGATTTGGTCTAGATGATCCTTATGGGTCCCTTCCAACTTGAGATATTTATACATATCCAACTCAACTCTATGATTCTTTTCTTTAAGTATTGCATGGAAAGTGCACAGAACAAAGATTAAGGAACTCTTTTCTTTATATCTAATTTTCTCTATAATTGTAGAAGTTACGTTTGTAATTATATATTTCTGAAATTAGAAAGTTTAAGTGTTTAAGATTATTTACAAAATTCAGTTCTTTTACTCATGCCTATGAATTATGAAAGATAGCACAAGGAGGTAAAACATACTTTTTTCAGAGCAGCTATTATTTGGGCAAAAGCCACACGCATTTAACACACAGAAACTTTTGACACTCTTTAGTTAACAGCAGAATCAGGCACTATTTTTCCCAGAGTATGCATGTCTCAATAATCAAAATAGTTTTCATCTAGCAACTGTTAATTCATACTGCATTTTACGCATGTAATTTCATGACACCACCTGATCTACTTGCCCAATTTTTTCTTTGCAGCACCCACATGAACAGATGCCCCATGAACAGACCACAGCAGAGGCAGAGAATTAATTTCTCTAGACCAACAGTTCCATGCATAGGACCACAACAATCCTCTCTATTGCTACAATTTCCTCCTTCAATAACTACCTACTTTCCAATTTCTCCAAGAAGAAAAGCAAAGGTCCACCAGCTACCAACACTGTGTAACCCTGATTTATTCCCAGGATATAATTAATGATTGTGTCATAAACCATGAGCAGACAGGGACAAAAGTAGGATGGTAGAGGATAAAACATCAAATGAATTCTGCTCAGTCCTCCAGCATTATAGCAACAAAGTCTCTCTGTAACACTTCTTAACAATTTAATTCCCATGTTTTTCCTTTGAATAAAAAAGAATGTTAAATCAGAGAGTGTTTCAGCCTCTTTTTATTCTGAAATTGGTTTTAAAGTGCCTCTCATCATCTCTCTTTCACATTGAATCCAGACCCCTTCACTGTTCTGTTATCAAATTATCTTCTCTGAAGTTAAAAGCTGTGTTCCCTTTTCACTGTCTCATGCAGAAATATAACACTGGCAAAAAGACGCAGAGGCTGTCTTTCAATTACTAAGTCAGAGATGAAACTGCCTTCTGCATGACCCCTTTTACACTGAAGCTGGTAGAAATGCACTGAAGCTCTTTTCTTCCTCCCTTGTGTGAGGGAGAAATTGTTAGCTACAAAATGCAGATTGAGAGGTTGGTTGTAAGTATGCCTTTATGCTTTTCATGCACGAAGATTACTTGATAATAAAAATCTTTCATTGTCTCTTTATCTCAGAAATAAGGAAACTTGCTACTCAGAAAGAGCCTGAAAATTGGGAGGTTCAGAGAATCACAGAATATTCTGAGTTGGAAGGGACCCACAAGGATCGTTGAGTCCAACTCTTAAGTGAATGGCCCATACAAGGATTGGATCCACAACCTTGGCATTATTAGCACCATGTTCTAACCAGCTGAAGTTGTTGAGATCTGCATCTCAGGATATTTAAACTAGAGAATATTTGGGGAAGAACTGATACTGCAAATGGGGGAATTGAGCATACTCAATATGTTAATTATCATTAATTAGCGTTTATTCAAAGGGGTGGGGAGGTGCTTGACTTTTATACCAGTGTGCTTGTATGCCCCCCTATACAAACAATATTAGTCTCCTGGTCTAAGGGACAGAACCTGTGGGGAAGCAGGCTGACTGCCTCTAAGGTTACACATGTCATGAAGATCATGACCACCTAAGATCAAAAATCATTCTGGTTAATATGGATGGACCTCTCTCTAGAGCGTTTTATGAGCCATTTACAGCTGCTAAGTACATCACTAGAGGAAATCTCTCTCATTAATTCTTTTTCTCTTAAAACATACTTTTGAGGCACCAACCTGTTTTTTCTGATCTTCTTGTCGGGTTCTTAATCTCAGAGCTCAGTCACCACAGAGAGGCATAAATATAACTCCAAGCCACCCATATCTTTATTACAAGAGTAACAGTCCCATGGTGTGTTTCCCCACATCCCTGGGCCATTTTCTGGACTTCTGCCCCTTGATTTTATTTGTATATATCCTGTTCCTCTAGCTGTACCCACAATAGCTGTTACCACTGAAATACCTGTTACAATTTCAATTTTGCAAGATCAACACAAGGGACCATAAGCATACCACCAAGCACTGCTAAACTGTTAAACCTTCTGGAAAAGGAGTTCCACAGTTTTTAGAGAACTTAGAATGGAAGTTTCTCTCATCCCATTAATTTTGTCCTCTGCAACTGATTTTCAGGGGGAAGAGAAGAGGACGTGTCCCAGGTGGATCTTAGTCTATTGAAGTCCTAGCACAAGTAACACCAGTGGTATTATGGCTTTTCCCCTTCTAGAATCACACCCCAATAGGATGAGAATCTGCCACAGACTTCTTGCTTCCTCACCCACATCTCTCCCAGCACACACTGGTCTTGCTATGCCCTTGTAATTTTCTTAGAAATTTTCCAGAAAAGGACAATGCCAATTGGAGAGAAGGGAAGAACAAGCACAGACTTTCCACTCCCTTTCCCTTGATCAAGTAGAGGGATCATATAGCAACATCCAGCACAGTTGACAAGGACTGGTGTGGTAGAGCAGGACACTAAAACAGTTCAACAACAGCAGTTCAACCCCGTAATTGCCATATCCTTTGGCATCATTCACCTTTAGAATTATTCTCTATGAATAACAGACATTTTAACACTTCCAGCCTCCTGAAATATTTACTCTGAAAGTTTTATTCCACATCCAGAAATTAAAAATATTCTGGAAGTCTGAGCGACTTACCAGAAAGAAACTGAAACAGCAGCTACAATAGTAACACTGGAGCTATAATCCTCAGTTATTGAAAACAGAGTTTGTGATGTGACTCATAAGCTGGCTTCATGGTGGTTACGTGTGACACCTCTTTACCTTTTTACTGCCTTTATTTTAAAACAAACACAAGCAGTAAAAATCTTACCAAAGCATCTACTTAAAGAATCTGTGAAATTCAAAGCATTAAAGACTCTCTCATTCCTTTTCCAGTGCTTCTTAACTTTTTACCTGGGTATACACAATGACAACAGGAAAACAAAGCAGAAAAAGTGTTGTAGCAGCCAAAACGTAATAGAGGGCCTGATGAAAAACAATGAACTCACCTCTATCGACATCAGTCTGGGGTCTGACTTTGCTGATGTGGTATTGTGCTTACCTGAAAGAACAGGCTGACCCTGCTGCAAAACAGGAAGCTCCACAGATATTTCCCCACCAGCCTGGTCCTTGGCCAGCCATCGATGTGCAGGGAAAGAGAACTGCTCCCCTGAGAAAAGGTTCAGCAACCGCACCTAAATAGCATGGAGAATTCCAATTTAAACTGCTGATCTAAGACCAGATGGAACAGAACATGAAACGTGTGGGATGCTGTTGAAATCTGTGCAGGTAGAGCTCTGTGGATGACCACAAAACCATGGATTTGGAGCATTTCTGCTCCCTGGATCCAACTGCCCAAATCTGACTTCACTCAGTCATATTTGAAAGCTCAGGGCAGAGTAACTCAAGTGCAAACAAGAAACGGGTTTTTGTCAGCTCAGGAGCACTCCCACAAACTACAGCTGTTGTTCCAGCTGGTACATCCATGGGGGCTGGCACTAGGTGGCATGGCTTACCAAAGATGGAACTTCTCACTGGGAAGATTGTCAATGCTTGTATCTCTATTCCTTATATTCTTATCAGGACAGGAATTAAAGGGACAGGTTTTGATTCTCCAACACTCCTTGTGACATAAATAAACCATCAAAGTGCCAGCCCCAACACCAGCTGAGGCCTACACAATGCCCTACATCATTTTCTTCTGTGCCCAGCTTCGAGCATGTAGCAGCAAAAGGACCATATGCACACCAGCTGAAGAAGGAAAGGAGTTATTTTGAGTTATTTTGTACTTCAAAGTATTCCTTACTAAACACTTCAGAGGCTGCTGTATGTTCTAATAGTCACTGATTATGCTAATTTATACCCGTATCTACACTAGATTTTGGACCGGCAGAGAGAAGGAAAGACACTCCTACTTGTAGTTTCACTCTGTGCTTTGCAGAATCTAATCTCCTTAATTTGAATATTGAACAAACTCAGAATTATTGGAAACATTTTTATCTCTTTTGCTGCTTGAATATCAAACTTTAAAGACAAAGATTCATCTTGTCTGAAAAACCTGGCACATCTTGGCCTGTTGACATCTACTGATGAAACCTGAAAGGGAAACTTGGATTAGAGAAGCGGCACCTTCATGGACATTTCCTGGTCTGGTATCATCTCAGTACAGATACAGACACAGAAACCATGGGACACTGATGGAGGACTAATGTGCCTAACTACCAGAAAAGCCCTGCAGTTGTATAACACTATCTTTTAATTTAATTCTTCGTGAAAAAAATCTATGTTTCCCAAGGAACAGTGATGTTAAGTGTCTGTAGGTTGTTTCCCTTTCATGAAGTCTAGAACTCAATGGCTGTACTCCTTTGTCTCTGAACCATAAAAAACACTACCTGCAGGGTTTGAATGTATTTCTTTTTTTTTTTTTCTTTTCTTTGACTTTCTGCCCAAAGTTGCAAAGAGGGAATGACCTAGCCTTGGCTGAAAAATCACTCCCTAAAAACTGTGTCTGATTGACTGAGTGTCCATAAAGAGACAACTAAAATTTATAAATAAATAACTAATGGAACACACTGAAGTGTTGGGGTTTTTAAAATTTCACTGTTGATTTCAATTCATATATCCTAGGTGGAAAGAAGGGGAATAACAACTTTTCATTTTTCTCTTTCCTTTTATTTTTTTGTCAGACTTCCTCCGTGTCTCAATTTAAATGTCTGCCCCCAAAATTCAGTACAGCTGGAAAACTAATACCTGGGCTTTATAACCAGGCAATCATCACCTGAACTGGAAGAGATATAATCCATATCATTCTATCACGAAACCTCTTAGAGAGATACTACATGATATTTCAGTGTAGACATGCACTGGCTAGAGGTATGAACCCACAGGATCTCACCTAAACTTCAGTTAACACTTCCCAGATCTCAGTTTTCCTTCTGAGTTGCAGTTCCAGATAAAAACAAGCATCAAACAGCCAGAGAGTTTGAGCACTGATCAATGGATACTTGACTTCAGTGGGCACTTTGCATTAGATAGATCTAGATATACCATGAAATATAATTTTAACGCTGAGTTTACCAGCAGCTTCTAAAGCTCTTCATAAACTGCAGTCTCTTAACTGAAAGACAAGAAACTCTGGCACAAAGATGGAAGGGTTTCAGGCATGCATAGCATATAGTTGGCACACATAGTACATCACATCGGACATTAAGGATAAAAGTCAGATCCTTTAATTTCCAGTATAGAAACCTATAAACTATGCTTCAAAACTGAACCTTGAAATGGAGCTAGCTCACTCTGCCTTATTTTATTTGCTTAACCTGCATCAAGATATTTTTTACATAAGGAGGGAGAAGAACCTCTTATTGTCCTTTTCTCATCAGAGACACAGAATTAGAAACATTTGCAATGAAGCTCTGGTGCTGTGCATAGGGACCCAGCATCAGCCACAGATTTGGGGAGGACTTGGCTAGACTGGGTTCAATGATTTTGTGGGTTTAAACAAACTCTAGGCACTTTGTAGCATACAAAGACCATAGAAGACTCAGACTATAGCAGCTAAGTTTAGCAGTCTTCCTTGCTGCCCAGCCACACGTTTTTAAAGAAATATAATGTATTAAATTGCAAACAGCCAACCAAGACATCATAAGCTGCCTTTAATTCCACACAAAAAATTCCTTCATAAGTAATCCCTTAAACGAAGGTGAAAGCATTTGATGAGGTTAATATAATCCCAGGGATTTTTTTCTTACTCATGTTTTGAATCCACTGTCATAGTGACTGCTTTTGGACAGATAAAATTCTTTCTCACTGCTTTTACCTCTTCACAGTGCCAGGCAGGGGAGTTTCCTGCATTTGTATGTCCTATACGTATTTTGTAGAGATGTCTTATGTTTCGAGTATTGACCTGTAAAAGAAACACACAAAACTAATGAAACACAGAACATTTGTAAAAAAGAAAAGACATGCAACAGAAATTCATTTAGTAACTGTAAGGAGAGACTTTTGATTAGATCAATTAAATATTCTCATATTTAAACAAGCCTTTCCAACTTACTTTACTTCAGATAATCCTTAGACAATTGGGTCTTCTAAAGGACAACCCTCAAAAATGCCGTTGTCCTGCCAATGCCACTTAAATAGCTTCAGGATACTGCTGTAGTAATTCCCCACTGAATACTGGCCTCAGTGGGAGATGCATACAGACCCTATGTATGACTAAAAAGCAAAAGTGTCTTGACCCTAAAACCTGTCTCAGTTTAACATCTATTCCAGTGACCTGCTCCAAAATTATTTTTGCCTCCCACATATCTCTGAGTTTCTCCCTACGCCTCCAGGAGTGTATGCCTTACAGTTTTTTGGAAACAATTGTCTTCAGCTTTGATGCTTCTTTTCACAAATCATTTCAATTAAATCAAGTTAAAAAGCTGTTTTTGAAAGATTAGCTCTTGGGCAGCCTGGATGAATATGTACAACTAACAGGGCTCTGGGGGAATAACGTTGTGTGGAGGTTATTCAAACAACTAGTATGAACTTAAGCGTAGAAATACAAAGCTTATCTTCAAGGAACTGCAAGTACACCATCAGTGTTTTCCCTCCTCGCTGTATAATTTATTTTGTTATAATGTAGGCTTGATTTTCTGTCCTTCTGTTGTTTTCTGCAGAACTGATTTTTGTGTTTTCACTGATGTTGTATAGATGGGTGTGAACTGAGTTCCCTGTATTATGAATTTCCCTGAACTCTGTTATAAACAATAAAGGGACAGAGCAGAGAGGACAGACCACAGTTATGTGCACATACAATGCATTCAGAAAGCCTTTTCTCTTTTTATACATTTCAGAGTAGGTTCTCCTTAACTGTATTCAGTGCTATGGATACTTGCCTAAAAGGGGAATCCTAGATCCCAAAAAATGAGACTGTCCTCCATATTTTGCCTTTAAAAATCATTGTAGATGAAATTAATTGCAATAATGGCAAGAGGAAAAAGCCAACAACATCTATTCTGAAGAGGGTCTTTTAATCTGTCAGGACCTGCTTGCTTGTTTTATCCACTCCTTTCAATCTGAATGGTTTTGATATCACAGGTAGAGAATGACGTTCTGTATCACTGGTGCTGGATTCTTTTGAGAAACTCCACAGGCTGAAAAGGGATAAGAACTTCCTGCACTTCCTGCATCCCAAACATGTACAGGGCTATTTCGGAAAAGGTGAGCTCTTCATCAGTGCTGCCATGAAACACCTTTTCTCAGAAGGGGAGTTGCTATGCTGGATACTAAAAATGGAAGCACCTGTTTGTCATTTGGCCCTACAGCAGACACCCGTGGACAACCCTTGACAATCCTATATAGACACTCAAACTATGCAGATTGTGATAAAGGACCTATTCTGGCTCACCTAAACCACCACCTTATGAGACTGATGGAGGAAGAATTTGTTTGTGTAACTGGAAGCAGAAGCAATTTCCGATAGACAGATTTACCACGGGTATAAAATTTGCCACTATTTCAATAAGGCAGCGAGTATTTAACAAAGTTAAAATTTTACGCCGTATCCTAGTTCTTCACTTCCTCATTTAATTTTTAATATTGTAGCCCTTTTTCAAATTTGCAAATTAAACAAGTATCCATTTTCATATACTTCTTGGTATTTTCTTGGGCACAATCCAAATTAAACAGTAGTTCTTCTTCAACAGACAATAAACATGTTGAATCAAATAAGCTTTGGATAAGTGAGTGGGAAAGGATGCTAAATTTAGCTCTACATTTATGTCCTGTTTCTCATTTCTAGATATGTGTAACATACAAAAAGCTGCCTTTTCATCACATAGTTTGAAATGTCATGCAATCTGGCAGGAAGCAAGAGGGTAACACAATGAATATACATTACTTACTGTGAAGATGTCTTCATTGCCTCTCTGAAATAATTTTCCCTTCTCTCCATCAAGAAAAATAGGACCCGAACTGCCACGATCCCCATACAGTGCAATATAAACCTCTGAGCTTGTTCCTGCGGATGGCACATCACTGGTGAGGACTGACACATTCCATTTCCTAGCTATCAAAAGATAAAAAGACTCACTGAATTACTTAAACTCCATATTCTTAAATAAAATGCATTTCAGTAATCAAAATTCTAAATAATAGCGTGTCAATGAATACAGAAATATGTGTTTCACAGAATTACAGCAAGCACATATTGAGTTTGCTATGTTGGGCATGTCAAGAAATGTCAGGTTGCATTCATATCTTTTATTCTAAATGTCCTATATGACCAAGTCAAATTTGAATGAACATAAATCAGCTTTCAAACACAGTTTTGAAATATTGTATTAAATTGTATTAAACATGGGGTTCTCTTTACTTAGGATATTTCAGCTCTGCTCAACGCAGTGCTGCGTAATGACAACCTTGACACTCATCACTTTAAACATTAGGGACTCTGAAAGCAAATTAGGTCTGCTGAAAAAGAACTGTTTAAGAAAGAATCTGTATCTCTGCAAAAGTGTGATCAGCTACACAGATGTAACAGCTTGTTTGGAATCCGCTGAAGTTTTACCAGCACAGGAAGGACTTTGATCTGCTGGAGGAAATCCAGAGGGGGCCAACAAGCTGATCAGAGGGATGAAGCTCCTCTCCTAGGGAGAAAGGCTGAGAGAATCAGGTTTATTCAGCCTGGAAAAGAGAAGGCTTCAGGGTGGCCTTCCAGTAACGGAAGGGAACTTACAGGAAAGATGGAGAGGGACTATTTACAAGAGCGTGTAGTGACAGGAAAAGGGAGAATGGGTTTAAACTGAAAGAGAACAGGTTTAGATTAGATACTAGGGAAAAATTCTTCACTGTGAGAGTGATGAGGCGCTGGAACAGGTTGCGCAGAGAAGCACTCTGGAAGTGCTCAAGGCCAGGGTGGATGGAGCTCTGAATAACCTGGTCTAAGCGGAAGGTGTCCCTGACCATGGTAGGGGGGTTGGAACTAGATGGGTCTTAAGGCCCCTTCCAACCCCAAACATTCATTCAGTGGAAGCTAAGTACCAATGGCATGGAATTAAGGGAAATGGTATCACTGAGGAATACTCTTATCAACAGGTTAAACTTGATCAGTTCCAGAATAGTCATACCTGGAACATATTAAACTGAAAGTATAAGTAAAACATAACAACTATGAGATCTAAGGAAGAGAAGTGACAGATAGAAACACATTTTCTATCAACAGAGCAGTGTGAGCCTCCTCAAAAGTTGTTGCAATCTGCCTTTCCCACAGCTGAAATCAGCTGATGATTAAATTCCTTGTTTGCTTTGCTTGTGTGCACCTTTTACTTTACCTGTTAAACTGTCCTTATCTCAACCCACGAGTTTTCTCTCTTTTACTGTCCCCAGTCCCGCTGGTGGGGAAGTAAGCAAGCAGCTGAGTGAGGCTTAGTTCTGACTGGGGTTAATCTGTGACATAAGGTAAGAAAATTGTATTAAATATTCCCCATAGCTCTTACAGTGGATTAACATTGCAATTAGATTAATGATATTTGATATCACTAGTACTATAAAAATCAAATTACTTGTTTAATAGTGATACATTGAAGAATTAAATGAAGAATTAAATGATCTTCTTTTCCTCTGATATGCTGAGAATCAAGAGAAATATGCCTTATGCATTTCAGAGACTACAACCATGATGATTAGAGAAAATGGAGAAAATATTTATGTAGGAGAAAAAGTTGAGAAAATGTCTGATTTTGTTGATAGATACCAAGGAGGAAAAAGACTTTTCTAAGTAAATTACTGTGATGGTTTTGGGACACATGTATATAAACTAACCATGAATAGGCTGAGGATGGAAGCTAGAAAACATTCAAGACAGACATCAGAAGTAGGACTCAAGCTCTAGAACATCTGTCTGGTGGAAGCTGTAATGACTACAGAGAAAAAGATTTAAAATGAGATTTAGTAATTAAATGGAATTACTTACCTAATTGTGTAGTTTCCTTCTAGCAAGCTAAACTAGATAAACTGAGAGCTCCTGGGACTGTGATCTATATGTTATGTTCGCTGCTTCTTTTTTAATAATGGCAAAACAAATACTGAATTCCTTCCAGAAGCATGGCATACTCTCTACAAATCCCTCGAATGCTTGCTGAATTCTTTTCTATCCTGTTAAAGTAGTTCATATTACTCCTCATGATGTTTTTGCCTCTGTCAATCAGTACGTTGCTTCAGCATTGTGAGGTTCTCTCTTCAGCCTTCTCCAGTCTTAACTGTAAAAACAATTTTATTTTATCTGTGCATCTCAGACACCTAATATCCTCTATCTTTGCTTCAAGTTGCACCTGGGACGGTTTAGATTGGATTTCAGATTGGATGTTAGGAAAAATTTCTTCACTGAAAGAGTTGTCAAGCATTGGAAGAGGCTGTCCAGGGAAGCAGTTAAGTCACCATCCCTGGAGGTATTTAAAAGATGTGTAGATATGGCACCTGAGGACATGATTTAATGGTGGACTTTGCAATGCTGGCTTAATGGTTGGACTCAGAGGTCTTTTCTAACCTAAATGATTCCACGATTCCGTGATCTTCCCTGTACAATTAATGAATATATAAACCCTTTGACAGTATGGTACATCTCACTGTCAACCTTTTGTCCTGTTCTGAGGTGACTATTTCATTCCTTCTCTTTGAGTTAACATACAGAAATAAGAACCAAGTCTTTCAGTTAATATTCATTTCACCACTTGCTGTGGTCTCTGCTAATTGTAACCTAAGGGAGTACCTCACATCTCATGTTTCGAGTGCTTAGTTTGCTCAGTAACTCTCAGTAAGTCAGTAATAAGCATCTGATTAAAGGTTCCTGAGCCTTGATCTGAAAACACTGAGGTGCTGTGAATGCAGCACAGAGTGCTATGAATCCAGCAGAAAGACTGTGAGTGATGCAGACATATTTAGCTGTTAATTTGCCTAACATTTAGACATTATTTACAGCACAGAATGCTATATGATGTTTAGATGGATACTAGTAATTTTGAGTTGCATTTTCCAAACACAGGTTTTATTTCTGTATCGACATGTAAAGGGATGAAAAAATACCATTGAGACTCTTCACTTAGAGCAGTTCTAAAACATGTGAAGGAGGACACCAAAAGAAGTGGAGATGGACGGAAGAACATCAGAAACAAGGCCAGCATAGGAAATAACATACAGCTATTTTGGTGTGAAATATATCAGACAATACATCTTGCTTTAGAGTTATAACGTTAGTTTATTACATAGAATACACCTCTTCAAACAACAGAAACATAACAGTTAGTTAGGGGGAAATATATCAGCCACTGGATTTCTGAAAAGAACTGAAGAGTGCTTCTAGGTTTCCTACCTGTGCTACAAACCCCTTTTGCATCACATCCAACTTCTACTTCCCCTCCACATGCCTTCTGTCCCACACAGGCACAATCAAAGCCTCTGGGCCAAGAGGAATTTGCGTCAGCTTCTGATTATGTCCCCAATCTGGATAATCAAAGGATCATGACCCAGGGCTTATCACAGCATGTACATGCTAGTTACTCTAGATATAGTCTTCAAGAGTACAGAATGGCAAAATTCTCATTCTCTCCCTGAAAAGTTGCACCTTCTTTTTTCAGGTATATCTCTAACTTCACTGGCATTGAAGTGAGATACTATGCAGTATTAGGAATTAAAATCTAACCAAAAAACTGAAACACTCTACCTAATCACAGTATACATTAAATATTTTCCAATTTCAGGTGTTAAATCATTTACTGAAAATTGTAAACCATATATAAGTGATTACTACACACATGCAGTATTAAAAAAATGCTGTAAACAGGTATCCAAAATAACTCTAATAACAGATTGAAAGACCTTGGAGCATATTGCATATGCCTTGGATTTTCAAAATACAACATATTTACAAAAAAAAAAAGAAAACACAAAAAAAAAACCCCAAAACAACACAAAAATGCATAGACAATCTTTAAAGTACAGAGGTTAAGAACACACAACTAAAACTTGCAGTGTATGTAGAACAATTTTAAGAGTAAGTGGTGCTGCCTCAGAAGGAAATATGGCAAGAGCAGTCAGGAAGTCCACTGACAAACAGTCTCCATTCTCAGTTCCTAAATATGCCCCTTTCCTAATGTCCTCTGGGTTAAACAGGCCAACTGTATTTGGTATCTGGGTGATCCTACATGGAAAAATCTCTTTACTCACATACACGTTCTGCAGCTGGTCTTTAAAAACTCACACAGCAATTTGATAATGTACATCTATATAAAATTAACATGACTTCTGTTTCCTACTTGTTATTGTATTACAGCATTTGAATAGTATTTTCTATTTTCATTTCAAATTAAACATATCAGTTGATTTTGTTCTGGGAAAAGCATTTCTACTGAAAGGCAATTTTCAAGCTCCTTCTCAAAAATCATGGAATATAGAAATCTTATCTTAAGACTTGGGCAGGTATTTCAAATTTCAGTGCTCTGTTCAAACAAGCAGCCGTCATTCTTTAAAATTAGATGATTGGTACATAACTACCTCTTAACAGATAATATTTCAGGGAAAAACTGTTTTCTAGCCAAGAAATCATTGTCTTAGAAGAACAACTTTCTTTGTATGGTGGTTCCCATAAAAATTTAATTAATATTTGTATTTCAGCAGTGATATACAATTGTGACTTATTTTTATCAAGTTACTCACACTGGGAGTTTTATTGGTTGTGCCATTCAGCAGTTTATTATGTGATTTTTTTTTTCTGAAGATGTTTTCACTAATCTAATATAATGGAAATTCCAAGATCTTTATTACAAGTCTTTTTCATCTTTACTGTTTCCACTGTTCAGCGTACAAAAGCAAATTTCTTCTTCTTTGTCTTCTTCTTCTTCTGTAGGAAAGGCATTTTTGTTTTTCAGATTTTCAGAGGCTTTATGTTCAATGCTATTTAAGGAAGTGTCACACTTCAGAAATGTTTCAGAATGACAGGTTTCTGCTGGATCTGCCAATATGGGAGAAAATTTTTCTCCAACAATATAAATTAAATTTATTCCTAAGGTTTGATGTATTTTTGTCTTTCCATTCGGTAGCTCAGTATTTGTGCCTGTGACAAGATCACTGGGTATATGTTTGGATACATTACTTTGACAATTTCTGGCTTCCATGCGGTTTACATTCATATCCTCTGTAATATGTAACTCTTCTAAATTATTTGTGTCTTTCAAAGTTGAGGATGCAAGTATTCCAAAGTTACTAATAAAATCCAAGGTATTATCAGCATAAAACCTATTAAAGATATTATTGGCAATCTTATTGATAGAGTTACTCTTCAAAGTCACATGATTATTTTTGTCTGTCAGGTCTTGGCGTGGCCGTTCCAAATGTTCACTCTTTTTGGCCAACAAATATGGACCCAGCTGGTTCTCAATATCAGATGCCTTTTGGTAGGCATATCCTCTCTGTTCCTCATTAATTGGTATTACTGTTACCATCAGTATTGGACAATGTTGGCCACATATGGCATGGAGTCTATCCAGAGAATCTTCTTCATGAAGATCACTTCTGTCAGTATTAGTAACATTAGTTGGCTGAGACTGTATGGGTACAGCATTTAAAGGCTTTTCCAATGGATGCACCTTGTTATCAGGCAATCTAAATTCTACGGATGAAAAGGCTGGAAAATTGTTGTCAACCTGTGTGGAAGCAGAACCTACCATGGCTGATGGACTGGTCTTTTCTTTGTTTGTTGCAGAAAGGATCTTACCATTGCGACTAGGTTTGCCTTTTGTATTTAACTCATCCTGAAAGGGGTCTGAATCGCTATTATGAGGCATATTGAAGTAGCTGCAAAAATTTTCAGGGGGTTTGACCATGTCTTCAAGTTCTGAAGAAGGGATCTCGTCAAGGGCGGGGTACTGATCCAGATTGCCAAAATGAGAGTAAGGAGCTTCATCACTGTTAGTTTCAATTGATGTTGTATCCAAATTACCATACATTCCAATCCGTTCAGGTGGTGATCTTCTTATCAAATGATTTTCTTTCAGAAGCCATTTGCCTTTATCTATCAATATTCCTTCATCTTCACTAGCTTGAATGCTGGGTTGACAATGCTGATTTGGAGATTCCCCTAAACAGTCATTAGTATAACTTATCTCTTCTCTGTTAGGAGGAGATTGTGGTGTTGGTAAAGGAGCATTTTCTCTTCTTGATATACTGTCGTCTTTGTTTACATTTACTGGATATTCTTGTGATGGTAGTGAAGAATGTGACAATTTCTCTGCAGAATAAGACATAGGTTCTTGAGAAAAATAGATTATTTTTTCCCCCACTGCAGAGTGGAATCCTTCAGTATCCATTTGAAATACTTTTGAAGTATAAGGAAATCCTTTGTGAAAGTCAGGCTTAAATGAAGCTTCTGTCTTGCCATAGAGTCGTTCAATAGTTCTCTTTACATAGCCAGTATTATAATGTTTTTCAAGTGCTTCCTCCCCACTTTCATTGGTCAAGTCACTGGATGCTCTAAAGTTATAATCACTATCTTCAGTATCTGGTCTGTAATCTGACCAGTCTGAAGTAGCAGGACTTTTTAAGCATTTTTTTAATTGAGAAGTGTCAGAACACATTTTATTCTCCAGTTCTACTTGCAATTTCTGTTCTCCTTCAGTAATATCACATTCTGTAATTTGCTTTGATTCATAACGAAATGATAAGGGAGAGACTGTAGATAACCTCTCAGAGGTTTGCTCAGATATTTGTGCATCTTCCTTGCCATCCTGTACAGAATAATCCTCATTATTATATTCTACAGAGGTTTCAGCATCTAGTGTAAGTTGGTTTTTTGGGGTTTTGTCAGTATCTGCTGACTTTGGATCAACATCCTCATCTTCACTTTTATCAGTAGTAACATGTAAAATTCCTTTTTCACCTTCTAACTCAGAAGTATCCTGATCTAAAATACAATTGTTATCATTAGAAGTTACACTATGACCTGTGGAGTTAGGTTCTACTGAAGATTCTGACTCTTCATTAATGAATGATGTATCTTGAGTTTTTCCATGTAGGCTATCAGGCATTTCTTCATTTCTTTCTGGTGTCTCTGTAGCTGATGGAAGGCTACAGGTATTTGAATTAGTGTTGGCATATTGACCATCTAGTTGTGTTTTGGGAGCAATCATGTCTAAAGTCTCTGTTTCTTTACAAAGATCCTTCTCTATATCAAAACAGCTTTCTGATTCCCCAGTTAATTTTAGAGCTTCTTCAGAATTGACTCTGTCCATTGCAATACAAGGCTTAACTGATTCTTCATGTTCATTCAAATGTATATCATTAGGAATTTCAGATATGAAATTTTCATGTGTGGAGTCCTGCTTTTCAAGTTCCTTCTTAAAGCGTAATAACTTATTTTCTGTTGATTGTTGGAGATGTGAGAAGACAGCCTTCAGCTCATCAGCTTGTTCTACAGCTGCAGTTTGTTTCAGACATTTTAACTGTGTAAATATTTCAGAACAGCTACAGGCATTTTTTTGCATATCGTCTGTGATTGTCCCAATCAAACTCTCTCTCAGATTCAGTAAAAGTAGCCAGGCTAGGAGGGCATTGGAGGAAGAACCAAACGCTGAAGGAGGAAGATCTGAAAAGCTGCAAGCTTTTCCTATACATCCACTATGTTCTTTCTGCAGACTAAGCAAAGTTGATTGTAGTTCATGCAGCAACATGCTAGACATGCAATTATTCTGAACATCAATTCCAATTTTCTCACTAACAATTGTGCAATCAGCTTGAACAGCAACCTCAGATCTTTTTCTCTGACATAGTTTGGTAACTTGAACGTTAACTTCTGCCATCTTTTTATCACTGTCATGTGATTCATGAAACAAATGTAGCTTACCATCCTGATGAAATTCCGACTTTAGTGAATACTTGGCTTCTTCTACCATAGATGTGTTAGAATGAATCAAAGAGTCAGTTTGTCTTTCATCTGAATCCTTGGCTGAGTCTTCTGAACTTCTCGACTTGCCAATAGGCTTTAATGGTTTTTTTGTTAGATTATCTTCAAGTAGATGTTTTTTTCCAGTTGCATGCACATTATTTGTGATAAATCTAGCTTCTTTTTCTATAGAAGCATCAGCATTTTCTTTAGGAAAAGAACAGGCATGACTATTCTCTACAGTCAGTTCTTTTTTCTTTATAGGGGGTAAGACAGAACTTGATAATGAGTTTTTCAGCCAAGTTTGGACATAGTTTTCACGTGAATGTTCAACAATGTCCTCTTGAAAACCCCCCTGGTTTAGAGACTCTAGTGTAATGGCACTCTTTGACATATTTATTTTATTTACACTTTTACTTAGATTTTTCTTCATCACCTTTTGCTTTTTCTCTTTCTTTGATAACAAATATTCCAAATTACTCTTTTTCTTTTCTTTTTCAAAACTAAGATTCTTTGGCACTTCTGAAAATGGCTTTGAAGTCACTGATGAGTGAGGTGTCTGTTCGAAAGAACTGGTTATAAGATGTGTGCCTTCTTTCTCAGTACTAAGTGTATCCTGACTGAGTCCAGATTCATTGTTTGAATCAGCTGTCATTAGACCATCTTCACTCTTTGCAGATGAAACAATACTACTTTTTTTGCCTGACTTCAATTTTACCTTGGCCAACACCTTGTTATTACTTCTTTTTTTTTTATTAGATGACGATAATCCATTTTGTTCAACTGAATCCTGGTAATAGAACTCATCAGGACACATGATTTTGTCTGAATTGGCAGACCCATCATTGTTTTTTACAAAATATTCAGATCCTTCCTTCTGAGGCATTTCAGAATATTTATCCATAGCCTCTGTTGTGGAATCCTGCGTGATATGCAATCCCTCACGTTTAATTATCCCTGAAATTTCTTGATGCTTTTGATTTTCATTTGTACCTTGCTCTAGAAAGCTAGATGATTTTCTTTTCTTCTTCTTCTTTTTGGTGAGGGATGATGTGGATTGGCTATTCTCAATGAGTGTTGTCGTCACAGATTCAGTGGTGGCACTGATTTGATTCTCACTTTCAGTAACAGTAGGAAAGAATCCAGTTGTTGGATTTACTTTCTCAGTAGGACTCTTACTACATGGAGGTGCCATCATCTTCATCTGGCTATGTCCAGCACAGGCTGAATGCACTGAATCATGAGAAACAGTTATTAAATCAGCAGCTTGGCATTTAATTTCTTCTTTTGACTGACAAAATTCTGAATATGTAATGAAAGAACTCACTGATCTTTTTATTTGTTTAATATCACATGACTTATGGATATGATCTGCTGTGCCTGGCCTAGCTGTCTGGTAAGTTTTTGATGATGGTATTAAACCACTGATGTTAGCTTTGGAGGTCGATGCCAAACTACTATATGCACCTTGTCCCACAGCTGATTTCTCCAATATATTCTGTACCAATTCATTCTCATCAGGCACTTCTAATGTCTTCCTATTTGTGGTTTCTCTTAACTCGCTACTTTTGTGGCTTACTTTAAACAGCATTTCTTCTTTTATATTTTCTGAAGAAAGCTTTAATAAACCATTGTCACTCACCTCATTAAAGTTTGGATTACTGACACTTGATTTTTTTCTGCTTGAATGAGCTACCATGCAATACTCAGATGTTTTTTCTCCATTCTCTATTTCCTCACTGTAAGAAAACTTTCCTACTGTCTTCTCTTGAACCTCTTTCTCAGATACCAAGGTGACACTTTCAACTACTGCTTTCTTTTGTCTAACACGTCTTGGCCCAGGGGTGGGAGGCCTATAAAAGCGAGGCCTGATATTTTCCTCAGGTACATTGCCTACGTCTAAATCTGCAGAATTGTTTTTCTCAGAGGCATTACAATCAGCAGTTTTCAAATCAGACTCTGATTCTTTGTCTGACACTTCCTCATTGGGTTGCTGTAACGTGTCTTCCTCTTCTTTATTGTATCTCTTCAAAAATGGAGCATCTTTTGGATTTATACAGTCTGATGTCTTTACATTGGATGAGCAGTCTTCCACATTCATTGCAGAAGAATTGCAAATGGAGATATTTTTGTCACCAGAAAGACCAGCACGACTTACAGTGGTTGTCCACTTAATGGTTTCTTCCTCTTTAATTTTGAATCGAACTTTCATTTCCACCGTGATACTGCCATCTTGATTAACGTGAACAGATTTCTCGATGTCATCTTGATACTGTGCCACAGATAAGTGTTCACCAATAACTGACTGATTTCCTTCTATCCCATTATGACTGTCAAGAACATAGGAAGAATCTGAGTTGTTATCATTTGAGTTGTTATCATTGCTGGATCCTTTATCAGATGAAACTGAAAATATCTGAGATCTTGAGCTAGAGTCCATTTCAGCTCTCACTAACAATAATTACATTGAAAGAACACAGATTCAGTAGGTAGAAAGTAGAGCAAATACCATGGATAAGGATCCAGATGATGAGACAGCGGACAGGCAACAAAGGAAAAGAAGAAAGGAGAAAAATTAGTATTAAAGATGTTAATGAAGTGTGTTAATTTTACAGACTTTGTTTTTTAATTTATTTTGCAATAGAAAGTACAGGAAAAAAACATGGCTAATCTTGCTGTTCATCTAAGATGTTTTTAGAGAGAGAAATAGAAGAAAGTCTTAATAAAGAATTAAGCATTTAAATACTTGTCCACTTAATTTTATTTTAAAATAAGTTATTTCTAATGCCAGAACTATAGTCTTATTTGAAGCTCCAAAGCCTAAAAAAGTAATAGATGATCTCATTTTATACTTCGTTGAAAGCTGACGTTGCCTTGAGCTTTTCAAGGAATTCATAGGCCCTCACTTATTTGGGCTTCAAGCTACCAGCTTTACTTCCTCTTCATGCTTTAGTGATCATTAATATATCATTTTCTATTAGTTCTTAGTTAGTACTAAAACGTGTCAGTCAAGGTGAACATATATCTCCTTGGGCTTAATCTAACAATCTATAGTACATAAGTAAATAATCTTCGTAATGTCACTGACGCATGAGGAAAGGGCTCATATCCAGTCCTCTGGACTGGCCTTCTATAAAGACGTAAACATTGAAGTTCTTGAACTCCTTGTAAAATCTGAACCTAAATCACGACATTCTGAAACACATTTATGTATCTGTATTTTAAGACAGTGGTGCAAAACACAGAAAAGCCAATGAGAATACTCTAGACTGCAGTGAATTTTGAATGTGGCCCAAAATGTGTTAGCATACACAATATATATTCCCACAATATGTTTTGATTACCCTGCAATAACTTGGGTCTTTTAAAAAATTGTATCTCATTTCTCTCTCATAGTTGTCGCTGAAGAGATGAGAGCTAAAGGAACATGAGATAAGAATAAAGTTTTGCTGTCTTCCAAGGTCTTCTGCACGTGCAAAGGAAACAGTGCGGGTATACCCACACAAAGGTTTGCACAACTGCCACTGATATCTAAATATGTATGATCCACCATTTAATAGACAGGTTTCACTTGCAAAAAGAGTTTTAACACATGTAATATTAACTTATCTACATTTCTTGAATTTAAGCTTTTTTTGTTTGTTTGTTTAAAGGGTCTCACGTCAAGACTTTTACAGTAATATACTACCATTATAGATACATGTCTATAATTTCAGGCAAACTGCCTTGCAAGTTTCTCAAGTATATGCTTTACCATGAACTGAATAAGAAACAAAAGTTTGTACTAATTCCTCTAACACAGACCAGAACTTCTGCTTCCCAAAGTAAAAATCTCAGCTTCTCTGCCTCAGGAAATGGAATTGAAACAAAAATCCTGAAATTTCATTTTCTGTGCTTTCATATCATCAATGATATCTCCTACACCTGATATTTTTGAAATTCTCATGTTAAAGACAAAAAGAGGGCTGGTTTTTCCTCCCTCATTCTATAATTGCTGTTAACTAAGAATTAGAAGAGGGAGATAATCAAATTCAGCAACTCAGGTTTTCTACAGTTGCAAGGCTAAGTCTCTCTCAAAGCAAAATCTGGGTACAATTTTTGTTTCTGCAGAACTTTCATTCTCAAAATGTTCTTACTCATTCTCTCTTGACTCATTAGTTATGCTGTGCAACCAGGTCTCAAGTTGTGCAAGTCAAAGTACATGAAGGCTGAAAAAAAGTAAAATTAATAGCTTGGTGGGGAGATAATAAAGTGCAAGGAATGTGAATGGAACTCCCTCAAGCAAATGGAAATCAAATGTCTAATATATTAATGCGCTCCACGACACTGTCAGTGTTACTGTGGAAAGTCCCAGTAAAGTAACAATCACAGTGTTCCCTGGGTTCTCCACTACAGCATGAATCTGCAGCATGAGTACAGAGCACCTCTGGATTAATCAAGTTCCTATAGACAGTACCTCAGCCCTACAGGATGCTCTAATGTCAAGATTTCCCACAGGACTTAAAGCTTTGGTACTGCAGCATTTAATTTCCCTCAACCTGAGGTTATTCATCTAGCCTGGCTTCTCTCCAAGAGCTCCTCATGTTCTTGATTATCCACTGGCCACTTCACACTCTTCCTGACCTAATCTGTGGCACAACTCTGTGCGTAATCAAAGAGAAAGTACATATTTGTGTATCTTTTCCCAAACTTATTCAAAAAATATATATAACAGCCATGAGGATATAGGAATGGACAACACTGTTTAGGCAAAAGCAGCTTCAAAAACGTGATGAATTTGTGAGTGGATGGATGTTGTACTGGTTTTCTTATTTATGTGGAGCATGGGACAAGAGAAGAGTAAGTCATGACAAGCCAGACCTCCACTTGTTAAATTCTGAAAACTGAACAAAAGATTTGCCCAAGCAATTCAGTCAGAGCCTGAAGTAGCCTGAGGTTTTGTCTTAGCGCTGTTGTTATTAATTCTGACACCAAAAAATTAATAACATTGGCAATCAAGTGAATTAAAATAAAATATACTTATAGATTTGCATCCATGTTCTAAGTCTGTCGGAAACAAAATATGCATACTAGCTGAGTACTTAGCAGAAACTTGCATTTTAAAAAGAAAATTAACACTTTGATCTTTCATAAGCGTATAGAGGAGTCACAGCAGATATAAACAGTTTCAACTGGCCTTTCTGAATATCCTTGATCCTAGTAAGATTGTCACTGTTTATGCCTTATGCTGAGAGAGATAAACAAATTAATAAAATACTAATGAATTCAAAGAACTTACTCTTTTCACTTTCTGACTTGGCATTTGCTTTTGGGTACACACGATTTCCAATTCCAAGCAATTTAGCTGGCCGCAAATACCCAAGAGATTCATAATTGCTTGGTTTAAAAGGCTCTCTTCCCGCTGCGACTATAGCTCCAGAGCACAATATCAGGGCCTGAAGATTAGGAACCTGGAAAAAAAAGTAATGTTAAATTCTCTGCCTTAGTAACCACCAAAAAATAATGTAAGAGATTTATCCCTTTCAAGCTTTAATATCTTCACTTCTTAGTCTCTACATTCATTTGCAGCAGACTATTAAATATGTATCACAGCACGGAATTAATTTTTCAATTCCTGTAAGGCAATTCCTATTTCTATGAGTATATTTCTTGTTATATAAATATATTGGATAATAACTTCAAGAAGCAACTTGGATCCAGATGAAAATTTTCTTAAAATTTAAGTGTTTGTACATGTAATTTTGTTTCATCTTTGCACAGTGACTGTTCTTAGCCATGAAATATGAATAAGAATTTGGAGGTAGCTATACATACGAAGACACACATGGAGGAAAAATTCAGAATACACCACAAGCAGTTGACTCATACTTGCACAAAGGAATAGGATGCAATCACAGAGCATTATACTTTGGAAAAGACCTCTGGAGGTCGTGTAGTCTAACCCTCTACTCAAAGCAGATCTGACTGGATCAAGATGCTCAGAAGCCTTGTCTGACAGTTTTGAATGTATGTTCCAAAATATATTGCAAGATAATCCTTACAAACTGCACTTCACTAACTTGTAGGTAATATGGACGGTTTCCCAACCTAATACACAGTTTCAACAAGTGGAGGGTAAACAGGAGATTTCCCTTGAACTCTTCAAGTTCTGCATGGAATTCTCTTTCTTCTCTTTCTACACCTGCTAAGTGTAACCATAAGTGCCTTTCTGTGGTTAAACAACAGACAGAAAAAACACTGAGATAAAATTATAAAAACAGTATGCGAGATTAAAATCTGGATTATTAGTGCTGCAACATCTGCGTTAGAGGTACGGAAACTGGTCCATGGTTTGGAAACTATAATAGGCAATCAGGTGCCAGAGTTCCAAGTCATTAATGGTAAACCACTCTGCACTTGTGCAATGATAAAAATACGTGGGGCCATTAGATGCTATTTATCATGTTCTACAACATTAAAAATCCCAGATAAACAACAATAAGACTAAAGGAAGTTGTTTTGTAAATGGATAAAAGCATAGAATTGGAAGCACGCCTGAAAGAAGCCTGAGTAAGAGAAATAAAAGTGTTTTTTCTTTTTGCTTAAAATGAAATGTGTCCTCACTAGCTTCTCTCTGTTCCCAAGATTCCAGTATATTTCCTCCAAGCTAGTAGTCCTTCTGAAGGGAGGAAAAAGCACAGAAAGTAAACAGATGAAATTTAGCACATGAGATCATACATCAAGACCATGTTTCAAGCTTATAACGGATACTATTTTTGTTTAATTTAAAATAATCTAGAAGAAATTATAAAAAAAAGGCAGTACACCTCCATATTCTCACCTTTCTGCCGTCAGTGGTATAGAGTTTCGCAACTGGATATTGCATTAACTCACTCATATAATCCAGAAAGGCCTCAAATGTTTGTGTATTTTTCTTTCCCAAAACTATGGTGCGCCTAAGTCTTACATCTCCATTTTTGAAAACAAGCATCTTTTTGGGAGTTGTTATTCTGCTTTCTCGATGGCCAAACCCATCTTCATTCTGCCGTGCCAATTGCACAGCTCGACGACGAGCGCTGACAGGCCTGCTGATCTGCCAGGGCAGTGGCTTTTTGCTGGCCTGTTCCAGGTTGATGGGCTTCATTTTCCTCTGATGAGAGCAAATATAGGATTTTCCATCTTCGAGATCCTCCAAACTGGTAACACTGTGTCTCCCTCTTGGGGTACTAATATTCCTTACTCCGAAAGGTAACGGGACCCGTTTGGATAAACTATCCAGCAAGGCATCAAATGTCTTGTAAGACCTGCTATTAACTACCATTTTGATTCCATTAAACTGGGGATCTCCACTTTTATAGAAACAAATCCGTTTTGCCACAACAGGTTCAGTAACATTGAAATGGCGTGTGGATAAACTGTGTTCACTCTCAGAGGAGTTTGGATGATTCACCGAGTAACTACTTGAAGGTGTTTCACTCATTTTGACAGCAATCTGGAAGAAAGAGGAGATGGATGTGAAACTTCTTATGACTAGTAAAAATATGATCTACATTTTGAATGGTGCAGAAAGAGGATTTATAAGAAACCAACAGCAGCATGTTGTGCCAAAAATCATTGGATTTAAACAGATTCAAGCTGTTATCACTAAATCCACAAAGACTCCAATACTGTCAGATTAAGTTAGCATAGCTCTACTTGCAAATATTCCCAAAACTCTCCAGTGTAATTTCAAATCTCTTATCCTTTTGGTACAAGAGACCCTTCCTTAGAAGGAGGTGGTTTGTCAGTCCATCCTTTCTTGAGGATGAAGCTAATGACATTTCACATTTAAGATATTTAAGAAAAGTCCTTACTAGGGGGGAGCAATCTGTGCTTTGGTATGAGCCTTTTTTAGTCCAAAGTAGCTAAACTGAAAGACAATGCAATTCATTCTGATCTTATATGCTAGTTTGTATTGGTTTGGCACAGCCTGATTTTGGGTAGCAGGGGGGCTGCAAAGATGGCTCCTGTGAGAAGCTGCTGGAAGCTTCCCACCGTGTCCAGCAGAGCCAATGGCTGATGGCTCTGAAGATGGACATGCTGCTGGCCAGAACTGGGCCAATGAGAGAGGCTGGTAATGCCTCTGTGATGACACATTTAAGAAGAAAATCAAAATAAAGTCACGGGTTTTTGCTGCTAGTCAGAGAAGAGGAGGAAGTGAGAATATGTGAGGGAAAACAACATGGTGACACCAAGGTCAGTGAAGAAGGAGGGGGAGGAGGTGCTCCAGGCTCCAGAGCCAAGATTCCTCTGCAGGCTGTGGTGAAGACCATGGCGAAGCAGGTTGTCCCCCTGCAGCCCATGGGTCCACGGGGGATGCAGAAATCCACCCACAGCCCTTGGGGGAGGTGCCATGCCGGAGTGGGTGGATGCCTGGAGGAGGCTGTGATCCAGTGGAAGACCTGGTGGAGAGAGGGCCCTTGCTTCCAGGCTGGAGCAGCCTGTCCTTGGAGGACTGCACTCTGTGGGAAGAGACCCACGGCGCAGCAGTTTTGGGAGGACTCTGTGCCTGTGGGAGGGACTCACGCTGCAGCAGGTGCAGTTTGGCTGTTGCTCGTGAGAGTGGACCCACGTCAGGAAGTTCACGGAGAACTGTCTCCCGTGGGAGGGACCTCACGGCCTCACAGAGAAGGACTCTTCTCCTGGAGCAGTGGAAGAAAACCCTGGTGATGGACTGACCAAAACCCCCCTGCCCTGCCTCCCTGTGTTGTCGGTGGGAAGGAGGGAGGGCCTGGAGGGGAAGATGTTTTAAGGGCTTATTTTACTTCTCATTACTCTCCTCTGATTCCGTTAGTAATAAATTTCACTTAGCAACCAAGGTTGAGCCTGTTTTGCCCTTGAAATATTTCTCCTGCTCTCCTTTTCTCGCCCATGAAGCCTCCATTAAGCCTTTTTCCTCTTTTCCCTCCTTTTGCCCAGCTGTGGCAGGGGAGGGTGAGCAAGCGACTCTTGTGGATGCCTGGCATTGGGCCAGTGTCAAGCCACGACATAGTTTCATACCAAGGCAATACCATTGGAGTTAGAGAAAAGTCTCCTGATTTACTGCACTGTAAACTATACCACAATAAGGCTCAAAAAATGTGTTAATGTGAAGTTGCATCATAAATTGACAGATCATTTGCTTTTCTAAGTTTTACATCTCACGATACCTATCTACTACAACGCTCACATTTATACTGAGGGAAAAAAACTGCTGACAAAATAAGGAATTTTTAGTAAAAGAAAAATCTTTAAGTCCCTCAAAAAGAAGCAAAAATTTCAGGTATTCTTCAGGAGAAGAAGCCTTGAAATGAGAACATTTAAATACTGGTCTTATAAAAACAATTTTTTTCTGATAACCATATTGATAGTCTTCATGCTTGTAAATAGAGCACTACAATCTTTCCATTTTAATCCAATCTAAATATAGATACTATAATGACAACCCTTTAAGTGACTAAAATAACTTTATCTTAATGATTGGCTTGCTTTGACTGGAACACAGGGTAAAAACTGTTGACTAATTAGCCACAAGGAAACAGTTTTAGTAGAGTTTTACTGAAAACCTACATAGCAGTCTCAGTAAATATTTGTCATGAAACTAATATAAATTAAATTGCATGATGATATCACTTTGATATAGCTGCCATATTGAGTAATGGAACAATCTCTGACTACTACACATTTTTCTTAATGAAACTATGGAAAACGGTATTTTTATTATTTTAATACTACATATATCAGTTCTGAAATTGACAAGAAAAAGTTATGCTTCAAGATAGTGAAGGTTCAAATAAAGTCAGATTTGATAAGATTTTATCTTACTGTGTTCTTACAGCTTTTCCAATAAGGCACTGATTCAGCTCAAGTGGTTTACCTGCACTAGGAGTTAATTATCTTGGACAACGATCAGAACACAGGAAGAAATGTCTCCTTTTAAGACATAATTTATCCTGTAAAATATATTCATCTAGGGGCTAAAACTAAAAAATAACCCAACAGGTCTGCACTAGAATGATGTACTCCAAAATTGATTTACGTAGTCACAATTCCATTTAAAATAAATAAATTTTAAAAAAACATTTAATTAAGGAATATGCAAGAAGAAATTTTCAAGGTTGGCTGCAGCAACTTATACAACCCAGTCCACAATGGCTGTTGAAATGGCTTGCTTTCTGTAGGAGGGAACTCCACTTCATCTGAAACCGCTGAGAGCTACAGTTATTCATCTTTTTTGACACATCTACTCATTAGCTGAGTAAATTTTCACTATACTTCCATATTGAGAGGTTGACAGGTGAGTTAAGACTAGGGACACAATTTGAACTGGACATTTTATGCTGCATGTGTCATTCTGTTTAGCTGGATATGCCTAGAAGAAATCTATAAGGGTATTTTTGTTGCTAGGTGCAACACAAACTTTCCTACTCTCTTTGCAAAGCAAATGTTCTACTCCAATGAAAGCAGCGATGACAGCAGTAAAGTTCTTGAGTGAACTGAATGTCATGTTACTCCATTTCAGCTGGCCAAGACTTGAGTCTGAGTCCAGTCCAGGATGTCTGGGGGAAAAGTGTTATTGTCAACAATGGCCAGAGACAGAAATGAACAGACACAGCTCCTCAGCTCCTCTCAACTGTTCTTCTAACACTTTCTAAAATTGGAGTGGAATTTCATCTAACTGTATGATTTGATTATTCTCTCTTACAAGAGATAAAATAGGTGGATTTTCTCATGAGAACACTGACATTAATCACTTTGGAATTAGCCTCTCAGAAGCTGTTCTAGTTATTTGTGCCTGTGCAAAACATTCAGTTACATAAGCATCAACATTTGGAAGAGAAATACAATATATTTTACAAAAAGATAATTATTAGACTTAGTCTTGATGCTGTGGAAATACTGAAATCCAAGAGAAAGAGGGGATATACATATCAAGCAATAAAAAAGAAAATTTTCAGTGTAAACACAAAATAATTTGAATTCACAAAACTGACTAAGAAAAATACGTTTCCTTAGCAAAATGGATGATACACCTTTATTTGGCACACCATGTTTCTAGCATTAATTTTAATAGTAAAAATTGCTTATGCATCTTTCAGATACCTTATAATTGCATTTTAAAAATCCAAAACATTTCAAAAATGACCAATCAACTTATTGTAGAAGTTACTTTTGCATACTACAGGCCACCATATTGTAATTGCTTAATGAACATACTATCAATTTTCATACAAAAATGATATTATTCTAAAATTAAGAAATAGCTGATACTACATGAAACAGGATATCTATTAAGATATTTTGGCAACTAAAATGTTGAGGAATTTATTCTCCAAGAAAATCAAACAGAAATCAGAACTTAATCCTTTTCCCTGCATTCTCATAAACAAAATCACTCACTCAGTGTTTATGCACAAAGCTAAATTCTATAAAGACACTAAGTAGAACACTTCATTCTGAATACATAAGAATACCTTCAGTGCCATAGAGCTGGTAAGCATTGCATGTAATTTCATCATACTCACCCACAGTCCTATGTAAATAAAAGAGAGTATTGCTTGTTTTCCGAGATTTGTAAATTGTACGTGTGGTTGTCTTTGCCGTATGAAACAACATCCTTTGTCTTATCCCAAGTATGCTCAGCCAGGAAAAACATCATAATCCACTTGCTTAATCTCAGCTAATGTGAATCACCAGACCAGGTCCACCATAAGCAGCCACCGTTCAGAGCAGAATGTCTAACATCTCATCCAGCAAGTCGTCTTATATGACATTAAAACACTGTTAACCTTTTAAATATTTTGTTTGTATAATTTTATGTTTACTTTGATTGCTCAAGAGGCTCACATAACCACATAAAATAAAAATGTGGCTGGAGAATGAAGGTTATCTAATCTACCTTCTTGCCAGAGTAGGTTTATCATCCAAACTAAATTCTTTAGTGATAAAAAGTTTTAATATGTTAAAAATGGAGCTTCTACTACTCACCTTCTGAGACTATTTATCAACTGTCTCTAATAATTAGCTACCCCTAATTCTTGCTTTCGTTCATTCACTTTCTCAAGTTGATCCTCTTTGTGCTAAATATTCTCCCATATTTTTCTCTATTCAGATAACACAATGAAAATAGTTCCACAGTTTCTTTAACAATAGTTAGGAAAACATGACAGTCTGAAGGAGTTTTGTCATCCATGAGGCATTTTTAATTTCTACATGTTGGAAAAAGGGCAATGATTATCAATGTGTGTGAATATAGTTCAGGAAGAGACAGGAGGATTATGTTTAACTGTATCTTAGTTATACCATGGAATGTGGAAATTTTTTTTCTTTTTCCAGTGGAAATACTATGTTCCTAGGTGGTAACTGTTCCATCTAATTGCCACCAGATGTATAATCTGATTTGGAGCTTCCCTGCTTAATCAGGATTACATCAAACTCTCGAAACTAGCTGTGTAGAACAGTAACAAAAACACTGCTCAGTAGACTCTACCACTACATGCTGTAATGAGTTTTTAACTAGTCTCCTTAGTAGAGAATTTAACATTTATAGAAGTTGTAAAATACCACTTCACTTCCACTTTCATAAAATGCATGGGTATGAACAAAGATTAAATTATAATCTTACAGATATTTTGCTATAAACATTGCTTTTTAAAATAATATATTAATATAATTATCTAGGTCCTTAATCTACTTGTATTCTAGTCAGTATTCTGTTGTTTATATTTGTTCAGAAGATGAAAAGTGCAAATTCTATTCTGATGTCTTAAAACTAAACTGCTTATAAAAGGAATTTATATTGGGTTGGATTTCTCTACAGTGTAGGATTTAAAATATCATTGCTACCCTCATTAACTTTCCAGTGCATGCAAAGACACTTTCAATAAACAGCTAATCCATCAGTAGCTTCTGTGTATCACTAGAATTGGAGACTGAAAAGATCATACTTCTGGGACCTGGTGAATATGACAATCAAGCGTCACCCTTTGACAGTGTAAATGCCTTTTATTTCTTTAAGACTTCAAAAGGCTTGCAAAGCTTCTGTCCAGACATATGTAGCTTAAAGGCCCATTGCATTCATTCCTGTACTACAAACACTTCATATATTCTGAAAAGATAGAAAAAATCATCAACTTTACAATAAAAATAGCATCAGTAGAACTACGCTTTATTCAGGCTTAAAGCTAACAAGCCACAAAAAAAATTATCATTGTCCTAAAGCAATCAGTATTGACACAGACACACCTTTCATCCATTCACGTGGGCAGCTCGGTTGATACCCATGAAATTATTAAAATTATGCAATAAGAACTTAGGCTTAATATCTGGAGAACAGTTGCTCTTTATATGTATACCTTTCACAAAGAAAAATTGGGGCATATAAAATTAGTCCAGAAAATTTAAGCAAGCAAAATCAGGCCACATGAGAAAACATATCAATGATTAAAATTGTAATGGCAAGCATGTTTACAATTTTTCTGACTTGCTGTTGTTCTCACTTTTAAATGATAAACCTGTTTATTTCCAAAGCATCTTCAGTTTTAGGTTCTGATACTAAATATTGCACGTAGCCTGTACTCAATATCTCACTTGGTCCCATTTTTTTTAAGGGTTATTGACTGGGCAATAACTGAAATTATGACCATATCACTGTGAGGCTGTCACTAACTTCAGTTCTTGTCTCTCATGGAAAAGAAGCAAAAAGAGGAAAACTCATGTTTGGCTCTTTGTGAAGACAGTGCCAGGTAAGTACAAAGGATCTACTCTAATGACCGCAGGCATCAGTGGAAGTTTTCCTTTCAATTCCAAAGGTTGTCCTCTGGGAAGGCAGTGGCAGAGACATGGCCAGTTGAAGGTCCAGTGCCTGCAGTTAGCCTGCTACACCATTCTATGAGGCCTAAGTCCAGCATTCTAAGCAAACACTTGGCCTGCTGGGTTCAGTGCAACCTGGGCTGAACCAAAGCTCAAGTGGAAGTTTTCAAAGTCAAAACTTTCTAACTGACTCCAAAATTCTTTGTATGGGACCACCAAAACATAGCATCAAAATAATTGTAACAAATTTGACCTCCTTTTCTCTGGACTTCATTTCAGTAACTGAACTAATTAAATGTTACAAGTACATAAATATAACCAACACTTTCCACCTCCTTCTACAAGTCCTCAGTGTTTCTCAAGACCCTTATCATATCTAGGAAACTGATGCTTAAGAAAGAAAAGTATGTTAGCAATTACATTCACGTGATTGCTGATATATCCTTTTTTCCTTAGCAGATAACAAACATTCTAGGTTGAGAAACACAAGCAGCCTTTTCTGCATCATTATCCTGAGTCAGAGCAGGGTCAGAGCTGTGTGTGCTCTGACTTCCCTGCTTGGCAATCCTATGGGTCTTGAACGACACCCTTTGTTTAAGTCAAAGCCTTTTGGAGCGGCAGTTAACACTTGAGTATTTTTATCATTCACGAGTGAGTCACTTCTTTAGAAAGGGCAGCTGTTCCACCAGTTAAACTATTACTGTTGATCTCATGCCCCAAGAAAATGCTGATAACGTGCCTTATATTTCCAAGTCCCTGCAACCTTACACTTCTGGTTTTTTTGGTTTTTTTTAATTGGACTGCACAGTAAAGTATGGAACTAGGAAACCGCTATCAAGCTAAAAAGGAAATTATCACATTAGAAGCAGGGGCCTGGGTCAAGTTCCCTTCAGTGTGCCCAGTCTGTTTACATCCTTTCCAGCAAAGTTTTCCAAAAAATGTGGCACTATTAATATGTTACTACTGATAAGATTTTGAACCATCACATTACAACAGCATTTTACTGTTTGATATACATGAACTTTTTATCAAGTTAATCCTCACAGACCTTTACTCATTAAATTCTCCAACAGAGATTTGATAACCAACAGCTGAGGATACAGAATGAGAAAAAGAAGTATGCCTCTGGGGAGGAAAAGAAAACAAAATACAACCAGAGCTCTGGTTTTAAGAGAACTCTGCCTGGATAGTTAGCTGAACTGAAAAACTCCTGTTTGAGTTGTTCTGGTTTTTGACCACCACTACATTTAACTCAAATCTGAATACCCATTTGTGTTCACTAGGCAGATTCCTCTGGGAAATGTCTGGCCTTGCAGAAGTACAAATTGACCCATCATCTTTAAGTGAGTTAGAATTTAATTCTGGAGTGTATAGCCTATCTCAGATTTGGATGCATAACCATTCTCAGATTACTTTTTCTTATTTTCTTGTCTCAGGTGTATTTAACCATCTACACCTACCTTCTGCTCTGTAGTATATACTAAATGAAGGGAAGGGTCAGCCATGTTCTCATTTTTTTCTGAGTGTGAACATCTGAAAAAAGAGCCATCCTAGACTGCATTTTTATTTGTTTGCGTTACATTTACATAAGTCACTGCAATGATATGTGAATGCTTACAGAGCATCTCAAATTCTTTAAACTGGAAAAAAGTTACTAGAGATTTTTCCATATCCCTAGTTTTCTTCTTCTACAACATTTCAAGAATTTCTTTTCTTCCTTGGATATTTGCTTTCATGACCCTCCCAGTCCTTTCACCAAATTAATAATGCTGTCATCTGTGTAGCAACCTTAACACACTATGATTTGTAAAATGTCATGTTACAACTAACTGCAGATCTAATCAGTGCTGTCAGCTAATTAAAGATTGATTTCTTACTGTATTGGTTATAAAATCTTAATGTTTTACTGAAAATTTCACTCATTAAGACAGCTAGGGTTGCCACACAATCTTTTTTTTAATGATTTTTTACCTTCCTTATATTTCTTAACAATCTGTTATTTTATAACTATTATTCTTTGCATCTGCTAAAGAGCATGGCCAAAGAAAAGGATTAAGCAGGCAGCACATGATTTCCTTGGCCAAGTTGTTATCAGTTTACCTTACCATGTGCATCAGTTTGTCTATCTGAAATTCCATGCAATGGCCTTGCCAACTTTCCTGTTTCGTGGAGACATTGTGAAGCATAAACTAAAGAAGCCTCCAGCAGCATAAGTGACTATGAGAGACAGAACTTTTGGTTCCTTCTGGAGGACGTCATAAAACCTTTTGCTAGGATCTGGTCTTATTTCCTTGATGGCATTCAGAGGTTGTTTTTAGAGTGAGTGAGTTCATAAATTGAGGCCAAAAAGAGGAAAAGACGAGGCTTAGACATTTTACAGAAATGTCTCCTCCTACAAAATTAAAGTTAAAAGTTTTAAAGTAAAAAATTACATCTTCAAACACTTGCTCTGATCTGCTGCCTACTCCTGTAGGTGCCCAGGCTCCTGAGGCTCCCAAATTGCTAACAGTACAGCTTTGCTGCTGGGCACGTGTACAACTATTCCAGCTCTGACAACACTAAGCTGCTTAATGTCTTATCTTTGGTGCAATGCACAGCTCATCACTGCTTTGCCTATCTTGCCTGAAGAAACCTGACCATCCCCTCTCACAGCCCAGGCAGCCAGCTGTTGTCGTCCTCTATTCCTCTGGCTAGTAGTTAAAGAGCTCTCTTTCCACTCCAGAGATGCAGTTCAGTGCCTGATTTAGAGAAAGGATTTAAGTCCATATATCTAAGCCTTCAAGCCAGTGAACCATCTCAGTGCTCCTCCTCCTGTCCAGGTTGTGTATGAGAACAGACTGATGAGTGCACAACATCTAATTCCACGACAGACTTCACAGCTACAAATGCCCAGTGGCAAGACACACCTAATTTTAAGCCTGGATTTCGATACCCATTTCTTTGACGGACATAAAAATAGTGCCAGATATAGACCCCCATCTAAAGGCTCTGTATCTGCCCAGGATTCAGAGGCCAAAATATCTAACTCAACCCTGAGGGTGCCCAGATGAAACAACCCAACCACCTCCAGCACTGTATCACTGCTCCTGAATCCCCAGTACAAGTCTAGCTCAGTTGTGTTAACTCTAGGTACAAGTGAGAAGATCTGAGAAAATACAAATACTACTGACTTTTATTTGGCTGTCATGCTTGCAGCACTAGATGTAAAAAATGGAACAAAATGTATGTTCCTAGTATCAACCCAGGATTCCCACGCTGAGATTTAAAGAAAAAGTCAGTCACCACTTCTGTTACTGTAGCTCTCCAAGATGACTTGGTTTTGCCCTGTCTGCATTTACCCTCACTTACATATAAACATTATAAGTAGATATTTCTGCATATTCATGCTTATGTCTACCTAGGTATGTGTAGATACACAAACCCACACCTACATCCACAGAGAAGCTCTACTCAAGTATCTTCAGTTATTTTTATATCTTTTAGATTAAATAGTCATGTTACAGTGTATTCCTTGTATATTCGCAGACCTGTTGTTTCCCTTTCATTTTATTTTGGTTTGGAAGTACATTCCTCTAAACTCCATCATATGCTGAACTGGTGTTTTACCAAAGGATCTTATACATATACAGAATTTTAAGCCAATTAAATCCATGATTTTTTTTTTTTATGAAGACTTCCAGTCTGTATTTCTGCCTTGTAATTTTGTCATAATGCCTGTTTCTAATCTCAAATAGTATTAAAAATGACATTAGATTGATAAAGATTTTTTGACATATACTCAGTAAAAAATAGAAAGGCAATGTCCACCTCCTTCAAAAATAATCAAATCATATTAGCTGTTTTCACCACCAATTTTCCATATATCAATCTTTTCCCATGTTTAAATGAAGCCCCATGTTTTCAACAAAATTTTTCTACACAGTAATATTGACTAAAAATTATACATAAACAAAACTTACTACTTCATTTTAATTAAATGTTCACTAGCAAGATTATGTATTTTTTAATTTAATAAAATACTTTTGTATTGAAGTTGTTCATTTTTAATCAAGTTATAATTAAATTACCAAAAGACATAAAAATATTTGCTAGTAGGAAGTCTGTGAGATGAATACATGACCACAGAGTGGTAAAAAGTATCATTGCTGTTTTCAAGTTCTTTCAGGAAAATATAAGAAAGAGTACTCTAAGTTTCATCGTGTGAGAAACTGATATTATACTACATAAAATATAAACATTTAAATTTTTTTTAAAAAGAAAAGCATACATTGGCCAAGTGAAAGAATAAGTGACACATTATTTTTTTTCTATCTCTTAAGCAAATTTAGTCAAATCATTTACTCTGTGCTTGACACAGATAAAATCCAGTATATATAATTTTTAATGGAAAGGATCTGTTCATTTTCTCAGTTGATCAGACTGAACCCCAGACTGATCCTTGTGGTCTTTCTCCAGTGATAAAATATCACAAAGCCAAGAAAAAGTAGATTGAGTTAACTTAGAAGACAATGTATCACCTATCATTAAAAACTAAGGAGAGGTCGATCATGAAAAAGCCTGGCTGTCAATACAGGTTTATAATTTTTCTGCTCCTGCTGCTCCATTGCAGCAGAAAGTTGACACATTTTCAAGCCTCCTTCCTCTTACTACTGTTATTCTTCACTTAAGACAAACAAAACAAATCTTTTCTCTCCCATCAACTGTTAGTTTTTGAGTCAGGCTTTTCTCAGTGGTCCCAACCAGTAGAACAAGAGGCAACAGGCAGAAGCTGAGGTACAGGAAATTCCACCTGAATATAAGAAAGAACTTCTCTACTGTGCAGGTGACCATGCACATCCAGAGATTGTGGAGTCTCCCTAAGTGGGGTGTTCAAAAACCATCTGGCTGCAATCCTGTGCCATATGCTCTAGGAGCAGGGATGTTGGATCTGATGATCCGATGTGGTGCCTTCCAACCTTACCCATTCTGTGATTCTGAGATTCTGAGATTCTGTGATTCTGTGAATGTGACTGCAGCTGGAAAGGAGGTATGTTCAGATGCTCCACTCCCCTTCAGGATACAGCTGCATTATGTTGTGCTACTCTGTGAAATGTATATATGCTCTTATCTTCACTCTACTGAATATTGAACAGTATCTATTTTCAAATTATTTTCTAAATTAAAAAATGACAAATTTCAACGATTTAATTTTTATTATTGTCCCTTAATTTCTTGACAATTTCGAACACTACTTAAGAAAAAATGCTCAGATTGTCAGATAAGACTGAAGAAAAACAGTATTCTTATATAGATCTAATACTGTCTAAAGAGATGTTGGAGAAATAGATTCAGATCAATTCTTGAAACCTTTTGGTAATGATGACATATCATAGGTGACAAAGAAAGCATGCTTTATATTAAAATATTGGCCATGCTTCCATAGGATTCTAAAGGCACATTATGCGGTTACATTTTTCTTCAGAAGAGCAGCAGCTGACACTCGCTTTTTGCAGGCACAGTCATCGTTGTCTTCAGAGAATCAGAAGGCAGCACAAGGCCTTAGAGAATGAAAAAATAAAAAGCTCCTAAGAAATACAAAACCCCCTCTGGAGCAACCTCTGCTTGGAATCACAGTCCTCGTCGCTTTCACTTGGAATGTATCGAGAAAAAAAAGCAACTTGCAGAAGATTATTTGAATGTTACTGAAATAAACCAGTAAATTTTTGCAAAATCACCTTGGATAAGGTCACCAGCCAAGGTCAACCCTTGGCAGTCTCTGCAGTGCCGTGACAGAACAATGGACCCTCCACTCGGAGCAAGCGGGCAGGCGCAGGCTCTGCGGCTCTCTCTTGGCAGATAAGCAATCCCTGTGACTTCAAATAAATCACAGCGAGCGGAAAGAGCCGTGTCGGATAGGTCTCTTCTCATGTTTTTCTTAGTAGAGTGCCACAGGGAAATACTCAGATGCTGAAGGATGTCTGTTTACTTAGAAGAGACTGATCTAAAAAGAAGTGACATACTATAATCTGGTCACGCGAACTGTCTCTAAGCAATTAGACTGTCTTAGTGGTTTAATGTCATTTTAGGCTTAATTTTTGCTTTTGGAAAGAAGACTTGCTGCTTGAAAAACACAGTACATGTTACGCCACATCGTCCATGCACTTATGATGATATCAGAGGCTATTACAGTCATTGCATCATTTTTGTAAGATGTGTAACCTCATCTGACCTACTCCTTTGCCTTTTTGAACTGCAGAGAAAAAGAAAGTGTAATAGGCTTTGTTCAGAGTGTTTTCTGGATACTAGCCTCAACTTTTATTTCCTTTCGGAAACTGAAGGGAATGGAGGTGAAAAGTAATTTTTGTGTGACCCCACTACAGGGCTAAAAAACAAATTTTCATTTAGATACTTCTTTCTTTTTATTGCCACTGATATCCCTTAAATTACAGACTTTCCTAGGATTTTGTCAGACCAAAAATATAAATTGAGAGATAATTCCTAACATACATGTTGTTTATACTGCAATAAACAACAACAAGCTTGTTTGCAACTCAAAAAAAAGCTATCAAGATGTAACCTAAAATAGCTGCAGAAGCAAGAAGGTAAGATGAGAGAGTACTAAGTAATAGCAACATGTCTGCACACTACAAAAGGAGCTAATTCAAAATAGGCTCATTTTTATTTGTGAGAACCATTTCTACCAGCTTGGCAAATTAATGTGCTAAACAAGAACTATACCCAAGTCCCCTCCAGCCATGCATATACCCTCAGGCCCTTAATTCCCAATATTTTGCTTGAATTTTACCACTGTTTTTTGCCCTTCCCCAGTGCAACTGTGAATTTTCTTAATTTTAAATACATCAGAGCTTTGTTGAACTGATACATTTTGATTTATCTTTCATCCATCATCAATAATTCAGTTTCATTCTATATTGTACGTGATCAGTTTAAGTGGGAATAGAAGTGTAAACCTCAAAGCTGGAGAACAGACTCATGGAAGGGATGATAATGACTCATAATTAATCTGGTCTCAAAAAGGATATTTAATAGCTAGGAATAACAATTCTTTAAAAAAGGACCAAATTCTTTATATATCTGCACTCATAGATAGACAGATAGATAGATAGATAGATACATAGACTGACTGTTGTTAGATAATAGAAGGGCTTTTTTATTTTGTCAAGTTCAAAATTTTGTTACTTCCGCAACTGTCTTAGACCATGTTACATTTATGTCATATAGCAAAGATATATTCCCTGATTTATTTTTAAAAGCACTACTGCCGGGGTTGCAGACAGACAAGCCATGCATTGGTTGTCCTTGTCAAGGTTTTGGTAGTAAGGGGGATAAAGGGAGGAATGGGAGGAGGCTGAGGCTGCCCTGTGCTGGACACAGGTGATTCCTGTCGGCCCCAACAGACCTAGCACAGGACACAGCTGAACCCATCATGTTCACGCATCTGGGACAACATATTTAAGAAGAGGAAAAAGTGCCGGACAGGCAGGGGAGGAAGAAAAANNNNGAGAGAGAAGAAAAAAAAAAAAAAAAAAAAAAAAAAAAAAAAAAAAAAAAAAAAAAAAAAAAAAAAAAGAGAGTGAGAAAGGGCAGTGTAGGCACCAACACAAGAGGAGAAGGCACTACAAATGCTGGAGCAGAAACTTCCCTGCAGGCCCTTGAATGGCCCACACTGAAGCAGGGATCTAAATGTGGGCTGGGAGGACCTCATGCCAGAGCAGTTTTTTTCCCTGTGGGACTGCAGCTCATGGAAGGACCCACACTAGAGCAGAGGAACGGTATCAGATGGAAGGAGAGACTGAGAGGATCTGCTACAGACTGTGCCTGTCCCTATCCCTCACTGTACTGCTTGTGGGGTGGGTGGCAGGATCTGAGAGAAGTGAAGTTGAGCCCGGAAGAGGGAGAGAAAAGATGCTGTTTTATTGTTTGTTTTTGTTTCTCATTACCTGAATCTATTTTCGCTGGCAATACATTAAATTCATTTTCCCCAAGTCAGGGCTCTTTTACTCACAACAGTAATTGGTATGCAGTTTCTCTAACTTTATCTCAACCCACCAGTTTTCTCATCCTATTTTCTTCCCCTGCCCCCTGAGGAGGAGTGGGTGAGCAGCTGGGTGGGTGTTTGGCTCTTAGCAGTGGCTAACCCACTGCCTCTCCCCAGAAGAAACATAGATCCCTGAATTCAGAAACTGCATCTCCTCACTTATGCAGCTCATCTAGATGAAAATCAAGGTGTTTTGTGAGAATTACTGCCTCATAAATATTCCTTTTCTAAACACAATGCCTGCTGGCAGCAGATGTAGATAAGCGACAAATGAGGCTGAAAATACTTTTTGCTTTAGTTATCTTCAAAGGATTCAGAGCTAAAATCCTCACTCTTATAATAGGAAGTCTTTATTTGTAGCAATATTTCCCTTGGTACTGGTTGATTTCAGACAACCTGTCCACAAACTGACACAACCTGTGTCCTTTGGCCAAGTAACCCCATTCAAGTAAATGAAACAAATACTCTGACCAAGGGCTTTGGACTCAAAGTTGTCTAAATTGAAACTGTTCAGAGGGAATTTGGTTCAATGCATTCCAATACTTAACAAGCTCAAAAAAAAAAAAAAAATAAGCTCTCAAATACCTTACTCTGCTATTTTCTAAATGAAATTTCAGTTCTTTAGTTTGAAGACACTTTTATTTTAGAAACTTACCATATATTTAAGGTAGCAAAATAAGAAAAGATCACAATCAAAATAACATATCAAACCATTTAAACGAAATATTTTGAACTGATCAGAGCTTTTTCTTCTTGGTTGGTGCTCCATTTTTTATCCCCTCTTTTGAGACTTTAACTCTGGATTCACAGGAAATAAGAAAAAAAAACGCAACTAAAATCCCAAAAATGCTTGCATGATGGGAAAAAGCCATGATTAGAATTTAACAGGACATTCAGCTTTATGATCACACCTTAAGAAGTAAATGCTGTTTTTCTTAACATTTAAACCAAGAACATAAAAATTGCATAACTGGGAGCCTGCCACATGACAGCTGACATAAACTGGCCTTACTCTCCTAAATGCCCAGGGACTTGTAGCAAATTACAACAACAAGAGAAGATCCACTTGATCTTTCTGTGATATTATAAGCATGTTGTTCAACTAATGTCTACAAGCAACTCAGTACTACTGATGCATGAAAAAGTAAAACATTACTTATAGGAGTGCATAGGTGTAGTAACAGAGATGCTCAAAGAAAGCCAACAAACATTATTCAGTATTAAAAGTCCTTCTTCAAAATTATTAGTGCACGTTGTCAAAAGAAGGATTAATATCTTTGTGCTGATATAGAGTAATGTCTGCTTTATACAAACAAAGTATGTGTCAGATCACTGCTTGAATCTTTTCCTCCTCACAACAATGTCAGTAATCAGCCAATACATTTCAATTAAAAAAGGCAACCTTTTCTATTTGAAGAAAATTGAGTTTAAGGTCATATCAAGTCACTGCATAGCAAATGTACACCCATCTAAGAATCAAATTTAGCCACCGCATCCTACTCAGTTCAGAATCCTAGTGAGAAGTCAGTGGACAAATACAGAGAAAAAGAATCTTTGTCTCAAAGTTTATGAAGAAATAGTAGCATTGCATTACCTAGGCTTTTCTGTTATTCTCTTATTAGTGTCCTAAAGTAAAAACTCCTATAGCATAGTTGAATATTAACAAAAGAAAGGGTTATATCAAAACAAGGTCCCTCACAGGGACAGAAAAAAACCCCTGAGATATCTGCAACACAATGGAGCAAACCTGTCCATTCTAGCCAGGCAAAGATAAAGTGTGTTAATTTCAGCAAACAGAAAGGCAGATGCAAAATCTGTATAAGGAAAAGAAGCCCATTTGGCTTCTCCTCCAGAATCCTGCTGTTTCTTTCTAAAAAGGAGAGATTTGAGTAAAATAAATTATGCCAACAGTGACTTTGACCTAGTGCTTTCAAGGGCTCTCTGTTAACATCTAAGAAAGAGACTGACATGTTAAAGCATAAAGTTTGCAATACTTCTGCAATCCATCCTATTGCAAAATGCTCTAGGTTGTACAACGCTCAGGAAATTTTCTATCTCAGCCCCAACCGCTGGAAAAGACAACCTCAAAACACATAAATCTGAAAAATATAATTTCAGTCATTTGTGATTCTGTATTTGCTCGTATTTTTAATATCAGACTGACAGAACAGCTAAAAAAGGGGTACTTTTGAAATGTCATATAAAATTATTCATGTCACTTAACTTCATCAAGATATTTATAACTGATGACAAAATTTTCTCCTGTGCTAGAACTGACTAATACTGTCCACACCCATAAGCCTTTTGCAGTGCCTCTTTTCAGTTTGTCTTTGATGCCAGAGCCTTATCTATGAAACAAACCCATCAATTTCCAGACAAAAACTGGAAAGAGATTAGCTCCCTCCCTGTTGAGATAAATCACTTCCCAGTGTACTCACTTGCAAACTTCAACATTTTTCATATGGTTTTTGCTCTGACTTGGCCTGTGAAGGAATGTTAGCTTCAACAGAATTAATACTTCTGTGACACAAACATACAACTGCAGGCTCAATTTTCAGAATTGATTGGTAGCATTATTCTTTAACAACACATAATGCAAACAGTTATTTACTTGTTTCACGTGAATGATCACACCGGGTTTTGAGCCAGGCAAGAAAGAAAGAAAAATGCTCCTTTTGCATCTGTTCAGATTAAGTTGATACTTAAGTTTTAGAGAATGACTTTAGAAACTCATGTTGCACAGCTGCAAATATATTTATGATTCTGCATGTGAACATCATAACACAAACACAGATCTTATAAGATTCTGGAAATATTCCCACCTACTAGCACCCCAGATCCCAGTGCAGACCCCTTTCGCAAATATTACGAACGCTGTGCAAATTCTTGCTTTATAAAAGCAGTTATAGCCTATCATTACTCCAAAATAGACACAAAATTAGGCTAGAGCATACAGTCAAATGCACTGAATTACACATACAGAATAAAGAATATTGTTCTCTTTTACAAAAAAGAAAGCAAGTACTAGTTAGCCCTTTAAGATTCAGACTAAGTTGCTTGTACATCAAAAATTCATTTATTTGTTACAAGTGCCTCTTAAGACATATGAACAAGCAAATATTGGTGTCCATTCAGATCATTATAAACAGACCATTAAAGCATAGTTTTTAAGGGTTTTGACTTGGAATTACAGAGCTTCTGATGTTGGAAAGTGCCTCTGGAGACCATCTAATCCAACCCACAGCTCAGAGCAAGGTCAGCCGTAGCAGGTTGCCTGGAACCATGTCCAGATGGCTTTTGAAAGTTTCCAAGGATGAGACGCCACTGTCTCTGAGCAACCTGTGCCAGTGTTTCACCATCCTCACATTAAAATTGTTTTTTCTTATATTTCAGTGGAATTTCCTATGTTTCCTTTTGTGCTCCTTTTTTTTTCTAGATACCACTAAGAGTTTGGCTCCATCTTCTTCACTCCCTGACCATCAGCTATTTATATGCATTAACAGCCTCCCCCTGACTTTTCTCAAGGCTAAACAAACCCAGGTCTCTCAGCCTCTCTTTGAATATTAGACACTCCACCAATCCCTTTAATCATCTTAGTGATCCTTTGCTGGACATATGCTACAAGGTCCATGCCTTTCTTGCTCTGGGAATTGTTTTTTCTTTTACTTTTTCCTTCTGTCTTTAGATTTGGAAACATATATTTCATGTACTAAATATGTACTACTGCCAAGTAAACTTTGTTCTCAGGATTTTTATCCCTTTTAGCTACGGAAAGCCAACCAGTACAATTTCATTGCAAAAAGTAATGAAATTACTCCCACCTGGGAGGGGGAAAAAAGTAAGTAATCTCACCAGCATGGCAGAGCCTTCTGATTTAAGGCATTACTTATTCATCCACATCCAAGTAACAGTCTAGAGGCAAAATAATATTTTCACGTGTCCTTCTCTGTTGCAAATGTATCAGATGAGGGTCAAGGTGTCAGGGCCACAGAAACAGCCAAAAAGCAAGAGCTGTCTCTGGGAAAGGGAGGAGGAGAGATTCCTCCTGTCCATTGCTACTGGAGTTACCTATCGACATCTTTCCACAGGGTGACAGGATTGGAACGCAAAGACTTTTAAACAGACATTGGCATATGAGAGAAAGCAACTTGTCTATCTCTAGCCCATTTCCAGAAATCCAAATAATCCTCTCTAAAATTCATTGTAATCCTTAATCGCACAGCGAGTAAACTAAGGTGCAAATGGCAGCAGCATTTGTTATGAGTGTTATTGCCTGGGGGTTTTAGCACACAAAATCATGAATTAAGTACATTAGATATCTAACACATGCTCACTCACAGTTTTAATCCTGCAAAAGAAAGACAAGCATAGGCTTTGTCATGGGATATAAGTTTGTATAACAGCTGTTGGAATTTAAGGACCACAGAGCTCAGTCTGAGAACAGCGCAAAAGCTGTGTCAGAATCTGAATAAATTAGCTAATTATTTTTTCTCTTGTTATTTTGAAGCCATCATTAAACAATCTGCAAGCAACTCTCACAACACTTCGATTCTCGTTTTTCACTGAAATAACTGCAGTCTCAGCCTTTAAAGGCTGGTGTCTGAGCAGCTCATGCAACGAGGTTAATGAACATTCAAATCCTGGATCTTTTAGTTTTGGAAAGACTACTCAGAAAGCGAAGAATCTGCATCATCTAAGATGCTTTGTGTCCTGCTGCTTCAAAAAAAATTATTTGTCTGAACACAAGTAAGCCATCTGTCCTAGCAGGCACTCTCCCTTGTTATGAAATGGTCACAGCCTTATTTCTTTTCATTTTGCCATGGGAGAGATGCCAATAGTTTAATGTCACAAGCTAAACCACAGAATACGTTTTGATTTGGCTTAAGTTCTCCTATAAGTTGATAAAATGTACTTCAAGCAAAATGTCTGCCTAAAAGTGTAGCTGGAAATACACCTTGCATTTCTCATTCACCAAGAGAAGGGTGTAATAAAGCAAATCTGGTATTCTGGGATTTCGGCAGAAGTGCAACACTGACAATCATTTTAGGTGGAAAAAATTACACAGAAAAAACCCTTCCATTAAGTTTCCACTCAGTTACTACAAAAACTGGAATTTGTTGTGTCTGAATAAAATATTAAAGACTGATCAAAATCCCTTAAATTTCCAGTAGCCAAAATGTGATTGTTGTGTGCATGTTGTCCATCGTATCAAAGGTTTGAAACTGTACTTGTCAAGACAGTGTATGTATATTCCCCAATATTGTAACTAAAACTTTGATTTTCCTGTGTCGCATGTTGTGTTCCTTGATTTTCCTATGTCACATGTTGTGTTCCTCTTCTCAAAAGCAGAACTATGCATGATGCAGGCTCTAGGCTTAATGACGGGTTTTAAATCAGACTTCTGTTTTATACTTAACTCTACAAATTGTTAGTAAATTTTCACCTGAAAAACAAACTGTCTTTTTTACTGAAACTTTTTCTCAGAGGATGAAAAGGCAGAAAGGTGGAAGTTGTTCTATTCGCATATTTGAGCTAAGTCTAAGAAAATGTTATTTCCACCACAATCCAAGCCTTTTTTAAAGTGAACTCCTTTTTCCAAATGAAAGATGTTACTGCTTTAATCTGCATTTAAGACGATCTGTGAGCAGGCCATCAAGTGTCTTTTGGGTAACCTGAGTGAAAATTCTGTGGGAAGCCAGCAGAAAGCAAGCTGGCATGGTGCTGCTGAGAAGGCCACTTTCCCAGGCAGTGATGCCTGGGTTTATCACTTGCCTACATGCAGGCCACAGTCCAACAAGTCCCAAGAAATTTAGAATCAGCTGGGAATACAGAAGCAATTCTCAACTACAGAGCTAAAGGGTAGGTTACGAATGTACAACTTTCACATGAAGAAAACTGCGTAACAGGCAAGAGCTTTTCAGTATTTCCTGTTCACCTGTATCCCCTGCCCAAACTTTTCTAAATGTTCCTCCATCCAGGCTTCCTATAAAACATGCCTTCATCTTTTTATCCATAGCAGGCTTTGAATGTCTTCTAATTGCAGAAAAAATTCAAAAGTTTTTTTTTTCAATAAATAAAGCTCTACACCACTTCTGTCTTAACTATTTTCATAAAAATGCCAAAATGGAAATTCATAAACATTTTCAAAATTCAAAACCAAGATTACGTAAATGGTAGCTAACCAGAGTTAATATTATGCAGAAACACAAAATAATGAGAAATAGCTACATTCCTGGTATGACTAATTACGTATAACAAACTGATCAAGCAAGTTTCTTAAACTGGACAAGTGTAGTTGTTAAATAGGAGAAAATTACACATTTGGTAGATATTATATTCTATTTACTAAAATAGCACACAGTGGTGCTCTAAACGTACAGTATCTTCAGCAATGCAAAAATTATAAAATGCTTTTATCTAAAATTTTACAATGCACTAGAGAATCCTCTCTTTGGGGGATTCTGAGAGGCTGGTAAAACCGTTCTTTAGAAAATAATTGCAATTTAGGCTGATGACAATGAGAAAATACAATAAATTTTTAAAGATTTTAAAATTATGGGATTTGAGTTCTCAGTTCTTGCTTTGACCTTTTCTTCCTATAAATTTTGAGATTTAAAAGAATTTTAGGTACCTGATTCTAACAGTGAAGTATATTGTTAGAATAAAAGCCTCAGCACCTTCCCGCAGAGAACTGAGGTCAAAATATATTTAGAATGAGGTGCAAATACATTTGAACGTATTACACTCTCTTACTAGAACAAAACACAATTATGGTCTGAATTTGTCAGAATGTACAGTCTGAATTTGGGGGCCTAGATCACTATGTAACAATAGGACCTTTGCTGACTGAAGAGACTAACAAAAGATGCCCAGTAGATACTCATTTAGAAGGGGACCAAAGCACCCTCACACTGAGAAGAACACTGCTTTGTAACAGAGCTGTCAAAGGAACAAAAAGAAAAACTGAAAGCCGAATTATTTTTAAGATGAGTGGGCCTGCATATTCAAAGGGTTGGGAAAAGTACATTTTTACTGCTTGGCAAATGTAAATCACTGGGAAAAAGATCTGTATCACAGACGTGCTGCTAGAAACTGCAGGTAGTAGACACAGAAGTTTTGGGAGGTATTTTCTTATGTTGTTGCATTGTCTTTGGTCTTTTCAGTTCAATTGTTTCCTATTAACTGTTTACTCCTGATGACTGTGTTCTTATTGAGGCACAGAAGAAATTCATAACATCTTTGTGACATTTAAAAAGCTAAGGCCCAACACTGAATTACCTACAGTCTACTAAAGGAATGTATCAGAATGAGCAATGATGGCACGAAACACAGCAGAGTGTGCTGTGGCTAAGGGGCAGAGAAGGCATGTACAGAACAGAAATTATGTGGAACATGCTGCTTCAAAGGAATGTTACTCTGAAAGGTTGTTGCTAATGTGCTACGTTTCAAAGAACTCACCCTAACAATTTGTGGTAGAAGGTATCTCTTAGACAGCTCTACCTTGACATGAAGTCTTCAGAAATCCTTCATCAGCAGACACACTGGGTATGTGGATAGAATAAAACAATCCTGTTGGGTCATCTCTCAGCAAAAAAACCTGGGAGTGGAGGAAAGAGTGTTAGCTTTAAGTCACTGTGATAAAATACCATGACTTATTTGGACCTTCACAGAAACAATACCCAGTTTATGTGCTACTATCCTCCTATGCCAGGATGGCAAAAGCAAGGTTTTCTTCTTTGTGAAGAAAAAATCTTTGAACTTAAGACATTTGGAGCTAAGCCAGACCAAAAAACAGCTTAGCAAGAATCCCTGACCATTGCCAGCAGAATCTTAGAAAGACATAGCATCTATCACAGATACTTTCTCTGGCCCACCTAACTTGTCAAATTCCAAATGATTAGAGGCATTCCGAGTCTGAGGTTGCTTACAGACCATAGTGTTCAACAGTTGTTGATGAATATATTCTCCATTAGCTTTTCCTTGTTCCTTCCTTTGACTGTTTATACTTTTGAGCATCCATGACAAGCATGATGAAGATTTTAACAATTTCACGTTTTGTGGGAAGAAACATCAACCTTTCAACCTTTCCTTTCAAATTTGCTACCTGAAAGCTACATCAGCCTAGTTGTGAGAAACAGTAAATTATTCTTAGTATCATTCCTGTTTGAATTTATTTTAATTTACTTTTCTCAATCATTCCTTTTGGCTATTCCTTTTACTCTACTAAACAGGCACAACACAGATTAAGTCATATTTAAGATCTGAGCAGACCAGTTTCCAATACAGTGAAAAATGTACCACTGCCATGGTTTAATCTCAGCCAGCAACCAAGCACCAACCAAGCCGCTTGCTCACTCTCCCACCAGTAAGATCTGGGAGAGATTAAATGGAAAAGAATTCCTGAAGTATGCCACTGAATGGAGAGGCTTTCGTGAAATATGGAGGATTATGGCCAGCATAACAGCAGAGCAGGACAGATAGAGAAAAGGAACTATGAGGATTAAAATGTTTTTAAAAATTTTACTCTAATGTGTCTACAATAAAGCTGCAGTGCACACTTTCAGTTTCTTGGGAAATAAATTCTATTTTACTAACTGCTTTTAAACCATCAGCAGGTAATTCTTCCACGTGTCCTCAAGTTTTGCCTTCTTTGCTTTGCATTATGTGTTTGAACTGTCCACACAAAATGTGCACGTTAGACAGAAAGAAAATGAAATTTTACAATTACTTATTCATTGAAGCATTTAATAAGGAAAGAATAAGGAAAGAATAAGGGAAACAAGAAAAACAGAGTTCAATCTTACAGTTCTTATATCATCTACTTTTAGTCATATTTCTATTGTTACAACACAATCTGTTCCTTGCACAGCAGAAAATACTTTTTCTGTGCTATCATTCAGGTCAAATCTCAAATCTCATGCATAGCAACTTGTACCACTGAATACTGTACAACTATGACTTGACAAGCCGTTCTCGGGTGATCTTTATCACATATCAGAACACAAAATGCAATCACACAAGCTACATGGTGTTCCCATGTTCACTTTACAGTCTCCAAGGATACTGTTTATTTTGCAGGTGGTGCTGACACAACTGATGCCAAGGCAGTAGAACACATATCAAGAAACTGAAAGCACATGTTGCCACGGCACAAAGAGTGAAAGAACTGAACATTCACTTCAACAAGGAGGGGGCTCCTTAAGACATTTTTAAAGGGTTGTAACTGGACAAATAAGCCATTTCCTTTTTGATGTGTAAATAAAATTGTTTATATCATAGAAAGAAGATAATAACATCTGAGAGTGTGTGTTTTGCTACCATTAGGTTAGTTAACTTCAGCACTATAAACATGAATACAGCTATGCCATTCCCCTTAGTACTAACAATCATCCCTAAGCACAATCAAAAGGAGTAGAATATATTTTCCTCTTAAGAATACCAATAACACTTAAATCCACCTAGCCACTGCGTCTGCAGTCCCAAGATAGGGATCTAAGAACCTCACAGAGGAATTCCTAGTCTCCAGAATTGTTTATCTCAAAAGGCAAACACAAACTTGCTGTGTTTGTACACTCAGCTTTGAGACGTATGTCAGCTCCAAATCTATCTCTGCATAGCATAGCTGGAGAAAAATCAAAATAAAATTGTACTGCTGAATTAAATTCTGCGATAAGGCAGGTCTGTACCATCCCAATCCCAGTAAAATGCATTTACTACTGCTTATTCTGGAGTGATTCGTGGCTTTTCCTGCTGTTTCTTGTCCCACTTGGCACAGATATTTTCATATTTTATATACACAAAATTTGAGTTTGACTTCCAAAAAAAACTCAAGTCAAGTCTGTCATTCTAAAGCAACATAAAAAATAAGATCATTCATGCACTGGTTTCCATTTTAATTTACTGAGTCCAAAAGTGAGATCAGTGATAGTGTCATCCAAACATGCTCTTTCATCTTTGTTCTCTGGCAATGGGGATAACAAAATACATCTCTCTACATTAAGATGCAAGTTCAAATGCAAGGAAAGGCACAGTTTTCCCAGCCTGGCACTTTGCAGGCTTGTATACAAGAATTTTTTTGCAACAATTTAATACTATTAAAATTGACACATTGATTTCTTTACGCAGAGCAACTCCTTCAATCAAACAGGTCTTTTATGTTATGAAACCACTGTATGTGTTAGCCATAAATTGATCCGTTATTGATTTTGGGTAAACTGGCTTCATGCACTACAAAACAAAAATCAAGTACCTGACTGAAGAAGTTCCACCTAATCCATTAGATGATCTTTTTAGATCTTTAAAGTCTGCTTTATGGTCTAAATCCTCAGAGTTCTTCATGGTTTAAGGTTTCTAAACCATGTCACTTAGACTAAAAACTAGGATGTAGAGGGTATGTCAGGTAAAAAGCTTCTATGCCTTCATCACCCTGTGCCTCTCCATATTTAGCCTGAGACAGAAATCATGTTCAACAAGTTGTTCATACAATGCCTAGCACGATAAGACCCTGATTTCACAGTAGTAGGTCGGCTTTGCTCTACAGCTGCAGTTGCATGTTACTGTTTATACCGTTCATAACATTACGGCTTTCCTGCATAGACAAGAGTGGTCTACATCAGCGTGTGCTGTGTGAAAGCTGGGAAAGGTTGGTAAAGCAAGAACTGTATAATTAAAAGAAAAAAAAATAATAAATCCCAATGGAAAGACTATAACTTTCTTCTCTTTTCAGAACAGAACACTTCAAGCAGATCACTGGAAATTCATAGAAAAGGCCAGCTAACACAGCATGCACATGATGATGCCTGAATTAAGAAGCTTCTAAAGCAAATAGCTGACATCTCAGGAAGTTTTTCAAGGTTTTTAGTCCAGTAATCATACAGACCCACAGCTTGTGTGTTTTGTCATCCTATTCCTCAAGGAGGTACACAGCCATAGATGCCATCTCCCAGAATAAGAGCTTGGGACACACAAAGATGGAGCACTTTGCTGCAAATCTTTCAGGCAGGTTTTTTTTTCCCTAGAGAGAAAGAAGAGGCTTTATTGTCTGTTTTTCTCTAATGCTGAAAGCAATATTTTTAAGATGTATTTGGCCACTCAGCAATGTCGTTCTCATGGATTTTGGATGGAATACTCTTAATATATTTCGCCAGGCTGGAAAAATCCATGAACTTGAATTTATAATACTATATAACAACACTGACAGATAGCTACCATTGCTTGGTAATGTAAATCCCATATTCAGCCGAGAGGCAATAACATTATGTGACATTAAAAAAAAAGAGGACAAAATAGACAATTACTGTGCTCAGGATCACTGCTGGCACCCCTGAGTATAAGACACTATCTTTTTCATGAGCTTAGTAAAACATGGGAGAAAATTTACCACCTAAGCTAGTAAGCCAATGGTTTTCGTTTGTCTATATCCCAATATCATTTATAGGATTCTTCAAAAATTTTAAGTCAAAGTTTCTGCAAATTAAACTCTTTTAATTTCATTTGAGATGTACAAATGGGGAAATTGGTAACAACTCTGAAAAAAGTTTTCAACAAAGTATTGCATCTTGACTAGAAGTGCAAAGTTAGAATAGGTGAATATGCAGTTGATAGTTAAAAAGTATAACATGAACTGTTCTTTCTCATGCTCTAGCAGAATGTGCTAACCTATAATTTGTAAGTGGCATCCCTTAGCCTGATCTATTTTGAAGGTGCATTCATGATCACTAACACAAATTTTTTCAAGTATAGGCACCAAAGCTTAAGCATTTAAATAAAAATAGTCTCTTTTTGAAGAAAAAAGATGCTGTGACTGAAGTCAAAGAAAGTTACCAGACCTCTGATCCTGTGGATATGGAATTAAAGAGTAAGAAAAGCAAATATGAAGTAATCAGATTAACTTTCCCAGTCAAATTTAAAAGTATTGGTACACATCTTTCCTAAGGCTGACAGAGAAAATAGCAGGTAGAACAGTGTATGCATTAAAAAAAATTAACATTTGTCAAAATGTTAAAAACAAATATTTAGGCACAATCTCTTTAAAAAACAGAAACCAAACAACCACAAATATAATATGCTGCAGTGTAATCAGAATATGAATTCATCATGATATATTATCACTCTATAGAAACAATAATCAGGAAAAAAAGTGAAAGAGGTGTTACCTGATGCTCTGGATAGCAAGTTGCTAGCAACCACAATCCTTGAAGGGTTATAATATGTGAGAAAAAAAACAAAGTCACACTGACAATGTTTAAGTGATGGATACTGCTTGTTTCTGCTCACGCATATTCCAGCCACAGTGTGTTCCAAATGCTATCGCCCTACATGAAAACAAATGTTGATGTTAGTTCAGTATCATGTTCTAGACCACCTATAGCAACAGCTAACACTGAATACTTCAGCAACAGCCTGATTATTCCCTTGTCATAGTTTCAGTTGGTAATCTTCGAGTGGTGTGCAAATGATATCCTGTAACCTGCGTCCTCTGTACTGTAAACTTTGCCTTGTACAAATGTTTTCTTTTGCGATATAGTTCAACACTGTAGAGAAAATTTTTATTTAAGCTTTTGAAAACATTGTTTATTTAAGATCTTATTCTACACCTCCAGTAGTCATATAATAGCTTACGGGTATCATGCAAAACATTGCACAAACACTTAATGAACGTTTATAACATTTTCATGCAAAACTATATTAGATGTATTAAATGTGGAAAAAGGCAGAGATTAAGGCACCAGAGAGACAAACTGTTTGAGGGTAGAGTGACTGAGAGGAATGCCATATTCCTCTGACCACAGTGGTACAGATTTATTTGCTAAAGTTAGATATCAGGTAAAAGGCTTTGCTCTTTCAAGGATGTATGACTTGCTGAAGGCTCAGGAACTCTGGAAATCCAAGATCACATTTAGGAGAGCTTAGGAGCAGTTCCAAACCCTACACTCAGGCCTAACAATCTATTCAAATTATGAAATTATGTAACAGAGGGCTGTATTACTCGTTTGGAATTACATGACAGGTATGATAATGTATTACTGAGAATGTTACAGAGAAGCACAGTAGTTTAGAATATTGTTTCATTTAAATTGCTGCAGTTACATGGAAATGGAGGAACACACTGGTGAATCAGGGTATAATACAATGCCTAAAATACACCACACAACATATCCATATTTTAGTGTGTAGATGAACAATTTCTTGTCTGAAATAGAAACTGGTTTTGAAGAACAAGATACCAAAACATATAACCTGGTCAAATCCTGTGGTATTTTTTCTTTTCTTTTCAATATTCTCTGCAGGTTTTGTTTCCAGCACCAGAAGAAAAGGAAAAATTCAGAGACGCATAGAGTAAATTAAATCTATATGAATTTTTTTAAGAAGTTCCAAAATTTACAGTGATCTACCATTAAAATAAATGAATAGTAGCAGTCACAGCTTATAAGATTTTATCTTTAAATGTAGCAAGAATTCCTCCTTCCCCCAGTGTGTATCTGATCTTTTTCAGACCTCTTCCCACATCCCACCTCCGCATTCCATCAACAGATCAGTAACAGACTATTTCAAATGCAGGAATAAAGCAGCCTCTCCCCAACCTACGTAAATGACTGCAGAATCTATGGAACACCATAGCTCTCTCTGCATCTGCCCTAAACTTTTCTCTCATTTAGAGAGAGGACCTGCTGTTGAGATGGGATTACGGAAGCCAAGGTGTAAGAGGTGACAGTAACTTTACAGCTTGTGTCTAGGCAACACAACCAGTGATGTCAGTTTTCTTGCAGTTTTCATCGCCTGTGTTATCTTCCTTAAAATACCACAAAAAGTGAGAGTGTCAGCTTTCACTGAGAATAACCGCATCTCCACTTATTGTAGTCACATGGGCAGTTCTGAAGAGACTAACCCGGCAGAGCCCTGACAACTTGCAAGCCAGATACAAATAAACTGAAAACCAGAAATCCTTGTTAATATCATGATTATTTTTTCAGATGCTGAATTACGACTTTTAAGAAGCTTGGAGATGGAACTGGACTTTCCCTGGCAGTGGAAGGGAACAATATTTTATATATGTAAGAGCATATATCACAGTATCTGTCTGTAACAGGTAGATGATCAAAATGGTATTTCCTGTTTTGATTCCCCCTTGATCATTTATCAGCAGGTAAGCACAACTTCATATAAACAGTGCATGTAAAAACTGTAGTAAAATCTTTGTCAAGTAACATACAGAAAAACAATCCTAATACTAATAATGTCTGTTCAGAAAAATAGCAATCTGAAATTGTAGTATATGGAAAGTGGGTGCAAAGTGACAAAACCCTTGAGCTCCCTCTGTGTCTGCGGTTTGTGATCAGAAGCTTGCCTCACCAGTTTATCTGTTGTGCACGATGATGCCAAGTACTGCAGTCGTGAAATGTGTCATGGACAGTTTCTACAGAGATGTTTAAAGCAAACAGAAGCGTTTTTAAGCAGTGCCACCCGGAGGTGAAAGAGAGCTTCTCATTCCCGATGACGTCAGGGCTCATTTTTTACAGCAGCTATAAAAATATCATAAGTGCAAAAATCTGTTAATGGTCTGAGAGTCCTGTAATAGAAATGGTCCTGCAGAGAGGTTACCAGTGGGTGAGGGGAGGAGTGCAATTGCACTGAGACAAGTTCAACCCTAAATTGAAAATGCAGTTTCACATACTTGAGTCTCCCAGCTGCACTAAGGGCAGAATCTCATGGTTCACTTTGTTGCCCAGGGAAATAAGTCTCTTTGCTCTGTCAGAGTGCTGTGTGTTTCTTCTGTGTTGTAGGATAATCAGTACTGAGACCTTTCCTCCTTAAACACCCCGTCCCAGTGAAGTCACATGAAACAGGCTCCTTGGCTGCCCCAGTGGCCCTTCATGAACACACCCCAGTTTATTGTTGTCTTTTTTGTACCGGGGTCCTAAAAATGGTCATACCATTCTAGCTGCAAGCTAGACAATCTCTGCCAGGAGTGATCCTGCATTCATGTGAGAAAACTGCAGAACCCCTTGAGGTCCTGCTCTATCTGTTGACACAGACTGATGTACAGTATAACGTACCTGCCCTAACAAAAGTGAAGTCTGGAAAGTTCAACCACTTTGTGTATTACCAAGGAAAGTCTGTGTCCAGAACCTATAACAAGGTCTCATCACTGACCACCCCATCAAAGTCCGTTTCCAATAAAAACTCAAAGAAACAGCAATATTTGTAATGCCACCTGTGTCAAAGAGCACAGTGTGGTGGCATGATTTGTTTCTAGAAATATCCCTTGTAGGCTCCCTATGTGGACTTATCACGTAGCAAGCACATCCTAAAGTAATCCATACAAAAAGTCATAAGAAAAAAAATAGAATTAAAACATAAATAACTGAAAGGAAAAAGGGAAAAAAATGTTCCAGGGTGTCAGAAAACGAATTACTTCTTCCCATTATCTTCGCTGTTGATGCAAAGAGGTAAATGTCAACATAACGTAAAGAAAAAACAGGAATGAAAGTAAAATAAAGATAGAATGAAAATATAATATTTGGTTTTAAGGTAAAAGATGAGTTGTTCGACAGTCTACTGATGCAACAAGTCAGTATACTCTGCCAAGAGACAACTCCTACTTAGCCACAGAAGAAACAAGAACTGTTCAGTGCATATTTCTCTTTAATTATAGAGGGCATAGTGTGTTCAAACTCCAATGTCTGTGCTGGCATGAGGAGCTGGGTTCAAAATCTGTAAACAGATTTTGCCAAGAATAAATGTATACATGGGCGAATGACACAAATACTTTTCTGCCACACTTCCATTGAAATTCCATTATTGTAGAGAACGCTTCTATTTCAATAAACCAAATTAGCAAAAATATCCCTTCAAATATCTTTCTGTGAATTTCTAGTTAGGCCTTGCAAAAGGTATTTGTAAAGTATTAATGCCTACTGCCTCAAATTAGAGTCAACTGATATTAGAAAAAAAATACACTGAAGAGAAGATTTTCAAGCACAGTTGCACAGTTTAAGTGTTAAAAATTCAAGGATGTACATAAATGAAGTTTCTCATCCCCCTGCTAGACTTTAGCCCCCAAGCACTTCCCACTTAGCAGTTGATGTAGAAAACATCCTGTTTATACCCTGAATCTGGTAGTGTATGAAGTCATACCTGTTCGCAGGAGTGAACTATAAAATGGCAGAAGATCAAAAATTCAGTGACACTTTTAACACCTTTCAAATTATCTCTTGCAATCAGGATGCAAATCTCATACAGCAGCTGTTTTCCTCCAGAAGAAACCTGTGCTTTTTACCAAAAATGTAGTGAACTGCTCTGTGTTTTTCCATATTCCAGAACTGTCAGATGGTTTTGAATTCTTCCCATGTCTTTTTAACACGCTCTCTCCTGAACACTACGAGAGCATGAAACTCAAAAAATATCCAGAATCAAGCACTGCCAAGCCATTCAATGCTGGAGCCTTGATGGCACTAAGAGGGCTCCCTGGCCCTGAGCAGCCTCACCCGGGACCCACGCTCTGCCCAGGCCTCAGGATCCCATGGCAGCTCCCTGGCGCTGTCAGACCCTGCCCCACTGAGGCTGCAGCAGGGCTGGACTCCATCTCCAGGGAGGTTCTTGATGCCTGGGGCTGCCCTGGTGCCCCCAGCTGCCCCACTCCTGGCCAAGGTGGTGGGACAGGGACTGCCTGGGGACACTGTGCAGCTCCAGAGGTCAGGGCCTCAGAAAACCACCTGCCTGTGTCACACCCTGACACTCATAAGTAACTAAACAGATAATCTGTTCTATCTACTGATAGCTACGGCACTGTTTTGCTACTTAAAATCAATGAATGGCATAATAGTCTCAGTTGTGCAATTCCTGTAAAAGCCAACACAGAAGTACACAAGCACAGTGACATTATTGCCTGTCAGACACTACACCTCAAATCTTTGCCACTTCAAGTATTTCAAATGTGAGAAAAATGAAGGCAGAGGAACATGAGAAGGAAGGCTATTTGATTACAGTCATGGTTAATCTTTACACACACCCTGTTAAACTGTGCAGTTGTTTTTTGTTTATTTTAAAAGTTTTCTGGCTCACTCGTCAGTGTAGGCAGCTATATAGGACAGACTGTTTCTACAGCCCTGTAAAAGTACTCTACCAAAAATAAATGTGTTAATTATGCTCCGAAGGTTCTGCTACACCACAATGAAAGTATAAAGAAGAGAAAAATTAAGACAGGCCCATACGGCACAGATTTCTAGAACAGGGAAGAAAATGTGTTTCTAAAAGAGAATTACACACAAATCAAAAATATTTAGATTCATGATTTCAAGTTGCACAGAACCAAACACGTTTTATATGTCTTTAGAACAAAGCCTGTGTCACTAAAAAGTTACGTGCAGATTTATAAAGGTTTTAAAATTTATATTATCATTGCCCCTATGATAAGCTGAGTTTCTGTGCTCTAAGTAATAAAGATCCAACATATCACTTTTTTTTTGAGTAAGATCAATAAGATGCCATACAAATTTCCAGTTACAGGCATATGTCCAGCAGCAAAACAAGCACAAGCAACACACATTGAAACAATGAATCCCAAATGATCCCCTTCTTTCTCCTTATTGACAATATATTGATGATCTAAGCAGCATAATGTACTGGCGTAGTTGAAGAACAGCTAAGAGAGAAGGCAGAATACTGAACTCACATGAATGTGCTGTCAAACGCTCTGCTGCTCCCTAAATTAGGGCTTTTGTATCCTCTCACTTCAATTTTTAAAACAGGTCAAATAGTCTGGAAGACACTAAACTCCATCGGGGTACTTGACTTGGCGCCACAGTGCAACACAGTGCTTAAAACAACACAGAATTCCTGTGCTGATGCCACTCTTTAATCCAACCAATGGCAGGAGCATAGAGCAGGCACAGAGAAAGCATTTGACTTAATTACTGAGGGAACAGGACACTACTATATTACCAGCGTCTTAAGAGAGGACATCCCTGTTGTCAGAATAAGTGCTTCTCCTTCATAAATTATTCTTTGCTTCAGAGAAAATGTGTAGTTGGACAAAAATGGTGATCTGAATGCTTTCTTCTTCCTCGTTTGCTGAAATCTGTGTCACAGCTATCAATCACATATCCTTAAAGCTTTATGCCAAGGCAAGCAAGGGGAAAAATGTGTTCCAACTCTAGAATCTCACCAAGTGATTTCCATGAGTCTGGCACAAGACTAGGTTTATTCATCTAAGAAAGGGCAGAGCTGGGATCCCAGCTCACTGCCACTGAAGATAAACATTTTCTCTAAAACACAGATCATCTTTCGTGGCTGTAGGTAAGTCCACAGAACTGCCACAAACAAGTTCTTTGGGGTTTTGCCCGAACAGTGTTATTCACCTCATAGATAAGTTCATCTGTGATAAGTTAAATGAAATGGCTAAGAGTTTCACAATGTTTTGTCATTAAAAGAAGAAAAGCATACCTATCACTTCAGTACAATTATCTCCACTGGTTGCACACTTCTCCCTGTATGCAAATGTTATAAATCATGAAACACACACTTGATTTGCTTCAATCAGATGTGGCAAGCAGAAGGTTTCAACCACTAATGCCTTTCATTAGGCCTTAAATTCTAGTCCTTCACAACAAAACTAGCAGAGGCACTACTCTAATCCCTTGTGAGCCATTCAGCCTTCTTGTGAGCTCGGTCTCACAGCTGTGAGACCCAAGTAGCAAAGGGGCTGCCCAGGTACAACATCTTGCTCACCTATAGAATGTCATCATATTGTAAACAGAGACTAACAAAGAACTAGCTTTTCAAGTCAAACAGAGCTTAAAACATGCAATAATTCACCTGAAGGAAGAATGCTACATATCTATCACAGCATTTACACCATGCATTGTAATAAGTGTTAGGAGTATCTCTCCAGTAGTCTACTCTTAACATGCTTCTTTTCCTATTACACACACAGTTTCAGCATTTTTGCTACCCCAGGACACCAAATTCTAAAGGACCAAATTATCAAATTTTTGGTGAGCAATCAGTAGCATAACAGCGGTAATAGTTTTATATACAAAACCTTAGAAGAGTTAGATCACACTCTGTACAACTAGAAAAAAAAATGGAAAAAACCTACCTTGCAGCCATGACATTCAGTAGGGTAACTCATTCATCTTCCATCTGAATTTCCTCAGGAGTAAAGGCTGCAGACCTTTACATACTAAAGACCTTTACATGATGAAAACAGTCAGGCTTGGCAAACAAGTATATTTATTTGCTTGATTCATGACAGAATTTCACATCCTACCCTTTGCCAGATTCCTACAATTTCAGCCAAGCTCATCAGTCTAACAGAAACACATCATCTTTGTCTCCCGCTTTCTCTAAAAGGGCCTCTCAAAACACTCAACATGTCATTGTTACCCCAAATCCCGTTCTTCTGTAGCATTTGTTCATCCACTTGAAATCAGCGCAACCATCCTCCTCTCCCAAATAACTGCACTCCGTCAGATGAAAACAGTGTTGCTGTCTCTAATTATTAATTCTAAGCCACCGACTCATTGAAACACTGGAAGTCATTGAAAAGTCACTGAAACCAAAGATCACTTTTAGCATGTTCCAGGTACTCTAAAGTATATCTATATTATTGTCTGTTAAATCCTTTAGTTCTTGGTTCTCATTCCAGTTCTCTGCACAGCACCAAGACCTTACCTTATCCGTAAAACACCCCTTTTCAATTTTTCCTTTCCTTCATACCAATCACATAGAGATGTTTAATAGTTTCATAGCCAGAAAAATCACTACAGATCTTATTTCATCTCTTCATAAATTCCTTCACTTTATTATGTACAATATAGATCACAAATTATTTAAAGTAACCCCTAGCTACTTCATACAAACAAATTTCTTCACACAGATAATTACTTCTTCAAAGTAACTATAAACATCTCTTTCTGCCTGTATCATATGTCTGTAGGCACATTCTAGAGCATTTCTAAGAAGATCAATACAGCACAACAGGTTGGGTAATATTCATAGGTTCAGAAGCAGTATCTTGTCTGCTCAGTTGCACATCAGTCACAGTAAGTCCTGTGGCCTTCCCTACGTTCCCTGGACAGAGATATCTCCAATGTTTTCAAATGTATTTTCCCTGATCAGAAAATATGATAAACGTTAATGGTACTGTCCCACTGAACTCCAAGAAAGTCTTTCTAAATCTGCCAACTGCAAGTGCTTAGGGAGGTGTATTCCTTGAACTCAAGAAGAGTTACATTTTACAGCTGTGATGACACTAGGAATATAGAACAAAACCCAGCAGGCCTTGCACAGCTATTTATAGTCCTGGGATTTACCCTAGCAGCATCTCCTGGGTTCAGCTACTGAATTCAGGTTTTCAAATTTTGGTGCAGACATTGCCTTTCTTTAACTCTACCATTATATCTCCTTGACTAACACAGTGATTGAAAAAAAAAAAACCCATGTTAATTGAAAACTGTCTATTCAATAGCATCGCCTTGCCTCAGTGGCTTAAACCTCCTGCATTTTTTAAAAAATGTTTATATATAGCCTGGCTGCTGAGCTATACATACTGCAGCAAGTCTTCCACCTGCTGGACAAAAGGCAGCACTAAGCTTCCTTAACAGGAAACAGATGCAACAAATATCTGAGAGCAACACAATGACAGAAGAAAAAAAAATTAAAAGGCAGCATCGAGGTGCCCTTGTTCTTGTTTAAGTGCAGTAAGTAAATAAAGGTGAAAATGCAGCCATCAGAATAAAGGGATACAGAGGTCAAGCATCTGTGGCCGAGGAGGAGCTGTTCTACTTTCCCAGTATTCCTGGTTTTACGAACTGTTTCTACAAGGTCTCTTTATTTGTGCTTTTGCAAAGGACCTGCATTACTTGAAATGGAAATACTACTGGCCTTCTGCCTTTTGAGGTGTTCTGGGTTGGTAACTGCCCTAATCAAGCAAGTAGAAAATTTCCCTCTTTGTGTTCTTTGCCTAGCTCAGGTGGCTGGCTGAATCAGTACATCGTGTATTCTGTGATCCTAAACCAGCTGGGCAATTGCCAGATTCCCATGCCCTCGAGCGGATTCAGACTGCATGCCGGGCTAAGCGCTGAAGGCTTTTCACTCCCGGATCCAGCCGGAGGGAGGAGTGTTCCCTGCGCTCCAGGGGAGAGGAGCGATGGTGCTGTGCCCGAGGGTGGGGAAGGGGGAGATGCTGCTTCCTGCACAACCTGCATCTCAGTGAGACATGGCAAAGGCTTTCGGCAGCGTGCAGCTCTGTATCGAACTACAGAGTGTTATGTGCTCCTTCAAAAAAACAGGAACGTGGTCATAACTAAAGTTCACTTAGATCTTTCAAAGCTCAACTACCTTTTTTATTATGTAGCTTGCTTTGAGATCCCCAGCAGCATTTTTCCCTGAGGTATTGCCTAAGCCTTGAGCCAATCAAGGTTGCAAAAGCAGAGGCTGCAGGTCTCCTTTGGTGTTATCCACTCTCCTCTAAAAGGTGCATATCGTCAAGATGGGGGAAGGTTGTGAAATTGCAACCAAAGTCAGGAAAAGATGAGTTACAGAGTCTTGTGGGAGCACTCACAAATCTTAAATGGGATTAGCAGACATTACTAATGATGAAAACTGAGCCATCATATGAGCTTTATCATTTCTACATCTTGATAACATGTTTGGGTTGTTGGGGTTTTTTTTGCATGGAAAATTTATTCTTATTACACTGCCCTTAGTGTTAACAAGCATAAATAGGTCTCAGTGCTTCATAATCTATGTTCAGAAATTAAGGACCAAAAAAAGGTGCAGATGAAGCATGTAGGAGACCTCATATTTTACGTTGCCAAAGGCACCACAAAAGAGTCCTCCCCATATATCTGTACACATGTGCACACAAATACATATAGAGATTCATATCTGTATCAGCTATCTTAAAGGGTCAGTGTCACAAAGTTAAACATAGTTTAGTGACAATAGTTGCAAGAAAATAGTTTTTTTAATGCATTATAATTTCTAAATTACACACAAATTATGTCTTCCTCAAGAAGACATAATTTGAGACACAAATAATTTCAAAAGTAAATAAAATTACATAGAAGGAAACTAATTACAATCATAAAAAATCCATTAAAGCCATAAAAGAATCATAAAGGAAATGTGATGAGAAAAGATTAGGAATAATTTTTGCGTAAATCAAGAATAAAGACAATGTAATGGTGTTGTCATAAATTTTCTGTGATAATTTGGACACAGAAGAAATGTACAATGAATGGTTCACTAGCCTGTTTTATGCGTGGTGAATCAGATGCATCTGTACCATAAGGCTGATGAAATTCTATTTTTTTTCAGAAATATTTAAGGAGGCTTCTAAATAAAGCTCTAAAGTTGGATATTATTTGTTCAACAGGTTGGGACCATGTGTTAGGAAAGCAAGTGGCAGAGGAACACTTCACAATTTTCATGTCAGAGGATGCCATAAAATACTCAGAATACCTAAAGAAAGTCAGCCTGTGTCATTAATAGCAAATATAACTGAGATATCTTCAATGCTATAGGACCTGCCAACATTTAAAAAATTCTGGATAAAATAAAACTGTGCCAGCAGCAGCAGCACTAAGTCAACAAGAAAGCCAAGAACAGTAATTACATGCTAATTTATGTGTGTTTACATTAGGTCATGGGAACTGGTTTGATAGAGTTTTTGATGTCATTACAAGTCCAGTTGATAGCAACAAATAGTGTCAGCGCAGCATGTTCAGATCACCAAATTAAAGCACTCTCATACTTGCTCCACCCATGCTCTCATCACTCTTACTGTGATGGCAGCCAAAGGCCAGGCTGGCTGTGTAATTCCCGTCCAAGAGCACTGGCATGCGCTTACGAGCAGGATGTGCTCAGCACTGGGCTAACATAATGACAAGGTATCAGGACATAAACCGAGTTTTTAGTGGGAGCCGATACGAATGGTTCTTATCACCTCCAACATAATGCTTCTGGGAGGAATAAAAGTCACTAGAGAAGACATGAGGACTGGGAAAAGGCAAATAATAGAAAAGATAGAGTTCACTGATACAGAGCAATCGAGATCACATGGTAACATGGACACAAGCAACCCCAACTCCTTTTAAGATAAGCTAATGAAAGTCATGCATAGGAACAAAGACAATGACTTCTGCTCTGGTGATCAGAAACGCTGAGAAGAGTCGTCAAATTAACGTCGAGTTTTAGTGAATCCTATGCCCAGAGGGGCTACTGTGATTCTGAGATGTTTAAAATGAAGACTACGAAGCAGGAACAGAAAATAGGAGCACAGTAGTTCCTTTAACTCTTGTGTTTGGCATTGTTGCATCTTTTTTTTTTTTTAAAGCATAACCTGTTTTCAAGCTAATGTGTTAAAAGAACATTGATCAACTATAAAAATGTGTACAGGAATGATTCCGGGGCTTGATGGTGCAGGACTCAGAGACTCGATCTTTTCAGCTTAACGGAGAAAAGCTGAAGCAGTGATTTGATCGTGTTCTTTAAGAACCTGGATGGAGAACAGCGGCACTACAACATTTTTCAAGCTAGCAACAAAGATATAGTAAGACCCAAAGGCTGAAAGTTGAAGCCAAATATTCAGAAGAGATAGAAATATTAACAATGACAGTACTTACCTGCTGGTTAAACCATTTTTTCCCAATGTTGAGGAGTAAATATCTAAGACTCTAGGATTATTCTGAATCTTGAATATTGAAGTAATATGTATTTTTTTAATTGATGCACTTACAGAATATATTGTATCATGTATTATTCAGTTATATATAACTGTAATTTTCACTACAGGACACAGTTTTAAAATGTCAAATAGATAAACAGTATCAGATTGTATTAGATCTAATTATGAATTACATAAAGATGTCTCATTTTATTAAAATAGACAGATGGTAATAATATTGTAAAAATAAATGTATTCAAGATGCAAATGCCTAGATAAGCTGTATGTCAAGGTACAGTTCACCAAAGATTACTAACAAGGTAAGACAATTAATTGTTTTTACATAGACTTCCAAAAAAACCATCCTCAACTATAGATGAGATCTGGAAAATAATATTTCCAAGGGATAAATTTTAACAATGGAAGGGAAAAAAAAGCCCCTAGAATAAAATTCTTGGAAAAGCTTAGACAAAGGTTTTGCAGTACAACTCTGGGGGAAAAAAAACACACTAGGAAGATAACAACTAGTGTAAGCAAATAAACATCCTGATTAACACACCTCAGGTATCTAAAACTCTCAGTATTTCATTTGCAGAAAGAAAATTAAATATCTAAAATATTTTCATATCTCTTCATGTATGAACATGTGTGCATTGAATACACTAAAATGCTATTTGCTGGCAATGCTTTGCATCACTTTGTAAATTCTAAGTTAAAGCCAAAACAAAAAAGGTTAAAATTAAAATATCATTCCTGTCCTCAAAGATCAATTGTTTGGCCTTTTTTAAACTTCCTGTTTTGCTGTATAGGAACTCTTCTTTATCACACTCGATTCACAGAACATGCTATTATTGTTTTGCTGCTTTACTCTCCATCAGCAAAAAACCTACTGCACCTGAACAAGACTCTAAACCCCTTTTCCACGCATGTTTTCTCACAGAATCAACTGACATCAGTAGATTGTTTGCTTTTAACCCTGACATCCCCCCTCCAACCTATTTTTGAAACAAATTTTATTTTAGGATGTCCTGACTCTGATACTAAATTGGAAACCCTGGTGTGAATTTTATAGAACACTATTTCCTTTTATAGAGGATGTTCACAGCTAATCTGTCATCTAAAGGGCAGACAGAGGCCAGAAGGTTAGGAAACCAAGACAGGTGGCCCAGCAGCAGCCTGAAATCTAAACTTTTTTGGCATTTTGTGCTTAATTATATTGCAAGGAATCTGAGTGTTTTCTCACTGTACCATGTTTTATTAACACTAGAAAAGCCTCAGCTCTGTAACAGAATAGGCAAGCACTGAGCAGAATAACTTTCTTGCAGAACAGTTCTTCCAGCCGGGTAAAGATGGACAGCAAACTGCCTGTTTCCCACAGATCTTTTCCCAAGAAGTTATGCCAGGAAATGAAGAATCCGGGTTTGTTCAGGCTTCCCTTCAGCCCTGCAAACACACACTTGTGTTTCTATGTTTACAACACACTTTTAAAAAAACATGCTTACCTAGTCAGCAAATGATGCCAATCCCCCATCATTCTATTATTATCAACAATGTAATTGAATGAAATTATTGTTCAATACCACTTTTCAATCACTAAAAATTACTAGTTTTGTATTTGCCATCTAACCCAGTGTAAATACACGGCATGGCCACGTTGTCACCAAAGCAGCCACAAACTGAAGGCCTTTGACTCCTCCCTTTCCGTAGCCCATCAGCAGTCTCCAGGAGGCACATGTAGTGTGTTTCTCCACAGATCTTACCTCCTGCTAAGACCAAGTGATTCTGCAGACAAAGCATAGCTTGTCCTTGTTCAGACAAGATGGGTTGGAGACACAGGACCTAAGTCTGTAGAAGCGATCTTGCATCGAGGACAGCAGCAGAGAGAAATGGGTTACACTGGATCACATGGAGATACCGTGCCAAGATTGTACTTTAATGCACAAGCTGGTGCATTTAGGCAGTAATCAGGAAATGGGATTTCCACTGTGCCCCAAATGTGCACTGTAGGTATCACCCAAATTAAGCAGTAAAAATCTTCTCTTGTTCCCAAAAAAAATATGTGTAGCAGCAGCAAGTCCTGCTTTGGACTTAAGATGCTACATGAGCTATTCAGCTCAACACGTACAAATCTACATCACTCATAGCATCAAACACCGGCTTAACTAGAAGGTAGGGTTTCCCCACAACCCATCCAAACAGTGTGGAACACCCAAATATGCTCCAACAGCACATTTGCTTTCACATCTCTTTCACATCAGCTTTCCATTATGTTGAGGGCTTTTATTTGGGCACACAATCTGACTCTGAAGGCATCGGTTAGCAAGTCTTCAGAAAAGTTCCTCCTGAAGGCAGCGCTCTGGAGAAAAGCAGCAGGTTAGAACTTGTGTAACAACAGTGCTGAACTCAAATGCAGAGATCCTGCTAAAAATACAACCCAGAGTAGTTAACTTACTGAAAAAGTTTCCCATTTTGATCACAAGTAATACCATTTTATACTGTTACCATGTTAAAGGCAGACACCAATCTAGTATTTGTGCAAGGGGCTTGCAAAACATAGAAAGAAAATAGAAACGTCTGTGTTTATGCGTATGTCTGCAAATGGGATGGAAGTAACTGTGTTAGTAAAAATAATTGCCATGACACAAAATAACTGTTCATCTGTATTACATTGTTTCCATTTATTATCTACCACATATAAACTATTTTACTAAAAAAGGATACACACTGCAGACAAAGCACAGAAAAGCAAGATAGGATGTACATTTTGAGAAAATTCCTGACTTTCTGTTCCTGACAATTTCTCCGTCTTCCCAGACATGTAAGATAAACATAGCTAGACTGACTTCAGCATTTTATGGTTTATAGCACTCAGTCCCAAAATCTGCCAAAACCTGCAGGCACTGAAACAAGATATCAAGAATGAAACAAAAAAAAATGGTTTTCCCCTCTGCATTTTCTACACTATCTCACCTGTTAACAGTTTCTCACAGAAGTGTATTTTATTTGTAGAAGTATTCTTTCTAATTTAGACTTCTGCAAGTAACACCAGATGAAATAATTTGTGTATCTATCAACAAATGCTGCAGCTTTCTGAAAATATATCTTCTTAATAGTTTTTCAACACTTCTGATATTAACTTGGGAGGTCTTTGAGTACAAGAATAGGATGTCAGACAAATGGAAGACAAATTTTATAAACTTTAGAACCATGATACATGATCTATAAATGGCAAACTAATAGGCTTCTTGATTCTCCCTCCTCCCAGCGGCCCTACACTCATTTTCTGCACAAAATTTGCCATCTCTTTTAAGGTAGATGTGACAGTTCTACTAATTAAAAGGTTCTACAGTGATTATAGATTTTCTTATTTGCTGAATTCAGGGCATGCCATTTTATGTTATCTTGAAACAAGTTTTTACACCAGTTAGATATAATTTGTCAGCAATTACTCTTATTTTGGTTTAGCATGTCCTTTGTTAATTAGAGTACTCCCCTAATGCAATCTTGCCAAGTATTTTAGCTCTGGAGTTTGCAAGCCCCTAAGCTATCATCAATTTCACAAGTTTCCTAATTTACACCTGCTGAGATAGGATCAGCAGACTTGGGTTTGTTTAAACGAAAATTTCTGTTTGGATTACAGACAGAGGCTGCCTACCCATGGGCATACACATTGGGATAAACAGCCACCATAGGTGGCCACTCTCGGAATGAAAAACATTACAGAAAGCTGGCTGCACAGATAAAAGAAAATACATGAAGGTATACTACGAGACAAGCATTTGCATTTACTGTATTTCAAACAATACAACACTGATTTTGTTAAATTTAGTGTTACACTTCCATAAGCACTACAAAGGTCTTTAAAGACAACGTACTGCAGTGATGTGTGTGTGTAAGAGAACAGTTACACACAGACCAAAGCTTTCAAAACTGGCTAGCAATTGTTAGCCTATTCGTATCAATTTAATGTCTTATTTTCAAGAGTCTAAGTGTTAAGTTTTTGAGAAACACAAATCAAACAAAATAATTTCCACGTATATATGGCATAAAGGCATGCTAGAGTATTTTAAAATTAGTAGGAAATTTATTTTCAGGTTTCTTATTAGTAATCTTTACCCCGAGGGTTGGTTTTCAGTGAACCTTTTTAATACAAAGAATCAAGAACTGTTATTAATTAATTATGAAAAAAAAATTTAAATGTATTTCCATAAACTACTTTGATGGTGTTGCTAAAGAAAAAATAAAACGATCAAAAAAAAAAAATCAGAATATAGCTTTGTTTTGTAAATGAAAGAAGCAATCAAGTATTATAAAGCCAAGTTTCCAACTAAAGAAATCTGCATTACGTAAAACTTTACATAATATTATCACCTTTTCCTCAAATGCATTTATGATGAAAACAAATAATTTAATCCAGACTAAAATGTTTGGATTAATCTAAAGAAAATTTACTCCTAATTTACATTGCCTGGAGACTTAAATACTTCATTATGACTGGCTATGTTAGATACTTGTTTATATTGTTGGGGGTTTTTTTCTAATATGATTCAACTACTATGTTTGATTTAGAGATTTGCTCCCTACTGCAATGCATTTAAATAAATTTGGCAACAAGGAGCATAACATGATAACTTGGTCATGTAAAAGGTTAAAGTCAACAATTACAAAGCTTTTAGTTGTGAAAACAACCAGTAAATCTTGAGGCAAGCCAATAACTTTTTCTTCTATTTTCTCACCAATTAAGCGAGATCCTCTTTCCTAGTCTGAGGTGCATGTAGGTTATCAGGTGTGTGTGTGCTTTTAGGATTAGTCATGTTCATGGCAATACAATCAGCCTGAGGAACTGGGAAGAGTTTACACAGTCCGAGTCCATCTTCTCCATGCTCCATGTCTCATGTCACAATATACTACACAGTCATTTCATTTCCACTGATTGCTGCCTAAACAACTACAGCAATAATTATGAATCATGGCTAGAGTGTATCAGACAAGGTCAGCGTCTCTGGCTCTAATAGATACTAAATTAAATGACTTACCATAAGTCATCTCTGTTTCTCAATCTCTTAAGAAGGCATGACTGTGGAAAAATTCACAGACACATGGGAAAACATTAACAGGCTTTATAAGCAGTGGAAAAGAGTTTTAGGGCTATGATATTTTTGCCTGCAATTCACTTACTAGTCTTCTCTAAAAAGAACTGTGATCTTGTACTCAGCCCTGCTGTGGCTGCATATCAAATCTTGTGTTCAGTTTTGGGCCCCTCACTACTACAAAGACATTGAGGTGTTGGAACATATCCAGAGAAGGGTAACAGAGCTGGTGGAGGGCCTGGAGAATGAGTCTCATGAGAAGCAGCTGAGGGAGCTGGGGTTGTTTAGTCTGGAGAAAAGGAGGCTCAGCGGAGACCTTATCACTCTCTGGAACTACCTGAAAGGAGACTGTAGAGAGGTGGGGTTCATTCTCTTCTCCCAGGGAACAAGTGACAGAATGAGAAGAAATGGCCTCAATTTGTGCCAGGGCAGGTTTAGATCGGATATTAAGAGAAAGTTCTTCACAGAAGGGGTTGTCAAGCATTGGAACAGGCTGCCCAGGAAAGTAGCGGATTCACCATCCCTGGAGGTATTTAAAGGACATGCAGATGTGGCATAGTTTATTGGTGGACTTGGCAGTGTTGGGTTAGCAGCTGGACTCAATAAAAAAAGTCTTTTCCAACCTAAAGGTTTCTATGGTTATAAGGACACGCCCTTCTCTGTTCAACAGCTAGTGCTTTGCTATTAAGGAACTCTCTACAGGAGACTGTCAGCAAACAGAGGTATCAAGTACTTTACTTAATAGGCACTAAATTGTGAAGAACGGTTATCCAATATGTTTTCCAGGTAAGCTGCTGTGCGGAAAGAAATGAAAGGTGATAATTTTTTATATTTTTATGTGCATATATACACACTTCTTCCCACTGTAATGCATGCAGAAAACTGTACTCTTGTGATACTTAGTTTTGCTCCCTATATGCTTCCAAATACCATAATTTCTCTTAAATAGGAATGAACTGAGTATTATTCTTCCTTTACTCAAACCTCTGACTTTCATCAGTCAGCTTTTTCTAGTCATTTGTTACGGGTAGTCTCTTAATTGCAATCTTTCTGTGTTAGGGAGCTTTTCTATTGTACTTAATTATACAGTATCTAGTGTGGGGCTCTTTTCTGGTTGTCGTCTTCCACGGTGCAAATGATAATCTTAAAACAGTATGATGTTATAGGGGTAAAATATAAAATTCAAGCCAATTTTGTTCTGAAAATGAGATTAAATATAAATTCAGACTCTGATCTTTGCATTAGAAAAATTTTCACTTTAAATTTGCAGAAACAGCCATGCAGTAGATGACTTTAACTTTCTGTCCGCACATTATAGAGATTAGTGAGGTCAGGTGTACTCTGAGGACAAGATGTGGCCCTGCATGATGACTCTTCATGTTAATGAAAATATTAATATAAAAATATTCATGCAAATTATAAAATGGAGTCATACAGTGCATATACTGCAGGAACTGATGATGGATATTCAGCAGCATGTGGCACTCCCTGTGAAATTTCACTACATGAAATATTTAATAAACTAATTTCTGTAAAATTACACATCATCTCATGAACAACACATTATATTCCCTACCACTGCCAAGAGAAGGTGCCTGCTTCTGTCCAGGTGCTCTCAAGTTGGAGAAGAGTGTGTGAGGTTACTGATGGTGAAATGGGGAAGATGTCTGAGGGGGCTGAGTACCTGGGATTAACTTAGAGGAGCAAATGAAAAGGTGGAGTCCTTTAGTGCACAGCTGGGTGAGGGGAATTCCCTGAGGAGCCACCAGATAGGAATTCCCTGTCGTATTTAGTTGTACGTAGTTCAGTTCTTTTGCCTGCAGCCTGTTGCACACCATTCCCTCACTGCTGGGATCCAACTCAAGAAACAAGGTAGCAGCCCTACTGTCATACCCTGTTAACACATTTGAAGAACGTCATGCTGTTTTGTTGGTAAAGCAAAACACCAAAATGCATGTCATGACGATCTCTGAAATATTATTTGATCACACCACATTTTTACAGTGTGAAAGGAATTGCTTATATCTAGAACAATTCCATTTGCATTGAAAACACTAATGGTACTTTATTTATGTTAGGGGGGAAGTAAATTTAGATAAATAATTTTGCCTTGTGACCAAAGAGAACAAATGATCACATCTTTTCATTTGTAAGCAGGAATTGAGCCTTCACTCTCTACTCAAAATGATGTTTTCAAAACTCTGCCCGCACCCTTAGGTTATTTCTTTCTTCAAGTGTGATGTGCAAACATAGACGCAGTGCTCACCTGAGGTCTCTTATAGTGAAATAATTAACTCCTGAGTGTCACACATGTTCTTCTTCATGCTTGCCAAGATGACCTCTGCTTTTTTTTTTTCACAGCAGCTCTGTTGACTCAGATCATTAGGAATGTGATGAAAAAAGAAAGAGATTAAGGTAATGTATTTTATTTTACACTGCAGGGGACTGGGAATGTAACTGCAGTCAGTTATTATGTCTCAGATGGGGTGCAGTAATTCCAAGAAACAGCAACTATTCAAACTGTTTCAACTGAACTATTCATAACTCAGAGTATTCTGCTGAATAAATGGCTTGATTCACGTGCAGCTGTTGCCTTAAGATTCTCTCCCTTCTCTTTTGTAACATCATTCACAAAGTCAGTTATTCTTTTACTTATATTTGTGCATTTATTATTTGTGCTTTCCTTAATTGAAGTTCTTCTTGCTGACATCAAGCTATTTCTCCAAATTACCAGGATAATTTTAGCTTCTAATTTTATCATTTAAAATGTTTTCAGCCCTGTCCAGGCTGGCAAAATCCAGAAATTTTGTTAGGTATAGTCTATAGTCTCTGCTCCTGACTCATTATTAAATGCAAAAAGTAAAGAAATGGGCCTGTATAATGATTCTATCTGAAAGAACTTCTACTTTTATAGGTAAAGGCACTGATAACTGTTCTTAACTGTGATTTAATCCAGTCCATGTCTCCCCAATTTAGGAGAAAGTGACATATAACAACATTAAAACTTCTAATATCATCAAGCTACGTATACTGTTTCTCCCTTAAACATTCAACCACTTACTCTTCTAACACAGAAAATCACATTGAATTGATAACATTTGTTCTTGAAAAATCTGTCGGTTTTTGTTTAGTTTCTTTATTCTCTCACTACTTGTAATGTTAATTGTTTGTCTTAATATCTTTCTGATTATCAGCTTTAGGCCAAAGGATTTGCAAACTTCAGGCTCTCCTTAAGAAAAATGCTATGTCCTTTTTTATCCCAGGGAATTATCTTCAGGGTTGTGAAAGAGCATGTCATGATTATTCTCACTAAGTTACCTCAGATTTTTAGATTTTCCACCATCAGTTTCCACCTGTGTCAACACCATTATTTTTAGAAAATTGGAGATTGCATAACTATTACGTTTGAAAATTTTAACAACAGCTAGCAGTATAAAACTACTGATTTAAAGGCCTAGCACAGACAAATCTAATTGCCTAGTTGCCTTCCCACCTGGATCATTTTTCTCCTCACTTCTTGACTGCTGTTATTTTTTCCATTAGATGTCCTTCCTCAGTGCTTTGTATTTAAGATGCTATAAATACAGTGCAACGCTTCAGAGGATGGTCTCCTTTCTCCTGCTGCAAGAGGAGGAAAAACTTGTTTGACAAATGAGCCTTCCAAGCTGAGACACTCATAGTTAAAACTGACAGTGTTTGCCTTCCTGTCATCAAGGATAACAGAGGTAAACTTTGGAAATCAGTTAGTTTCTCTCACTTTAAAGTAAGTCATGAGAACTCATGGAGGTTACAGATACTGGAAAATATCTGTAATTCCTGGATATTATGCTGGTTCTAATTTAGGAAGTACGAAGAGTTGAGTTAATAGGGTTTGTTTATACGAGACGTCACAACACTGTTATTGTTATTCATCACTTGGCACAAAGGGGAACTTGGAGCATTTCCAGGCAATCTACAAACTGGAGTAATTTCACAAAATACTTGAGACAGCTGAAGAGGCAACATCAGAAACCAAGTTTTATCTAGCTCAGACACTGGGATTCACTCCCAGGTGTTAACTTAGGAACACTCCATATCTGTGATAAATTTAGCTCCAAAGGGAGCTACTTATGATGCAGGAGCAATTGCATACTCCAGCCAGGATGCTCCTCCACAAGGACGCAGGTCTTCAATATGTCCTATGTGATGTCTGCCAGCCTTGTGTTATTGGTTGAATACCCCTAGGACATCTCAAGTTGTGTCAGGTCCTCAAGTTTACAGAAGTATAGCATTATCTGGAAGGTATTTGGGTCACAAAATCCACTGATTAAAAATACATTGTAAACCTTGAGAGATTATTTCTCAGGCTGCAGATGAGAACACAGAATACCAGAATGATTACAGACTTTTCCAAAACTCAGGAATATGCTGTGGCCTTATTGCTGATGTAAAATCAACAACAAAGTTAAAGACAATCTTACTGTCACCCAGCTATAAAATGTTTAAAAATTCTGGTCCTTATTTTGAGATTTACAGTTATGTTATCCCTAGCAGAGGTAAGGATTCTCTAAACCATGAATAAAAATTAATAGGAAGTCTGAAAAAGTATCTGAAAAGATGAGTACATACCACAATATATACTTGCCTATAAAGACTGTTTGATAAGACTTTCTCTACAGGAATACAATTTTACCTGAGATAGGAGATCATAGGAAAATCTGTTGGGTTTTCTTTCAGATCTCTAACCTCAATAAAATACAAAAACATTCATATTGAGAGAAAAAGATCTGGAATATTAAAAAGGCCCCCTAATAACTTTGTGAAATGTATATATTATGGTTACAGATCAGTCACACAGTGTTTCAGACTCTAACCCACAGAGGAGTGTCAACGATAGCAGCACCACTGTTACAGACACGAGCAGCAAACTTGTTGTGACAGCTGCAAACCAAAATGAAAGGGGAGTTACTTGCCGCTAACAAATGCAACTGGCAGTGTGTTCTGGAGGTTCTGAATGGAAAAGTGACTAACGCAGGAAACACAGCAGTGAAGAAAACCAATCTTTCCCTGAGGAAGAGGGGACTGCTTAGTTTCCAGGTTGCAGAGGTGGAGAACAGTGTAGGTTACACTGCAGAAGGAATCACATGAATTTTTAATATTTCAATTCAGGGAAAATTCTAATCTTATGTGCACTTCCAGCCACACTTGCCCTTAGCAGATCACAACCAAAGGAGAATATAAGCAACCAATATTTCTCCTACGTAAAATAAATTCTTAGCAGTGTAAAGTGAAAAGCTGTGGTATTACGTAAATACAAACTAAAGTATAATAAACAAATGGATTGTGGATGACGAAGGGCAGTTAACTGTCCTGCTGAAGCTGAAGATTTGTATAGTTATTTCTGCAACACTGCGGTCATGTTTGCACAGCAAATTACATGAAGGCCATTTGGGAACAGTGAAATGAAAAATCTTGCCCAAGGATGTGTGTTGTAGCCAGGGACTGTTAGACAAATAGAGGAAATAGCACAATTATGTCAAGGTTGTCAGGCAACAGAACAAGCCTGAACATGTTATGTTGTGTTGCTGCTGTGGGTGGCTTCTCTACAGCAATAAGTTCTTATTGACTGAATTATTCACAAATCATATCTTTTGATAGCAATAAGTAGTCACTCTGAATTACCTCATGTATTCCAGGTCAATCTAGATACCTTATCCTGACTGGCAGAAGCATTAAGGTTGATAGGAATGCAAGAGCAGGTATCTATCATACCAATTTTTTTTAAATTCTGCTAAAACTAAATAATTATCTATAAATACAAGCAAGCAATTTTCTCTCTGTTCCTGAACATAGACTACATAAAACACCTTGCAGGTTTTTTTCATAAAGACATCTAATAAATCATAATCTTAATTATAAAATCTAAGCTATATAATAATCTTCTTTTATAGAAATTAAGATTACGTTACTACAAATTGTTGTCAAGTGTTATTTATACTTTCTCAGCCATCTAGTGGTCATGTTCCCCAGTGAGGCTTCCCCTGGAGGTAGCAGCATGGCAGTTCTTTGCATCAAACTCACTACATTTTCAGCATGAAGCTTCCTGAGGGGAAAGCAGCTGTTCAGGCTTCATTGTCCATCTTTTTTTTTTTTTTTCTCTTTTTATGAAAAAATAGAATTCTACTCCACATGTTTAAAATGAGCAAAGTATGAAGCCAAATTAGTCACAGCATATTTCACTCCAGAAAAGTTATAAGGTGTTGCCATGTTGCTGTTCTGATTCTTTATCCAGAAGGTTCCATGAACACTACTGTCAGAGCAAACTGGACTAAAGACAAAAAAATAGTAGTTTAATTTGGATCGGTGTTAACTGCTTTTGTCACCTTGGAAGACGGTGGAATAAAGACCTCAGATTTGTCAGTCAGGGTAAAGCCCTGACACAGCGTTTTCAAATCAACTGTTTTCTTCTTTTTGAAGTAGTGCTCTGAGTTTGATTTAATTGAAGAAAAATTTTATTTAGATCTTTTACTTGACATCTTGTCAAGGCTCTCAAATTTCTAAAGAAAGGGTTTCACTGAGTGACAGGCTGTTTTAGGAAATTGTCTGTCCTGAGATTAAATTCATCTGGAAGATGTTTTTTGCAGGTTTTGAAAGACAAAGCCTAGTTTTCTGCCTCTCCCAACTAGAACAGCCTGTAAATTACTACAGAACAGACTATACTGAACAGATGAGTGATTACCTCAGCTTACTTACGTAAAGGTAGCTATCCCCTAATTAATGACACCCATCTGGATCAAGGTAGCTATCCCCTAACTAATGTCTTAGTATAAGTGGTACTACACTTGCTGGGAAGTTAGTAGAGCAGGCTTTAAGGGCTGTAACTGGAAATCAGACTCACGAATGAAACACACCTGTCTCTCTAAGATTCCTTGCAGGACACTAAGAACTGGTTGAAGGAGAAGATGATCTCTTGCAGTCATTTCAATATGCAGCAACAAAATAACAGCCTTGTTACTTTTCACATCTCCTGTGGGGATTCCCAGACTATATATGAGTAGGTAAAAACCAGTGGGTTATTCCCTGAGACATTACTCTGACCTACTCAGGAATAGCAAAATAGATCTTTTCTTTTTTCGGTTGTGGTTTTCTGTTTTTTGCCTCAGGTTTGACCTTCTCTAATATTCTGCAATAATAATTGTAATGAAATAACTTAGGTAATTCTGTCTGAGAACAGAAGCAATGGCACTTGTATCTGACAAATTCTAGCAAGTTTTCCATGCACTAAATAGCCCACTACAGGTTTAACCTGTAACTCCAAATCAGTGGTGAATTGAGTCCACTCTTCTTAAAGGAAACCCAGAACGCTGTGGTTCAAGGTTCTTGTATCAGTACTAGTGAGTGTTTTTGCAGTATGACACTTTCAGTCATCATACCCAATTCATAGGTATGAGAAATTCATACATATTGCAGTCTTCTGATGGCAAATCTGCTTCACCTGGCTCAGGGAAACCAGTTTTCACTGCTGATTTTGCACAGAAAAAATTATCATAGGTTGACATATAGAAAGACAATGCATGTAAATCAAGGAAACACATGTAGTCTAGCTCACAGTAACTTGTAGGAGTGGTACTTTTCATTAAAATAATGAAAGCATAAAACAAAAAAATCAAGACTACATAACCTGACTCTACCTTAGCTATTTCCCAGTAGTACTAATCTGTGCATTTGAAACCAGAATTTGTATGGTATCAAACCATTCAGGTCCATGAGTTCAAACACTGGTTCACCTTTCCAGTTAATTTGAACACAACCTTTACCCAGAAAAACATTCTAATATTCTTTATCTTTGTTCAACAGGGGACAAATTTTTGTTTTAAACAGGATGTGTGCAGGATAAATTTTGTTTCTAAATGGCAATAACAAGAAGCTTTAAAGTAAATCAGACACCATAAAGTAATTCCACAATGCCTTGGAAAGAACCCAAGACTTGCTGGTACCTAAATATATTCTCTGTGGGTAAATGGAGAGGCCACCCTCAATGTGAACAATAACTATATTCCCCTGATAACTCTATGGAATACTCCATGAAATGAGTTCTCTCTGATAAGGAAAAGGATGGAAATTTACTTTCTCTGAACTCTTGCTTATTAAAATGCAGAAGATGCTGGTATCCTTCTTTAAACAAGGTAAAAATTTATTTTGATGAACAATTTTGTTTCTAAAACCTTACTTCAGCATTTCTCAGCGTCAGGTACCTGGAATTAATTTGTATCACAATACAGCTATGATATAAAAATGAATTATTTAATAATGAGAGAACACAGCCATAATAAAAGAGCCTCAGTAGCTCAAACATTTTTACTTTGCTTGTTACTGCTCCACTGTAAGTGAAAAACATTCCTAAAACAAATGTTCTGAAAGAGTCTGAGAACAGCTGGAAACAAAATTTGCAATTTATTTAATTATGAAGTTTCTGGAGACTGCATCAAGTCTTAGATATTTACTGATATCTCAAATGGCATTTCTACATTTGCTTGGAAATGGTCTGTATTTTTCCTCATGCTCTTCATTTTGAGATTCTTTTTACTAAAGGACTCATAACATCATGAGTAGGGTTTCAGTTCTATCAGGTGTCAGGTGACATTCCATGACCTCTGAGTGTTTCAGTTTCTTTACCTCAAAAGTTCCAAACTTATATCATTAATATATTTTAAGAGCTGTGGCAACTTCAATTTGTAGAGATACATAAGTTATAGTCATGCTTGAATTAAATCTAAGAGAGACACCTTAGAACTACATTTAATCTCAAACTATACAAAACACAGCATACTACCTGGACATTAAGACACAATGTGAGAAATCTCTTGTTTCCACATGACCATGTGCCCATTTAATTAAATACATTTTTAAATCATTGACGTAAGAAAAAGTGCTTACTTTTAATTTATCTAACATGAAATATAAATTAGACATTATTTAGGACTATGCTCCTATAGTTACATTTTTTCTGCTCCATTAACTATCCTAGTCTTCTCCGTTTTACACTGTAAACTATAACAAAATTTAAAATCTACATATCAATTTATATTAATGTAGTAATCACTGCATATATTTATATAGCCATAAATGTAATGGTTGCTAAAATACTTAATATATTCCTCTTCTAAGTCCATATTCATTTAAGAAAAACTAAGAATTTTAATAAGCCAATCAATAGTTTTAAATAATATCTGCAAAGGGAACATTAATGCTTTCACTGTCTTAATTTAGAAAACTAATTAAAGCAATGTAGTCTCTGCAGAACAGCTCTAAGGAACTGAAGAAAAATATTTTGTATTAATATGATTAAAATACCTAAGAGCCTCCACACCCTGATTTCCAGCTTACCAGACTGGAGGCCTTGGATATATGATGATCCTTGATTGATCACGACAGAAGAAAACAGTCCCTTTAAGAGTTCCAGAAACTGTTGTGATAACCTGAGTGGATTGGGACAGCCAAGATCCACCAGAGATTAACATGTGCGCCATTTATCAGCCCATAAACTCCTCATGCAGCAGCTCCAAGAAAACAACAGTGAATCACCGTGAGGAATACTTCAGCCTGCACCGCCCACACTTACACGTCAGCGTCAAACCAGGCGCTGCACAGACAAGCCCCAGCCGCTCAAGGAGCCAGGCAGCCACACAAACCAGCCTGGTACCCACCGCACACAAAGGAAGCTGTCAACCACGTTTCAGACAGCTGAGAAAGTGCTCAGTGTTGCCCTAGAGTTTAGGATAAATATGAACATTCCTGTGTAGGATTTTCTGAAAAATACTTGGTTTATGCTTGCACCAGTACATCAGTCAAATGAATTTTCTGATTCCTACGTTAGTGCTCAAACGCATTTGAAAACTATATTCAGATCATTTTGAATGTGATACAGGTACCTGCAACTAAAGTAAAGTAATCTCAGACTTGCCATTTCAAGAACATGAAGCCAGCTTTCTATAGCTTTATCAATATGTTTAGACCACAAATTTATCATCCCAGTCAGCTGACTCCAGCAGAGCACATGAGTTTCAGCTAAAACTGGTCAGATATTCCTGAAAAAATGGTACAGAAAATATGTTCTTTCAATCACATTAAATCAATTTTGGGACCCTTTTGCAGTAATTTTAATATTTAGCATTCCCTCAGTATCAGAGGTGTGATTGCCATTGTCCTCCATGCAAAGCTGCCCAAGGTCTACAGTCGAAACTCTAAAAACCATGAGGAGCACTAAACCATGAAATGTGAAGCAGGAAGGCAGGAGAAACAGCTTATAGAGATGAAGCTACCTTAGGAGGTTGCAAGGAGGTAGAAATGAGGGCACAGTTGGGACTGAAACACAATCAGGAGACACTGAGGAGCAGCGGTAAGGATAAAGAGAGTGGCAACCAAGAACATGAAAGAAATAGGGGTTAAAAAAAAGCCAAGCCAGCAAAAGGAGGGAGAGAATACAGGTAGATTTCAGGCAAAGGGGAAAAGCTTGGTATTTCAAGAATGGAAAGAATAGACAAACCTGGTGGGAGTGGTTAGCCTGTTACAGAAAAGAAAAAGGCTTATATGTGTAATAAAGGGAGCAAACTAGGCAGAGTGCACTAGAAGGAGACTACAGCAAAAGGGAAGGTACAGAAAATAAGAGGCAAAGTAACACTTTGGGATGTCATTCCCAGAATGGGAATCGAACCAATTATTCCACAGCCCCCGCATCGTTTTGTTGTCCTACACTACTACCTCAAAAACCCACCAACAGTATTTGTTCCTTGACCTTGCAGCAGACTAAAATACAGGCTCACATAGCAGAGAAGGATTAGATGCTGTTATTTGCTGAGGGATTCCCCATCTGCTGCTTCATTTCATGCAGATGATGGACAAAGTTCTAGGCAGAAGTCAGTATTACATGGTCAACCACAAGAGAAATTCGACTTGGGAATTCAAATTTGGGAAGCAAAAAGTACGGTAATGCTATAATTAGGGAGCATTTTGGTTCCAAACGTCATGTATGACTTCTGTGTAAGCTATAGATTAACTGCATTGGAGTGCCATAGAAAATGTGTGTATCATTTATAATTAATACTGATATCATAACATGATTCATTAGAGGTTAATTAGACCAGCACCGGTAACCGTAATTCTGAAATTTGTTTAACCTTACTTTGGAATTTTTTAAATTAAGCTTACTTCCCTTCCTTAATTTTCTTTTACTGGAGGATTTTTTTTTTAATTTGCAACAGAATTCAGCTAGGTACTGAGGCTATACTACTGTACTACAAGAAAAAAAAAGTGTCTTAGGACTTATGTAGTGAATCAATATACAAAAAAAACACAATAAAATGAGATTAATATTATTTCAAAATATCTAAACACCTATTCAAAATACCTAGTTTGTCTTCGCTATTATTCTGAGGGTTTTTTTTAGAACATTTCTGCAACAGTATGAGACCCTCCTACAGTTTTAGCAGTCCCTAACTGAAGGAGTATGATTACCATGGTGGTGATCAGCAAGGCAGGTCATCTAGGAGACATCTGGAGACAATTTTCACTGTTGTGAGACCTCTACTAGCCTATAACATGTCAAATATTTCTATCCAGACAAAAATATTACATTGAAGTGACTGTTTTTAAAACAGTGACATATATGCAGTCTTATTTCCCACCCTGCACCCAGTCCTCTTAATATCAGATGTTGGCTTGCACACTTTTCTCATTGTCAGGTTGAGAGGGGAAAAAAGATGTTACTACACTGAGGCAATGCAATTTCAATCGATTTTTTTCAGTATTTCATTTACATGCTGTTAAAAAACCATCACTGGAGGCAGTGGACATAATCAGTATTTCTTGTGACCTAAATAAAATAAATTTTCTGAATTAATAAATAAGACATTGTCTGATCCCATGTTTTGACTAGATTTGTTTGAAAATACAGCTAGCTCTGTGTCCATAATGTGTTTAAAAAGTGGTCACTGTCATACAGTTTTTATAAAACCAAGCATAAATTGCATAAATGGATTTTTTGCACAATTTCTCCACCCACAATTTAGTAGTCTAATAAATTAATGCAGGATAAAGAACACTTGCCCAAAAATATTTGTCATACCTAATCACTTTTGAACTGTTGCTTGCAAATTAAAATATCTGAAAATATCTACTAAAACTACTGTAAGTTGACTCCAGCCAGCATCTTCAAACATCAGAAGAGTGATGATGTAGTTGTAACCCTTGCAGTGGCAGAAATGTACTGCTCTGCTGTGACAAGTGAACATGCTAAAAAACTCCCATTTTAATGGTCAGTTAATACCAGCAGTTGATTGATAGTAGCCGAGATGAGCATTTGGGCTGCACCGTTTTTTCTCCTCACTAGTATAAATCTGAGCTTGAACCCCCACGGCACTAAATGGCATGAATCGGCTTGAAGGTAAGTGGCAGAAAGTAATATAATTTCCACACACAGTTTCAATCCTGTCTGTGAATCCTTTGGTTAAAACGGAAATCACTATGAACAGCAAAGTCACCTTCTCATCTACAGCTTTTCAAAATCGATGGATTTCCAGGTACACTTTAAAATTAGTATCTTGGACTTACCTAGCTTTCTTTGTTGCAGAGACTGGAGTTTTTTTCCCAATGCATTAATGCAAATTCAGTTGGCACTCAAATCAGACGGAAAAAACCTACAAACCGCACACAAGTACAGTCAAATGTTCTGTACTCCAAGAGAAAAACCAACAGAAGAGATCTGGCCATTCAGCTATGTGACAAGAATACAGTGACACCTGGGAAAAAACATCTTTGGTCCTGGAGGCCGTTTTAGAGCCATTGTGACGGTGAAAGAATCACATCCTATCTGCATTCGGGAAGCATCGCCCAAGGGCATGAGAGATTTAACTTCAGATTAGTCTCACTCAAGAGCCACATGGTCAAGAAGAATGAAAGAAACAGCTGTACATTCATTTATTTTCTGGGAATACAAAAAAAACCAGATCTAGTTAAAAACACATTAGAAACACGTCCTGGGCAAACAAGTAAGAGTGCTGATGTTGCAAAAAATGACAATAATTACGCGCGTCAAAGTAAGAAAAAAAATATGTAAACATTCCGTTAACACCAGCCGAAAAACAGTTCGAACCAGGCTTGTAGCATGCAGGATAATTAGAAGAGTAGCATATTTCCGCCCAAAGTTTGTGAAACTGTCCTGAGAAGATTCAAATAAATTACATAAATAGGAGCGGGGCCGGCCGCCTCCCTGCCAGTGTCCGTGCCGGGCCCCAGCGAGCCCCTCACAAGTCGGGGTAGCCGCAGTAGTAGACGGCGCTGCTGGCATCCGACACGGCCGACGAGATGGGACCCG
>VZTD01000724.1:1743-13177 GCA_013397725.1 Rhagologus leucostigma | reverse complement strand
TGAATTTTTAAGTAATTTTTAATTCATTCTGAGTTTAATTTCAAATTAATTCTGAACTTTTAATTAATTTTGAATTTTTAAGTAATTTAAAATTAATTTTAATCAATTTTAAATTAATTTTTACCTAATTTTAAATTAAGTTCAACCAATTCTTAATTAATGTTTCATTAATTTGAATTAATTAAATTTGAATCAATTTTGAATTAATTTTGAATTAATTTTAAATCCATTTAAACCAATTTTTAATTAAGTCTGAATTAATTGGGATTTTTAATTGAGTTCCTTCCCCCCTTTTTTGGGGTTTTTTGGCTCCGTTTCCAGCCGGATGGAAAAAAAATTCCCAAATCCTGCTTTTTTTGGGGGGAAAAAATTCCCAAACGCTCATCCCGGTGTTTCTCCGGGAATTCCCAGGAATGTGGAATTCCCACGGAGCTCGGGGAAGCTCCGGAGGGGGATTTTTGTGGGATCGGGAGAAGGGTTTGGGGAACGGTCGGGGCCGGAAGGGACCCTCGCGGTGGCTTCGTCCCAATCCCGGTGCCGGATCCGCCGGGAAGAGATTCCCAAAGTTCTCCTTCCGGAAAAATGAAAGTGAGGGAAAAGCATCCCGGGATGATTTGGGAAACCTCTCGTTCTGAGGGATCCCAAATCCCTTTCAGGGATCCCAAATTCCCCTTTTAGGGATCGAATTCCCTTCTTAGAGATCCCAAATCTCTTTTAAGGCTCCAAATCCCTTTTAGGGATCCCAAATCCCTTTTAATGATCCCAAATTCCCTTTTAGGGATCCCAAATCCCTTTTAATGATCCCAAATTCCCTTTTTAGGAATCCAAATTCCCTTTTAGGGATCCCAAAGCTCTTTTAGGGATCCCAAATCCTATTTGGGGATCCCAAATCCCTTTTAGGGATCCAAATTCCCTTTTTAGGGATCCAAATATCTTTTCAGGGATCCCAAATCCCTTTTCAAGGATCCAAATCCCTTTTAATGATCCTAAATTTCCCTTTTAGGGATCCCAAACCCCTTTTTAGGATCCAAATCCCTTTTTAGGAATCCAAATTCCCTTTTAGGGATCCCAAATCTCTTTTAATGATCCCAAATCCCTTTTAATGATTCCAAATCCCTTTTTGGGGATCCCAATTCCCTTTTTAGGGATCCAAATTCCATTTTTAAGGATCCAAATTCCCTGTTTAGGGATCCCGAATCCCTTTTTAGGGATCCAAATCCCTTTTAGGGATCCCAAATCCCTTTTAAGGCTCCAAATTCCCTTTTTAGAGATCCCAAATCCCCTTTTGGGGATCCAGATTCCCTTTTAGGGATCCAAATCCCTTTTAGGGATCCGAAATCCCTTTTTAATGATCCCAAATCCTTTTCAGGGATCCCAAATCCCTTTTTAGGAATCCAGATTCCCTTTTAGGGATCCCAAATCCCTTTTAATGATCCCAAATCCCTTTTTAATAATCCCAAATCCTTTTCAGGGATCCCAAATCCCTTTTAGGGATCCAAATTCCCTTGTAGGGATCCCAAACCCCTTTTTAGGATCCAAATTCCCTTTTTAGGGATCCAAATCTCTTTTCAGGAATCCCAAATCCCTTTTCAAGGATCCAAATCCCTCTTAATGATCCTAAATTTCATTTTCAGGGATCCAAATCCCTTTTTAGGAATCCGAATTCCCTTTTAGGGATCCCAAATCCCTTTTAATGATCCCAAATCCCTTTTAGGAATCCCCTTTTTAATGATCCCAAATCCTTTTCAGGGATCCCAATTCCCTTTTCAGGATCCAGATTCCCTTTTAGGGATTCCAAATCCCTTTTTAAGGATCCAAATTCCCTTGTAATGATCCCAAATTCGCTTTTAGGGATCCCCTTTTAAGGGACAATCCCTCTCTCCCTAAGGAGCGCTCTCCAGCCGATTCCCTCCCCGCATCCTTATCCCGGAAGAGCTTCCCGGGGCTTTTTGGGAAGGAGTTTTTTGGGAGGAATCGCGGGAAAAATCCCTCAGGAATCCGCAGGACTGGGACGCGGGAGCCTCGTCCCGCTTGGCCGAGCTGCTCCCCCCAGGAAAAGCATCCCGAGCTCCGGGGGGAGCGGGAATTCCTGCGCCGGCAGCCCCGCCGATCCCGGAGGAACGCAAATCCCGGAAAAGCTTGGGAAAATCCCGCTCTCCCGCGGGCGGGCGGCGAAGGAATCGCGACTCCCTGGAAATTCCCTTTTATCCCGGGAAAGCGCCTCGAGCCACAGAGCCCGGCCCCGCTAAACCTGGATTTGGGAATTTTTGGGGATTTTTTATTTTGGGAACGACAAACCGCTTCCGGAGGGTTCCGTTCCCACCTCCGGCCTTCAACCCTCAGCGAGCCTCGAAAAGACTTGGAATTCCCAGATGTGTCTGGGACAATAAAATTCCCTCTGATCCCGGCTCAGGGACGGCGCGTTTTTAAGGAGAGAAAAGCGGGAATTGCGGGAAAAACTGGGATGGGGGGAAAGGGGGAGCGCGGGGAAGGCTCTGCCTCCATGGATGGGCTGAAAATCGGGAAAAATAGGGATGGAGGTGCCGCAGAATTGTAATTCCCTCTTCTCCGCTCTGCTTGGGCTCTTTTTTTTCCGGGATTTCTCCATTCCGGAGCTGATTTGGGATCAGTTTGGACCAAAGCGGGAATTTAAGGGATGGAGAAAAAGCGGGAAGCGCTGGGAATGGGGGGAATTTGGAATTCTTTATCCCTGGGGGAGTTCCACGGAGCAGCAGCCGCCTCCTCCTGCCCGTCCCGGCGGAGAAAAGAGGGAAAAGATTCCTGAAATCCCGTCGGGATGGGCCGCCGTTCCGGATGCGCCGCGGCCGAGCTCGTGATCCAATTAATTCCCCGTTGGTTCCAATTCCCGACGGCTCCGGGAAAACCGAGCGGCTCCGGTCGCGCTGAACCCCCGCGGGGAATTCCCGACTTTTTGGGTTGGGGGAATTTTGGGATGGAGAGGGTTTTAGGGGGAATTCATCCCCTGGTGGTCACCACCCCATGGAAGCTGCGGGATTCGGGATCTTTCCAGATCTTCCCAAACCCTTCCTGGCGTCTCCGAACTCCTTTTCCTGCTGGATCCCCTTCCGGCCGGCTGTTGGAAATCCCGCAATCCCAGGCAGATTTCACGCTCCGAATTCCCTCGGGATTGATCCCCTCGGGATTATTTTGGTGACCGGAGCTCGGGGAAGCCCCGGGCGCTGGAAGGGGAGAGGAGCCCTTGGGAATGTGGAGGCAGCTGGAGGTTCCCGGGAGGAGCCCCGAGGCCTCCGCAAAATCCTTTGGGATTGACCCTGAGCCTTGGGAATGCCGGGAAAAACGGGATGGAGGGGCTGGAGGGGCCCCTCCTTGCTGGGATCGTCTCGTCCCGAAGCTTTTTCCTTGTCCCCTGATCCCGCTTTTTCCTCTCGCTCCCACTTTTCCCGGTCCCACTGCTCCCTTCTCCTGATCCAGCTTTTCTCCATCTCCTGCTCCCGCTTTTCCTTGTCCCACGGTCCCTGCTCCTCATTCCACTCGTCCCCATCTCCTGGTCCTGTTTATTCCATGTTTTGGTCCCATTTTTTCCTCTCCCGGTTCCTCCTGTCCCCAATTCCACATCCCTCTTGTCCCCATCTCCTGGTTTTTTTCAGGTTCCCTTTTTCATCCCGTTTTTCTCCTGTTCCCATTTATTCCCGGCCCAAAGTCTCGTCCTTGTCCCCTTGGCCCTTCTCCTGATCCCACTTTTCCTTGGCCCCTGGTCCCACCTCCTGATCCAGCTCGTCCCCATCTCCTGGTCCCCTTTATTCCATGTTTTTCCCCACCCCCCGGTTCCTCCTGTCCCCAATTCCTGGTCCCTCTGGTTCCCATCTCCTGCTCCCACTTTTCCTTGTCCCACTGGTCCTTTCTCCTGATCCAGTTTGTCTCCATCTCCTGGTCCCCTTTATTCCATCTCCTGCTTCCATCTTCCCCTCTCCCCGTTCCTCCTGTCCCCAGTTCCGGGTCCCTCTTGTTCCCTTCTCCTGATCCCAATTTTCCGTGTCCCCTGCTCCCACTGCTCCCCTCTCCTTGTCCCACTTCCCTCCTGCTCCCGCTTATCCCAAACCCAAAGACTCGTCCTTGTCTCCTGGTCCCACCAGTCCCACTGCTCCCTTCTCCTGATCCAGCTTTTCTCCATCTCCTGCTCCCGCTTTTCCTTGTCCCACGGTCGCTGCTCCTCATTCCACTCGTCCCCATCTCCTGGTCCCCTTTATTCCATCTCCTGGTCCCATTTTCCCCTCTCCCGGTTCCTCCTGTCCCCAATTCCTGGTCCCTCTGGTTCCCATCTCCTGCTCCCACTTTTCCATGTCCACTGCTCCCACTGCTCCCTGCTCCTGGTCTCTCTTGTTCCCATCTCCTGGTTTTTTTCAGGTTCCCTTTTTTGTCCCGTTTTTCTCCTGTTCCCGTTTATCCCCGGCCCAAAGTCTCGTCCTTGTCCCCTTGGCCCTTCTCCTGCTCCCACTTTTCCTTATTCCCTGGTCCCATCTCCTGATCCAGCTCGTCCCCATCTCCTGTTTTTTTTCGGGTTCCCTTTTTTTGGTCCCGTTTTTCTCCTGTTCCCATTTATCCCAAACCCAAAGTCTCATCCTTGTCCCCTTGGCCCTTCTCCTGATCCCACTTTTCCTTGGCCCGCTGGTCCTGTCTCCTGATCCAGCTTTTCTCCGTCTTTTGCTCCCACTTTTCCTTGTTCCCTGGTCCCTTCTCCTGATCCAGCTTGTCTCCATCTCCTGGTCCTGTTTATTCCGTGTTTTGGTCCCATTTTTCCCTCTCCTGGTTCTTCCTGTCCCTGATTCTTGGTCCCTCTTGTTCCCAGCTCCTGATCCCACTTTTCCTTGTCCTACTGGTCCTTTCTCCTGATCCAGCTCGTCCCCATCTCCTGGTCCCGTTTATTCCATCTCCTGGTCCCTTTTATTCCATCTCCTGGTCCCATTTATTCCATGTTTTGGTCCCATTTTTCCCTCTCCTGGTTCCTCCTGTCCCCGATTCCAGGTCCCTCTGCTCCCCTCCCTTGTCGCCAGCTCCTGCTCTCCTTTATTTCCCTCTCCTCATCCCGTTCCTCCCCTCTCCTTCTCCCGCTCATCCTCCTCTCCCTGTCCTGCTGTTCCTTCTCCTCATCCCCAGAATTCCAGGTGGGACAGTGGGATAATGCCAAAAAAACCCGGACTTACGGATAACCCCACCCCCTCCAGTCCCAAAATCGGGGATTTTCCCCCAAATCTCTTCCCCACGTGGTGCAGCCTCAGCCTCGGTGTTGGAGCTGGCACCGAATTTTGCCGTTCTCCGTCGTTTTGGCCATCCCCGGACAACGCTTCCCGCGTTTCCCCGTGCCCGGTTTTGGGATGATTTGTGCGGATTTCCCGTTTCTCCCGCAGACAGGAATTTCTCCTCTCACAACGAGCCCGAAAGTGGAAAACCGGGGAGAAAATTCCCTTTAGAACAGGTTCAAAACCCCGCCCGGGAAACGGAACCATCTTCTTTCCCGAAGTAAACATCGGAAAAACGAGTTTGGAAATGAATTTTTTGGGCTTTGTTTTTATCTCCCCCCCCCTCGCAGAACCTGCCTGGATTTCCCAACCCAACTCCCCTCCACGGCATCCCCAGCCCCTCACCACACCAACCTGGATCGATCCCGCTTCCGGAGCCGTTTTTCCAGACTTTTTTCTGGCAGCTGGATGCGGAGAGGCCTCCTCTTCCCGCAGACATTTCCCAGGCACGACGTCATGTTTGCTTAAGGGCAGAGTTACTGCCGCGGAGGGGGCAGGGAGCCGCCGATCCGGAGGGCTTGGAAGGGGGGAAAAGTGGGGAAAACCGGGAAAAAATCCTTTGGGAAAACCTTGGGAGGTGTCAGCATTGTTCCCCCCACGTTTAAGGAATGTGTTTTTAAAGCCTCGCTGCTGAAACGGGATGGAAACATCCCGGGTTGCTAAAATTAAAGGGAACGGGGAGAATTTGGGATTGATTCCATAGGATGGGGGATTCCGGGGGGTTCCTGAGCTGCTTTTTTCCTTAAAAATTCCATTGTAGGGGAAAACGGTGTCCAGGTGAGTGGGAAAAGGGGAGCCGTGGGGGCAGAGTTGGGTCCCTGGGTTTGGGTGGTGCTGGAGCCCTCGGTGGAATTTTTTGTTGGAAAATCCATGGAAAAGTGGTGGGAGATTGGCAGTGGTGGAGGTGGGATCAGCTGCCAGAGTCTGGATCCAGGAGATTTCCCCTCAAGCTGCATCCCAAGAGATCCTCCCCAGGTCAAATCCCATTCCAGGTGATCCACGTGTCCCACCCTAAATCCACCCCAGGTCCCGCCCCGGGTGATTCCCCATGATCCATTCCAAGCGATCCCTCATCTGCCATTCCACGTGATCCCCTCCCAGATCCCATCCTGGATGATCCCCTCCCAGATCCCATCCTACACGATCCCTACCCCAGATCCCACAGCAGATGATCCCCCAGATCCCATCCCAGGGTATCCCTACCCCAGATCCCACAGCAGATGATCCCCCAGATCCCATCCCAGGGTATCCCTACCCCAGATCCCACAGCAGATGATCCCCCAGATCCCATCCCAGGGTATCCCTACCCCAGATCCCACAGCAGATGATCCCCCAGATCCCATCCCAGGGTATCCCTACCCCAGATCCCACAGCAGATGATCCCCCAGATCCCATCCCAGGGTATCCCTACCCCAGATCCCACAGCAGATGATCCCCCAGATCCCATCCCAGGTTATCCCTACCCCAGATTCCACACCAGATGTTCCCCTNACGTGTCCCACCCTAAATCCACCCCAGGTCCCGCCCCGGGTGATTCCCCATGATCCATTCCAAGCGATCCCTCATCTGCCATTCCACGTGATCCCCTCCCAGATCCCATCCTGGATGATCCCCTCCCAGATCCCATCCTACACGATCCCTACCCCAGATCCCACACCAGACAATTCCCAGTTCCCATCCCAGCTGATCCCTATCCCACATCCCATCCTTCAATCCCCCTCCCCAGCTGCAGGGAACATCCTGACCAGGTTCTAGGGTGGAAAATCAGGACACAGAGGGATAAGGGAGAGACCAGGGATCCTCCAAACTTCCCAGGCTCCGAGTGCATCCCCTGGACCTCAATTAATTTAATTATTATCCAACACCGGGTGGAAATCCATTGGTCATGGATCTGCCGGCCTGGATCCTGCAATTCCATCAGCTCCTTCCGCTCCAGAGGGACAATGTGGGGATGAAAACCTGGATTTGGGAAGCAAAATCCCAAACCATGTCCATGCACGCAGCTGTCCCAACTTCTTTGAGCACCAAATTCAGGGAAAAATGGGAAAACATGGATTAACTTTGTGCTTTGTTGATGGAGCTGCTGGGCCGGGATCCAGCCTCCCATTCGGGATCATCGTTAGGGAAAACCATCCCGGGATAAGCAGAGTGGAAAAAACGCTCCGGAAATTAAACAACCCCAAAATAGAAGGAGAAAAAAAAGATCAGGCCTAAAAATACCGGGATTGGTTTGGAGCTGGAACCTGGCATTAAATAAATAATCCCGGTTTTGGGAAGGACTAATTTTAGCCACCCCATTACGACAGCCCCGCGTGACCCTGTCGCTCTGGAATTTTTTCCGGCTGGATTTTGCTGGATTTGGGGATTTTGGGGCTGGGCTTTGCGCCGCTCTCATCCTGGGAGCGTGAGGGAGAGGGAAGGCGCTGGGAGCGAGCGTGGGTGTGCCCGGCTCTGCCAGCACCTGCCCGGTTTTCCCGGGAAAACAAGCGGGATTGCCAAAGCTCCCAGCCCCAGGGATGGGCTGGAAGTGCGGGTGAAGTCGTGGCGGATCCGGAGCTCCCCACGGAGCAGCTCGGCCCCTTTTGCTCGTTAGCAACGGAGCATTAATTAGAGCCATGAGAACGAATTTTCCTTCAAATTCCTCTGTGTAGGGAATGATCCCATCCCAGGATTCACCCTGTTGGTGGGGAAACTGAGTCACGGGAGTTTGGGAGGACCAGGAAGGGTGAATCCTTTGGAATGGGGATTAGGGATAAATCCGGCTCTTAGCTTGGAGGAGGGAAAAGGGCCCTGAGATCCTGGGGGTGGAGACAGATCCCAAAAGTGACGGGATTTGGGATGGGGACGGCCGCATCCTGGTCTCCAGCACCCACCGGGGCATCTTTCCAGCTTGTCGGGAAAAGGGGTGGAATGGGAAGAGGATGGAGACGAGGCGGGGCTCGAGGGAATGATGATTTGAGGGAATATTTTTTAGCAGGGATCCCAAGGAGGAGCCGAATGAGGCACTGGCAGCCGCCAGGGTGTGGGGGGACGTTTTTTATTGGACTCAGGGATATCAGGGAATTTTCAGTGGAATTTCTATGGACACGAGACGTGCATCGCACGGGGACCCCAAATCCATCTGCATCCCAGGTGGGATGCCCGCGTCCGACGCAGACGCTGCTTGGTGACGCTCCAACTGGGATGAAAGAGGATTTTTCCAGCCTGGAGAAGGTGGGAGGGGATGGAGGGGATGGGGGAGGACCACCACAACCTCCGTTCCCTACGGAAAAGAAACGAAGGAAAAATTTAAAAAAAAAAGTGAAAGCACCACAAACGTTGACTTTTCCAACCCCCAACACGAGATGGCCGGGATGGGGGACACCCAAGATTTGGGGATTTTCCATGGATGCGACATCCCAGGGAGTTACCTGCGGAATGCAGCCGGAGGTGGATGATGGGGGAGGGGCGTCACTTCTCCGTCATCATCCTCACGAACTCCTCGTAGTTGACCTGCCCGTCGTTGTTGCAGTCGGCCTCCTTGATCATCTCGTCCACCTCCTCGTCCGTCAGCTTCTCCCCCAGGTTGGTCATGACGTGCCGCAGCTCGGCCGCGCTGATGTAGCCGTTCCCGTCCTTATCGAAAACCCGGAACGCCTCCCGGATCTCCTCCTCGCTGTCCGTGTCCCGCATCTTCCTGGCCATCAGCGACAGGAACTCCGGGAAGTCGACGGTGCCGCTGCCGTCGGCGTCCACCTCGCCCACCATGTCCTGCAGCTCGGCCTCGGTGGGGTTCTGGCCCAGCGAGCGCATGACGGTGCCCAGCTCCTTGGTGGTGATGCAGCCGTCCCCATCGCGGTCGAAGAGGGAGAACGCTTCCTTGAATTCCGCGATTTTCTCCTCCGACAGCCGCTCGGCCATGGCGCTTCCCGCGAGCACGCGGCTCTGTCCCGGCACGCCGAGGCGCCGGCGGGGAGGAGGAGACGGGGCCTCCTCCCTCCCTCCCGATGCCTCTCCCTGGATGAGCAGCAGGAGGAGGAGGAGGAGGAGGAGGAGGACGAGGCAGGAGCTGGGATATGTGGGAGAGGCTCGGCAGGAATGGGAATGGATCAGGAGGTGAAGAAGAGTGACCCAACCCCCGCAGGCCACGCTGGCTCTCGTCCCGCCGCTCCCACGGTGGCGTTTCACGGGGCCGGATCCCAACAAAGCCCTGATTAGGGGATCTGGGCTGCGGCTCGGCGGTTTCGGGGAGAGGCAGGAGTGGGGGTGACACACAGGATTTTTCCCAGTTTTAGGGATATTTTGGAGGGGTTTGGAGCTGTGCAAAGGAGTTGGAGGGATCCCCCCCAGTCTCCCCGGCCCCACACGGTGCTGGCAGAGCATCAAAGCCGCCGAGGGAGGATCTCCGGTGCAGGTCCTGGCAGATCCCGTCTGCCTGGAGCTGCCGCTCCCGCTCGGAGCTGCCGGGGCCCTGAGTCACCTCTGGGGCCTCCTCCGAGGTCGGATCCAGGGTGGGGATGTGGGGCTGGATCAGGGGAGGGCTGTGGGGTCCTCCCCTGTTAGTCAGGGGTGAGCTGAGGGTGCTCCCCATTGTAAGGTTGGTTTTACTCATCTCTTACTCAGGGAGTAAAGGAGGGGACAGTGACAAATGAGGGAGTTTTTGTCCATCCATCCATCCATCCATCCATCCATCCATCATCCATCCATCCACCCCCCCATCCATCCATCCATCCATCCATCCATCATCCATCCATCCATCCATCATCCATCCATCCACCCATCCATCATCCATCCATCCATCCACCCATCCATCCATCCATCATCCATCCATCCCTCCATCCATCCATCCCTCCATCCATCCCCATAACATTCCATGACCTTCCATAACCTTCACCACCCCGATTAAGGAGCCCCTGGACCAGGAAGTTCCACAGCAGAAGACAATTTGACTTTCTGAGCTACGGGAAATTAACACCAGTTTATCCCAGTGAGGAACTAGAGCAGAGGAATTTGGAGGAAAGGCCACAACCCAAAACCCAGCTCATGGGACAACCGAGGGACACATGAGGAATGGGATAAACTGGGAGGGGATCACCTTCCTGGGGAAAACCTCCTGTGGGAAAAGCTCTGGGCGTGTGGAATGCTGCAATTCCCGGGAGGAATTGTGGGAGCCGTGCTGGGAACCTGTCCGGTGAGAGGTTTCGGGGAGGGGAAAGAGGCCCTGGTGGCTCCTCTTGCGCAAGAGCTGCTCCCTAATTGTCCGATTGCCCTCACTCTCTGCTCTGCTCCAGATTTAATTAGATCCAACCCCACCTGCTGTGGAAGAGCCAAGGGGAGGCGGAGCTGGCTCGGATCCGGCTGGGAGAAGTGAATCCCGACAGAGCACCGGGGGGTTTGGAGGCCTGGGAAGGTTCAGGTGTTGGTTCAAACCATGGAGGAGGAACTTGAGCTCAAATAGGGGGGGATTTGGGGTCCCTGGGTCACTCGGCTGAGGGTGGGGGTTTGGGATGTCCGGGGCGGCCCTTGGCGCTGAGCGAAGCTGGAATTGCTGCTTCCTTCTCCATGGAATCCCCGGGACCGGCACCCATTGCCGGCATCCATCATCTCCCATCCCATTCCATCCCATGGATCCCATCCCACGGACCCCATCCCATCCCCATGACCAGCACCCATCACCTCTCATCCCATTCCATCCCATGGATCCCATCCCACGGACCCCATCCCATCCCCATGACCAGCACCCATCACCTCTCATCCCATTCCATCCCATGGATCCCATCCCACGGACCCCATCCCATCCCCATGACCAGCACCCATCACCTCTCATCCCATTCCATCCCATGGATCCCATCCCACGGACCCCATCCCATCCCCATGACCTCTCCATGACCAGCACCCATCACCTCTCATCCCATTCCATCCCAATGACCAGCACCCATCATTTCCCCACGACCTCTCCATGACCAGCACCCATTGCCAGCTCCCATCACCTCTCATCCCATTCCACCCAATCCCATTCCATCCCCATGACCAGCACCCACTGTCATCACACGTCACCTCTGCGTCACCTCTGCATCACCAGCACCCATCCCATCCCATCCCATCCCATCCCCATCCCATCCCATCCCATCCCCATCCCCTCTTTGGGAGAAGGTCAAAGCCAGCCCTTGACTTTA
>VZTD01000705.1:1754-47469 GCA_013397725.1 Rhagologus leucostigma | reverse complement strand
TGGGCATCTCCTGGAGCCAGGACCGGGAGTTCTGCGCTGTCGCTGAGCTCCATTTCCTCTGCCATGGGGAGCTCCAGCCCTGGGGCTGATGTGGAGGCTGACCTCCCTCTCCGCTTCTTGGCAGCTACTGAGCCCTTTGGAGGGGCTGGGCAGTGGAGGGAGGGCCCCCAGTGCTGGAACACCCCGGGGCTGGCACTGCCCTGGGGCTCACCCAGAACGGGCTGCTGGGCTGGGCTGGGCTGGGCTGGGCTGGGGTGAGGTGAGGTGAGGTGAGGGCAGGGGAGGTGGGCAGAGCTGGGCAGACGCTGGGCTGGGCTGGGAAGTGCCCAGGAGATAAAACCCACCCGTATCAGCTGCGCTGTGTGACTCTGCAGGGCCAGGACACGTTCCAGGGTGCGTGGTGCTGTGCCAGTCCCCTGGCAGGGATCTCGGACAGGCAGCTGCAGCACTGAGGGGGCCGGTCTGTGCCCTTGCTGGCAGGGACAGTCTGAGAAGGTGCCCCAGGGCTTTGATCACCCCTCCAGCCTCTTCCGTCGGCCACTTTCAGATCTGGCCACTCACCCCAGTTTATCGGTCTATTTGTTCTGTGGTCATCTCCTTCCTCCTGCTGATTTCAGCACCGGTGTAGGGGCAGCGTCAGCCCTGCCCCAGGCTCCCTCCTCACCCAGACCTTGGCAGACCCCAGAGCAGGGCTCTCTGTGAACCCTGGCACAGGATGTGGGTGGTGGGACTGGACATTGAGGTCTGGCATGGACACTCTGGTGGGGGGAACATTTGCCCACCCAAAACACACCCCCTGCTGTGCCGTGTCTGATGAGGGGGATGTGGGGCCTGCGCTGGGCAGGGGGGCTGTGCTGCCTAAGGCACAAATCACAGGCATGAGCCACAACACAACGACCAGCAGGTGGAAGCGAGGACAGGCTGTGAAGGAGGAATTCAGAAATCTGACCTGAGCATGTGTGCATGTGTTTAGGAAAGCCAAAGTCCAGCTGGAGCTGATGGAGGCTGCAGGCAACATCCAGAGCAAAGTTAATTCAGTCGCTATGTTTGCAGTAAATGGCTGCAAAAGGAACACGTCAACCTGCTGTGGAATGGGGGCTGGGGAGGAGAATCTAAATCACAGAATGGCTTGGGTTAGAACCTTAAAGATCATCAAGTGTGTCATTATGTCCGTCTCAGCAAAGCGACAATCCAAGGCCATGCGGTTCTGTAGAGCCCCCATTCGTGTTTGTTGGAGCTCATAGGATGTGCTATTTGATGTTTTAATAGCATCATTTACTACTTCTTCTAATAATCGATGTAGCTTATTAATGTAAACTCCACAGGACGAGGCAGCGCACATGGGGCACAGGGTGAACTAGAATCTTTTGCTCTCTGAAATTGGTCATCTTCAAGCTAATTACTTTCTTAAGTGCTTTAACAATTTTTCTGCACTCTAATGTGTAGATTGGTGCTCTCTGCCTACTATTTCATTCACAATTTCCTCAGGAACTATTACTTGTCCTGTAGGGGTGACTGCCCATTCACCGGGGCAAAATCTAGAATGTAACGCTCCAATTAACTGACAATCTTTTGCCCCATATTCTGGCTTAATACCTGGTAGACTAATTTCTCATTGTGGAACCAAAACGTGGTTGCCTTTTTCTGTAGTCTCTTTAGCTGCCCTGTTAGCCAAGTCATTTCTGTATTTTGGCCCTATTTTATTTGTCTGGTGTGGTCTACAGTGCATAATTGCAACTTCAGCTGGTTTTTGTACTGCTTCTAATAAGTGTAATATTTGTGCCCCATGTTTGATCGATGTACCTTGTGCTGATAACAAACCTCTCTCTGGATTGCTCTGTGGGAATGCACTATGCCAAAAGCATACTTAGAATCTATCCAGATCAGATGTTTCTTTCTTTCTTGTGCTCAGTTCCAATGCCGAGATGAGAGCAACCAGTTCGGCCTCCTGTGCTGAAACAGCTGATGTTGGAGCCTTAGATGGGCAGTTTTTAAAAGTCCATGCCAAGGTTGGACTAATAATTTCAAATTACTGACCCACCCCCCAACCATTCTGAGAAAGGCAAGCAATTCTCTTACACAGCTCATGGCTTGGGCTTAGTTTCCTTTGACCTCAGAGAATTTCAAAACCCAGGAAGGTCACAGTTTTCTTCATCACTCGGGCCTTCTCCCTCAATATCCTGTCACCATTTATTCCTAAAAGGTTTAACAATTCAGCAGGTGGGTCTCAGCACTGTTCTCGGCCATTTCAGTGGATATCATCAACATCTTGTAACAGAGTCCCTTGCATATTAAAGGTCTTCCATTCCTCTAATTTTTTTGCCATTGTGAGCAAAACCCTCCCTAAATAGGTTTTTGGTTTGGTAGGTCAAAAAACTCTTTAATTTGATATTTCTGAGCCCAAATCCTCCCTCAATGAGTGTTTCTCAGCCCCAAAGCTCCCTAAATTGGTGATTCAGACCCCAAAATATCCTTAAATGGGTGTTTCTGAGCCCAAAATCCCAAAATCTCTCTAAACTGCTGTTTCTGAGCTCAAAAGATCCCTACATTCCTTTTTTTTTTTTTTCCCCCCGAGCCCAAGGCTTGCTTAATTAGTGTTTCTGAGACTCGGAGTTCCCTAAGTGGTTTTTTTTCTGAGCCCAAAAAACTCCCGAAACCGGTGTTCTAGAGACCTGAAGCCCCCACAATTGCTCTTTCTTGGCTCCAAAGCTCCTGAAGTGACTGTTCTGGCCCCAAAGCTGCCGAAATAGGGGTTTCTGAGCCATCAAGTTCCCAAAATCAGTGTTCCAGAGCCCTGAGCCCCCTAACTCAAGCCATGTGCCCTGTTGGCCATCAGCCCATGGGGTTCACTCCCAGTACTCCCAGTATCACTGGAACCCCTCCAGTGCTCCCAGTTCCCTGTAAGTGCTCCCGGTGTCACTCGCTGGCTCCCCTCAGTGCTCCCAGTTACCCCCCAGTGCCATTCCTGGTGCCCTCGGAAGCCCCCAGGACCAGGCAGGGGCCGCCAGCTGTGCACCCCCCTCGCTCCCCCCGCCTTTTCCCCTCCCCAGCCCCCGCAGAAGCCCCGAGGCTCCGCATTTCCTCTCCCGGAGGAGGCACTCCCTTCCTGCAGCACTGCTGCTTTCAGTTTTCTAGCCGTTTCCGAGAATCGGATGCAAAAACAAGAAATGAGGGGTGGGGGTCAGGACAGTTTGAGGGGGTGGAGACTGTGTGCGTGGGGCGGGAGCACAGGCAGGGCTATAAACCGGGGTGAGCCCCGGTGCTCCCGTGCCCACCGCGGAGCCGCTCGTTCCTAGCCTTGTCTCGGGTAAGTGCCAGCCCCTCGCTCCCACCCTTCCCCCTCGCTGCTACTTCTGCTCCCAAAATTAATGTTTTTGAGCCCAAAATCTCCTAAGTCTCTGGTTTGGAGCTCCAAAGCTCCCTAAATGGATGCTACTGAGTCCAAAATCTGCTTAAATTGGTCTTTTGGAGCCCACAAGCTCTTTAAATCACTAGTTTTGAGTGATAAATGTCCCCAAATCTCCCTCCCTGACTCAAAGCTCCTGACATCGGTTTTTCGGAGGCCCAAGGTCCCCAGATCAGGTTTCTTAGGCTTGAGATTGCCCAAACTGGTTTTGGAGCCCCAGTCCCCCCTAAACTAGTGTTTCTGAACCCCGGTGTGCCCTGAATTGCTGTTTCAGGTCCCAGAAGGTCCCAAGAGGTCTCTAAATGGGATTTTCTGAGGCCAAAAGCTCCCTAAATTGGTGCTTCTCAAACCCAAAGCTCCCTGAAGTGCTGTTTCTGAGTCCAAAATCTCCCTAAATCAGTGTTTGAGACCCCAAAAGTTCTCTAAATGGATGTTTAGGAGCCTCCAAGCTCCCTGAATCGCTGATTCTGAGCCCTGAAGCTCCCAAACTTGCAATATCTGAGCCCAAAAGCTCCTGAGTGGGATTTCTGAGCTGCAAAGAACTTGAAACTGCTGATTTTGAGTCCTGAAACTCCCTAGATAATTTTTTTTCTGAGCCTAGAAGATCCCTAACCAGGTATTTATGGTTATTATAACCCCGAGGCTCCCTGAATCATTCTTTCTCTGACCAAGCGCTCCCCAAATGGGTGTTTTGGAGACCCAAAGCTCCCTGAACCAGTCCTTCTGAGTCCAGATGCTCCCAAACCCAGTACTTCAGATCCTCAAAGTTCCTTAAATTGCTGGTTCTGTCTCTTCTAAAATCTCCCTGGACTCATATTTCTTGGGCCCAAACCTCCCCAAACTGGCTTTTTTGGGAGGTCCAAAAACTCCATATTTGATATTTCTGAGCACAAATTCTCCTGAAACAAATGTTCCTCATTCCCAAGGCTCCCTAAATTGGTGTTTAGGACCCCAAGATGTCCTTAAATGGTTGTTGCTGAGCTCAAAATCTCCCTAAATTGTTTGGGGTTTTTTTCAAGTGCAAAGCTCTCCTAATTAATGTTTCTGAGACTCGGAGCTCCCTAAATGTTTTTTTTAAAAAAAGCTCCTAAAATTGGTGTTGTGGAGCTCCAAAGCCTCCAAAATGGCTGTTTCTCAGCCCCAGATCTCCTGAAATCACTGTTATGTCCCCAAAGCTACTGAAATAGGGGTTTCTAAGCCCTGAAATTCCCAAAGTCAGTGTTTCAGAGCCCTGAACTCCCTAACTCGAGCCATCTACCCCATTTACCATCAGACCATGATGTTTTGAGGCTAAAAATGCCCCCAACTGCCCCTCTCAGGTTCCAGCACTGGTGATGGAGGAATCCCCCAGTGATGGAGGTGGAGCAGAGGAACTTTGCCTGCAGCCTCTCCCCATCCAGGGGGGCGAGAGCAGCCCCTCTGCACAGGATGGAGCTGATGGCCCCCCTGGGATGGATCCAATGGCATCCAGCTGCCAGAATTTGGAATGTGTGGAGATGGGTTCTACAGCAGAGCTGGTGACAGGGGACCCTGTGTCCAACTATGATGACAGCTCCTGGGAGGATCTCAGCAAAGAGACAGGTACCGGGAATGGGATCAGGGGAGGGAAATAGCAGGAGTGAGACTGGCCCCTCTCTCATATCCTGCCTGCCGTGTTGCCTTGCCAGAGCTATGCACAGAAGACAGAGGTGACCACTGTGGGCGGGATCCAACCCCTGGATCTTTCAGCGGACACATGGTGGGTGCTGGGAATATCTCTCCAGCTTGAAATCAGCTTTTTGTTGGTGAAAACATCCAGTTTTGGGGGCTGAGTGGCTTGCCCTTATCAGCAAAGTGCCCTGTGGCCACTTGGTGGCTCCAGTGGAGCCTCTGGGTCTGGGCTGGATTCATTAACATAGTTAACGCTGGTGATGCTTCTGCAAGAGGAAAGGAAAGCAAAAGCAAAGCCTATTTGAAATAAAAAACTGGAGTAATTAATCCAGGCCCAGGAGTTCTGGGCCCTGATGAGGACTATGTGGTGGGATCTGGGGACTCACTACTGCCGTGGTCCCATGTTGGCAGGGGCCAGTCTGGAAGGAGCCGCACCCCAGCCATGGTGGGCTCTTTGCTGTCTCTGATGTCCTTCCCAATGCTCCTGTAACTCTGTTGCTCTTCCCAGGCCTCTACGGTCCCACCGCGAGATGAGCTCCACCTCCAGCAGGTCCCGGTGCATGCTTCCGGGGAGAAGGAGAATTCCGAGAACACCGGCATCCAGTCAAAGGGAGTGTCAGGAGTGCAGGAGCAGCTTGGGAGTCTGGTGAGTCCACTGGATAGACACTGAATGGTGCCAGTGCTCCCAGGGTCACTCCTTGGCTGCCCCTCCAAGGAGTGCTTCATGTTCCTGTTCAGTGCTCCCAAGTATCACTCTCTGGCTCCCCCCAGTGCTCCAAATTCCCTCCCAGTGTCACTCCCCCATTGCTCCCAGTCACCACTATCACAAATCAACGCTCCACTTTCTGCTTTCAAAGCTCCTGGAGCACCAGAGTGGAGTCTCCCATGCCAGGATGGTGGTGCTAGACTTTGGAGCTCAGCTCTAAGAGGGTAGGGGCAGGAGAAGGCCCTGCCCAGACCTTGGTCTCCCCTGTCCTTTGAGCTCTCAGCTTTTGAGCTTCATGGTCTTCTTTCAGCTCTTCCCATTTTTCTCTTCTCCAGGCAAAGATCCCAGGTACTGTGGAGAGAGTCGTGCTGATGATGGACCAGGGGAGCCTCAACCGTGCAGGTGAGGGCGTGTCCTTGGTCACATCACCTTCTCTAACCAGAATCCATGTGCTGAGTCATGCTTGCCTTGTTGCCACCATCCTTGGAGGTGTTAATTGATGCTTTTTCCCTGCTGCAGATGACCAGGAGATCAGAGAAGGCCCAGGACCTTCCGGCAGGTTCGTTGCATGTAGGGACAGCATCTTGGAAGGGTTTGAGGTTATACCTGAAGGGCTGGAGGTCCAGCAGCTCCCTGAGGAAGGGGCTATGGAGGGAGGAGGTGCAGCTTGGGTATTGTTAGGTTCCTTCTTCCCCAAAATTCCGTCCCTGCTTGGCATGGAGAGACCTCTAGGATGTCCTTCCTTATCCTCTTCCCACACCCCAGCGCTGGGCACCCACTCCAAGGCATCCAAGTCATTCTGATAAACCTTGGAGTAACCAAAGGGTCTTAGGGCAGGAAATGCCAGCATGTGGGCCGACAACCTCTGGGCAAGTCAGACAGGAACCAGCTGAAGTGGGTGTGAGTAGCGGAGCAGGTGAAGACAGGGAAGGGGGACATTGGGTGGCAGATGAGGTGGTGAGCCAGCACCTCTTCTCTACCAGCTTCTCTACAAGCCCATACCTGTCTGATGCCAATGACCCTACACAAGACAAGATGACCTTGGAGTTTGTTGCTGTGCTGCCGGAATTTCATAGATTTGATGATATGTGCAAGATCTGCATTGTCTTCTACAAACAGCCTGGCCCATACCAAGAGTTTGCCACGATGAAGAGAAGGTAAAAAAACTATGAGGGGGTGTTTCCGCAGCAGTTCTCCTTTGGGCTACTCAATTCTGGACCAAGAGGCATGGCTGAAGGTGAACCCCCAAATGGAGATATCCTGATGGAGCCATAGTACTTGGTGGTGGCTCCTCCCATCTCCCATCACTCATGGAGCTGCCAAGATGGCTGCGGCCAGGATCTTTCAGCCCCATATGAGGCTCTGGGCTCGGCCGGTGGATTTAATTGGTCTCCCAGCTGAAGAACCTGGCTGTGGGTTTCTCCCTGATGCTTCCAAGGGCAGTGATGAACCAAAACTTGACTGTTGGCTTGGGGTCGACCTTGATGGCCAACAAACTTTCTCGCTTTCTCTTCCAGAGATGAAGTGTTCACCGGCATGGCCAGCATCCCTCTTTCCGACCTGCAGAGAAGATGCATCTTTTATAAATACGCCCTCATCAACACCTACAGCCAGGAGAGAAAGTGTGACTTGGAGGACATTACCTTGGACAACAGTAACATCCCAGACACCTTCAAGCCCAGAAAAGCTCAATTCTACCGTGTCCTGAATATCCCCCAAACAGAGCTCAAAGCAAACAGTGAGTGCTGGATTTATCCCAAAGCCCTGGCCAGTGTGGTGGTGGCGATGTTATGGGCTGGCTGGTGTGGTGGTGGCGATGTTATGGGCTGGCTGGTGTGGTGGTGGCGATGCCTTGGGCTGCCCAGCATTGACCCTGGTTGATTGTGGGAGGTTTCCAGCCGCAGGTTTACAAGCTGCTCATGAAGGGAGCTTTTCTTTTCACTTCATAACGCAACTAATGGCTGGAAATCAAGTCACTGCTCTCAAATTCTGCCTGGAAAATGTGCAGAACCCCTTGGGGGCTGGAGAAATTGGGGGATGATTCTGTGTTTCCTGGACTCAGCCAGGCTTGGTGTCTATGTTTTGTTCCCAAACTCTTTCCTCAGAAACATGGACCTTTTTTGAACCCATCAAATGCAGTTTTCCCCAGCAAAAGTGCAAGAGTCACCAGGTGTCCAGGTGCAAGGCCCAGATGAAATACCTGGAGCACATCTTCTTGACTCACCCTACCTCCTGGAATTCCCTGGAGTATATGGAGAGGCAACTGGACAGATTCAAGGAGAGCATCACTGCCCATCTTGGGGATCCTGAGAGAGGAGACGTCTTTCCAGTCCCTGGCGATTCGAACATGACAGAGGTAAGCACCCACCAAAACCTCAGGAGCTGGCAAAGTGAAGTCCCTCATTCTGGAATATGGGTTGGATGTTGGAGGGGGGAAGATGATAGCCTTCTCTTGGCCAGTGGATTTAGGACACAGAACCTTCCCAACTGGACATGTGGCACTTGGAAGGAATAGTTTCTCCCTAGGGAGGTGCTGCACGAGGCACCCCTGGGCAGCACCCCTGTTCCACCTCCTCTCCTCCCTGGGAGAAGAACCAGCCTGGTGGAACACCCTCTCCTTATCTGTGCTGTCCAGGTGATGGAGAGCATCAAAACCTTCATACAAGAGATCATCAAGGATGTAAACACCAAGGAACAAAAACTCCTCAAGCTCCTGTTCGTCTTCCATGCCAGTGTTCGGTATAACATCACTCTCCCTGCAGAGTCCATTAACAAGGCTGAAAAGTGCCTCCAGGACATCGAGTTCCTTGAGGACAATTACGAAGAACTGAGAGGAAAAAGGTGATTTAGATTTATGAACCAAGGTCGGAGGCTTGGCTCCATTGTCCTCACATGTTATGTTGGTGCCATGTGCTGTCCCAAGGGGGTCAAACATGGGTTAGTGGCTTCCAGTCTGGTGAGTCCATCTTGGGGCACCTTAAAGAGCATTTGATATCTCTGATATTGGTTGTCCTGTGGAGATGGCTCTTTCCAGGCAGGATGAATCTTCTCATGCATTGTGGGAAAAGACACCATCCCGTACTGGGGCACATCTCCCACTGGTGTCCCAGAGATTGGTTCTGGAAAGTTTGTCTTTTTTCGGATGTTTTTTTTGGCAGCAAATATTTCCCAGCTCTGAAAAAGCTGTGCCTGATGAACACTGATGGGACCTTGTGGATCTGGTTGGTCCCACTGCTCTATGCAATCAAGGAGAACGTGGAGGACCACTTTTCCCCACGGGAACTTCCTCTAGCAGCTTTTGTCAAGCTGTGGGATGAGAAGGAGAAGCAAAGGTATGTCTGAAGGGCTGAGGTGGGGTCAAGGTGATGAACTGTCCTGCTCTTCAAAGAGCTTTTTGTTCCTTCTGCTTGGTGACTTGTCCAGGAGCTGCCCCCTCTGTGTCCCCTGCCCTGGGAGGGAGGTTGAAGGGGCATTGGTTGACCTTGGGGGGAGGACAGAGCTGGTGGGACCAGTCCTGGAAAGAGAATGGCTTGGCAGGAACCTTCAAAGACTGTCTCATTCCAACCCCTCTGCCATGGGAAGGGAAACTTTCCACTAGACCGGGTTGCTCCAAACCCCATCCAACCTGGCCTTGACCACCACTAACAACAGAGAAGTGAGACCCTGTCCAAGTCAGTGATAATCCCCGAAGGCCCATCCCAATCCAGCCCCAGCCCAGCCCATTCCATTATATTCCACTAGATCAGGTTCCTCAAAGCCTTGTCCAATCTGACCTCAAACACTTCCAGTGATGGAAGACCCACACCAAAGCAGTCTTTTCAGTGCCCCACCACCCTCATTGTAGAATATTTCTTCCTTAAATCCAACCTAAATCCACCCTCTTTCAGTTTAAAATTGTTGCCCAGGCCCAGGTGCAGGACCTTGGCCTTGCTGAACTTTATGAGGTTGGCAGGGGCTCACTCCTCCAGCCTGTGAAGGCCCACTCAAACCCTGAGTTTTGTCCTACTGACATGAAAGTGGGTGAATTTCCCCAAACCCTGCTTTCCCATGTAGACTCCCTCACTGTCAAACCAGAGCTGCTTCTTCCAGCCCACAGCCTCCTCAGCTGGAGGCCACCACAGCATCCACCAGTCACAGTGATCTCTCAAACACCCCCGAAATGCCTCCTGCTCTACCAAAGTCCATCTGATGTTTCTGACTGGCTTTCCTAGGAAAGTCTTGAAGATGATTGATGCTCACAAGACCTTAATTGGACGATGTGCTCCACTGGCAAAGAAGGCTTTGGAGATGGTGGCCATAAAGAACTTCGGCAAAGACCCTTTGCCTGAAATTCAGCTTCCAGTCCGGCTCCTCTTGGGTACCTTTTATGTGCACATCCGCGATCCCAGCAGAGCCTCATCCCACAAGTCTGTAAGGACACCTGACTGGTTGGAGACCTTCTTCTGCTCTGCAGGGAGTGGGGGGGATCTGTTGAAACGTGGGTTAAAACATGTCCTTGGTTCCTGCAGCAGGGACAGAAGGACTTAACTGTACAAACCTGGGGTTAGAGCTGGACCCTGGGACCATGGAAATCCCTTGAATCGTGCCAGAAAACTTCCGCTTTAGTGTTTAGGGCTGGGAACTCCTCATTTGCAGGAGCAGAACCATTTTCACTTTTGTTCTCAATGTCTTCCCATCCTCTTTTCAGGAAGAAGATGTGACCAAGGCCATGGAAAGCATCGCCACCAGGATGAAGTCCTGGTTCAAGCTCTTGTGAGTCAGGGCTCTTGGAGAGGAGAGGTGCTGTGAGCCCTCCATGAGGGGTCTGGGAAGGGTGGTGGATGGAGCCCTGCCTGAGCAGGAAGAGGGTGACCAGAATGATTCACCCATTGTTTTTGAATGTCTTTAACCCCACCATGACTGGAGAGCATGGAGACCCACAAGGGTCATGTCTTGTGAACCTGCTTATATCTCCCAGCTGCCAAAGGTGGCTGTGGTCAGGTGGTGACTGTGAAGGCAACTGCAAAAGCATTTGGTCCTTTCCTGTGCCCTCAGGTGCCCTTCAGGGTCTTCAGAGGAACCACTGGAGCCCATGGCTGAGCTTGAGGTCCTGCAGTGTCTGAACCTGGTGTATGTCCTGCTGCAGCATTTCTTGGAGCAGATAAAGCCATTCCCCTCTGTGGAGATATTGCTGCGGATGCTTGGGTTGTTTGTTGACAAAGCAGATTTACTGAAAGCAAACAAGGTGAGTCCAGCATCTGTGGTTTCTGTCCCGAGGGCTTCACCTCCTGCATGCAGCTGAGGAGAGTCCAGAGCTCCTGGCTCACTCTCCCATTCTTTACTTCCTCAAGGAATTCCAGCAGTTTACTTCAGCAGAAACGTTCCAAAGGTTTTCACATAATATCACACCATGGCTTAAGACACACTTCGACCAGGCACCCAAGGAGAAGAAATCCTTCCTGAAGAACACTGAGGTGAGCGATGAGCCCCAGAGACCAAAGGTAGGCATAATCCTTGGCAGATCCAGGTGCTCCTCAGGGTCAGCTGGAGGGTCTGGCTCTTCCTCCATAGGAGTGGCAGCAGCTGATCTCGATGAGGATCCTCTGCATGGGGTGGACTGAGAGGTGGAGGGGCTTGATCCGAGGGCTTTTTGAGGAGTGGCTGAAGAAGGTGAGTTGTGGAGACCCTCTCGCTGGTGGGAGATGATGCTCCTGGACTTTGCTGCCCTTGGTTTTGCCTCAGTTACCGTTTTGGAGATGGGATGCAAACAGGCTGGTGGAACCCAGGGGCATCTGCCTCCTGAGTGATTCTGTGCTGTAGGTTAAAGACAAACACCTTGTGGACTTCTACCACGCGTTTCTCAGTATGAAGACACACTGTGACACAGAGTTGGAAAGCTGCTTCGTGAATCGCATCATCCAGTGCATCAACAGCACGGACAAAATCAAGGTAGGAAAGTGGCCACCCCACCTGGGGCAGCCAGAGGCCTCTACATCCCGCTTCACTGCCTCTGGTGCAATCCCTGCTGGGTTAGAAGAGCAGGGAAAGGTCTTTCTGAAACAGCAGTGAGTCCACAAAGCCTCTAAAGAGGAGAAACACCTCCTTCTTCAAGGATTTCATTACGAAACCCGTGATACCCCTGATCTTCGAGAGGAGCAGATCATCTGGTGGAAAAGTGCTTTCCGTTCTTGTGGAGAAGACGTATTTGGAGATTAAGAGGCTGGAAAGTGTCGACACATTTGAAGAGAACACTGGCCCTGTTCTTCTAAACCTGCTCAACGCTTCTGACCTAATTTCCATTGTCCGTGAGTGTCCCTAGAGCAGTTTTCTTGGGATAAGCTGTTGGGTCTGTGGGAGCCAGAAGGGTAGACCAAGTCTTTCTGCAGGGACCTTCTGATTTTGTTGGTCCCCCAGCATCTTTGTCTGGGTCCCAGTCCCTCTTGGAAGCCCTCCATGTTCGCTGGAGCTGGCTGCCCCAACCTTGGGTAAAATATCCTAGGCAGTCCCCATAGTCTCCTAGTTGGTCTTCATGGTTTCCTAAGTGGTCCACAAGTTTTGTTTCAGGAAGAGGGAGTTACTTGGGTGTCCTAAAGGAAATTTAGCAGCTGTGCATCTGTGCTCAACACTGGTGGGGTGACAGGTCCCTGTGAAGTGGAACCTGCTGGCTCTTCCTGAGGATGTGGCTTTGATAGCCACAGGGGAGACACTGCTGACTGCCTTTCACCAAACTCCGTTTAATTTACAGAAGAATCGGAGCACAAGTTTCAAGTTCAGCTCAGTGACTGTGCAAAAACTCTCCTCACTCGGGTTTGCAAGCTCTCCAGCTTCGTGGGACATGGTGTTCTCTCGGGAGACATTCCATGCAGGATCCTCTCTGACATCCTACAGAATGAGGAGCTGTTTAAGAAGATGCTGTGCACCTGCAGTGAGTCTAGAGCTCCCACCTTAGTTGTGTTTTTGCAGCTACGTGGCCAAGAGGAGACAGATCTGCTGGAGGGTTATCCAAAATGCAAAGAAAACTAAAAATTTTCTATGCTGAGAGAATCATTGTAAATTTTGGAGAGTGGGAGGTGGTTTGGGGAATTTCTTTCAAAATCTTGCAGTGGTGAAGTTTCCTTGAAGTTTCCACTCAGTTGCCAGGTCTGTCTCCATCTCCAGTCAATTAAAACCCAGAGGAAAGGGATCAAGTCCTCAAAATTCTGCTCCGAGAATAAACCTCATCACTATTTTTGGTTTTTCATGTGGCAAACCCTCCAAATTGTGTTCTGTTCCTGCAGCTCTTCTCTTCCCAAAGAGTTCTTCACATCTGTGTCTGTTCTTTCCAGATTCGTCTTTCTCCACATGTATTACGGAGGTGCTGGAGGTCAGGAAGCAAGAGTTTAGGAATCTGGAAGAGCAGAAGGAGCAAAGACGCTCCTTTCTCCGCCTGTGCCGCAGAGTGGAGGACATGATCAAAGGTACCGGGTGGGTTCATGGAGTTGGGTTGAGTGGGGGGATGTCTCCTAAAAATAAAGTGTTTCACTGTGGGTAGTGGGGGAGCTCACTGACTTCAGGGCTCATCTTCATGGAGACACACATGACATGAGCTTCCTCTTGTCCCCACATGGTTTAGTGGACAGAAGTACCATGGAGAGAAGCATCAGGGACAATGGACTCTTTAAGGATCAGATATCGGTGAAAAAGTTCTCCCTTGATGGCAAGAGTGAAACAGAACTGCATGTCTTTGACAATTATTGTGGCATGTTGTGGAAGCTTTCCATCGTGGAGAAGAGCCAATGTTTCCTGAGGCTGTGGAAGATGAGAGCAGAGCAAACCAGAGCTACAATTCCTGAAGGTCAAGTTTTCTCCATAGAAGATGTTCAAGAAAAGATCTATAAGCCAGCCATTGCTGACTTCAAGAAAACCTACCAGTCCCTCAAAGACTTTTCCATCACACTTGGAGCTGTGCAGAGCCATTTTGAGGACCTGCTGGGAGAGAAGCATCAGCTCCTGGAGGAGTTTGAAATCATTGAGAAGAGTGAAGGACTGGGTTGTGGCAGAGATCAGTGGATTGACGGAGTGGTGAAGAGGATCGAGAGCTACCTGACCCTCTCCAAAGTGGTGAACACGGCCAAGGTGATCGATGCGCTAAGACAGATACTTCAGCTGGAGGGGGACTTCCAGGTGCTCAGCGACCTGACGAAATACGTACGTAGGGGATGTGTGGGCATCTGATTGCTCTTGGGAAAATCCACAGAGACAGCTTCATGTGGTGGCTTGTAATTGAATCCCGTCAGGTGGGGTCCCTTCCTCCTTAATTAAACTTGAGGGATAGGCTGAAAGAATTACTGCCAGCTGTCTCTTCCAATCCACTGTGGAGGTCTTTAGGGATGAACTGAAGAGCAGATTTAGGTCTGAGGCCAAGATCTCATCCTGTCTGGGGAGGAGAAGGCAAAACCAAGCTGCTTTCCTCCTCTTCCCAACAGACATGTGTTGTTTGTTTTCTCTTTTCATCCAGGAAGAGCAGGAATTCAAGAATAAGCGACTTGATTTTATAACCCAAGACTTAATAAAGGTGAAGAAAAGTTTGAGTGACATACCCCAGGGAGTCTTGGACTTTTTGATGGAACTTCTAGAATGTGCAAGGAAAGGTTTTACATCCTGGATCAAGACCATAATAAAAGGTGGGCTGTAAGGAAAGAAATCATCAGATATAACAACAGATGGAGACTACATAGTTCTTGTTTGTCTCTGCAGCCAACGCAACCTTACATGAATCAGAGAAATTCCTCTCTTTTTCTTTTTTCTTTATTTTTTCCCTTTCAGACAAGACAGAAATCCCCATATTTGTGGAGCTGGCATCGATTTCTGCGGGTGAAAATGACATGGATATCGACAGAGTGAGATTATTCCGTGATGCCATGGCTGCCTCTGCCCCCATTGTCCTGGACCTGAGCCCTAACGCTGGGTTTGACCAGTTCTCTGCAGCTCTGTCTTTCATTGGAGAAGCTGTTGCCAAGGACAGTAAGCTTCCCAAGAAGCTGGTGAGTTCCATATCCAAAAGTCACCAGGACAGTGGATGTGAAGCCAAGTCACTCACCTGTGGGTGTGTGATGCCACTTAAGGTGGTTTCTCCTGGGACATCCGTGTGGTCTGGCAGGACCTGGGGAGAGGTTGTGTTCGTTTTGGAGTGAAAGCCTGGTGGGACATCTCAAATGACCTCACACCTGTGTGTGGGCTGTGGGAGAACACAGGAAGAAGGTGTTGTGAATAGGAGTAAGTTTGTAGTAGCATGGAATAATTGAGGATGGGAGGGATCTCTGGAGATCATGTAGTCCAAATCTCCTGCTCAAAATGGGGTCAGGTAGGTCACTCAGGGTCATGGCCAATTGGGTTTTGAACATCTCCAAGGCTGGAGGATTTCAGAATCTCCTTTGGAATTTGATAGAAAAGCTTCTGTTGAACTGAATCCCTCAAGTGTGTGCCCCAGGTGGCCACTGAGTCTTATGCTTTTCTCCCCACCACAATCAGAGCAAGAGTTTTATCACGTGCCAGTGTTCTGGGGTGTTGAATAGGTCCAGCTCTGAGGCTGCATCTCCTCAGAAGCCATGGGAAGCTTCATCCTCAGAAGAAGTGGTGACAGAAATGGTCACATCAAATTTGGGGTGGGGTAGTGGTGCTCAGTTTCCTTCCAGTTGGTTACTGGGTTTCTCTGGGTTCTTTTGTAGAAAGATTGCTGTGACAACAGGGAGTGGATACAGATGGTTCACGACTCCCATGGCTCTGTGGAGCGTTCTTCTATCTCACAAGCCAGAAGCATCAATCAAAATGGGATTTTTACTATCTCAGCACCTCCAAAGTTCAAGGTAAGAGGTTTCCAAGGTGGTTTGATGACCTTTGTGGGTTCCTTCCAACTTAGGATATTCTAGGAAATCCTCTTCCGATGAGAATGCTGGGTTGCCACTAGATCTCTGTTGCATGAAGGCCTTGTTTCCTTTGTAAAATCATGGCTCAGGCCGGTTAACTTTGGCTAAGTAGAAAAGGACTGTGGGAAAGAGACACAGCTGAATTAGGGGTAGAAAAACATGCTGCGTGACCATTGCATGCTTACATCGTGGTGTATGGTGGTTGGTTGAATTACATTTGTTGTGCCTTAAAACTGTGTGAACAGATAACCGGCTAACTGCTTAAAAAGGCCAGGTTTTTGCAATAAAGGGGCTCTCCTTTGCACCTGCCTGGGGACTCTGCGTCGCTCATTATTGCAACAGATCTCCAGCTGGGTTTGCAACCAGTGCCATCAACTATCTGCTAAACCTGGAGTATTTTCAGCAGAAAACTGGCTTTTCTTTTCTCGTCTCCAAAGGAAGTAGTACAAGACGTATAGAGTCCTGATGTGCAGGATTTCCACTCACGGCTGCTTAAAAGGCTAGATGGTGATGCTGGTTGTCTTCTCTCCTCTCTAGGCTACGCTTGAGGACTGCATCTCATTGCGGCTGCTGGAGGACAGTGAAGGGAGCACATCTCCAGGAGACCAGGAGGCCAAGAAATACAGTTTGTCTCAGCTGAGGGAGCTGCAGAACAAGCTGATGTTGATCACCACCAAGGCTGAGCAGGGCAGGGAGGAGGCAAACCGTTTCCTGGAGGTAAGTCACAGCACAGCATCCACATCTGCCAGGGAAACCATGGCTGTTAGGTTTAGAATTCACTGGAATTACTTCTGGGAGAGTCATCCATGACCTGTAGTCCTGGCCTTGCAGGAGCAGAGGTGTTGCTCTAGAATGATGCCCCTTCCCAAGCTACAAGAGTGGGGTTTTCTTCCCTGAGCTGTGTTCCTCACCTGTGGGGCTCAACAGCCCATCCAAGACCTTACATACTTCACTGTGGAGTGACCCCTAGTCACTCTTTGGGTCAGAAGAGACCTTAAAGGCCATCTCGTTCCAACCCCCCTGTCATGGGCAGAGACACCTTCCACTAGACCAGATTGTTCCAAGCCCTATCGAAACTTGCTTTGAATGCTTCCAGGGATGGGGTAGTCACAGCTTCTCTGGGCAACCTGTGCCTCAGCACCCTATTGTAGTTTCTTCTTTAGATCTGGTTTAAATCCACCCTCTTTCAGTTTAAAATCATTGTCCCTTGTCCTGTTGTGGCAGGCCTTGGTAAAAGGTCTCTCTCCATCTTTCCAATGATGTACTTTGGATGTACTGAGTGGCCACAAGAACATCTCCCCAAGCCCCGCAACTGACCAACCCTGAATCTCTCAGCCTTTCCTCACAGCAGAAGCATTCCAGCCCTCTGAGCATGGCTGTATTCCTCCTCTGGACCCATCCTAACAGGTCTCATGTTTTTCTTAGGATCACAGAATTGCTGACATTGGAAAAGCCCTCCGACACCTTTGAGTCCAACCGTTCCCCCAGTACTGCCAAGGCCCCACTAATCCGTGTCCCCAACTGCCACATCCACACATTTCTTAAATCTCTCCAGGGATGGGGACTCTACCACCGCTCTGGGCAGCTGTGCCAGGACTGGACAACTCCTTCCATGATGCAGAGCCCAGGTTGGGTCTCATCAGAGTGGAGTAGAGTCTCGTGAACTGATGTGCACAGTGGTTTCTCAGGTGGTCTCCTTGTTGTTCTTCACATCTCTTGCCAAACTGAGCTCTAATTATGCCTCAGCTTCCCTGATCCCCTCCCTACACATCCAGGCAGTGTTCCTCTGTTCTTCCCAGGATACCTGTCCTTGCTTCCACCACCTGTTTGTTTCCTTCTCACCCCTCAGTTTGGCCAGGAGGTCCTCACTCAGCTGTTCTGGACACCTGCCTTCCCTGCCTGATTTTGTACCCAGAGCTGAAGACTTTGTGAAGGCTCTCCTCTCCCTCAGGCATGCAGCACCCAGCTCCAGGTTTCCTTTCACGGCTTGGCTGCTCAGTTTTACCCAAGAGCTCCCAGTTGTAGAGGAACATGCCCTAATTCCCTTGAGGCATTTCACAAGGTGTTTTCCTGTTGGATCCTAAACCACCAGAAGGCCCTCTCTCTTCTCTGTTGCTCAAAATTCCATCCCCTTCCCTAAGTCCAGTCTAAAGCTCTCCATAGAGACCTGGCTACCTTGTTGGTGAAGTCCCAGTTAGTCAGGTGAATCCAATCATCTCCCAACAGACCTGGTTTTCCAAAGGCAAACCAGGCTTCTCAAGGGTAGACCTGGCTCCTCAAGGATGGATCCAGTTTCTCAAAGGCAGGTTGGGCTTCACAAGGGTAAGTCCAGCTTCCCAAAGGTAGATCCATGATTGTAGAAGCCCACACAGTGAGTACAACACTAGACACACAACCAGATGCTTCAGTTCCTTCATCATTGCCATTCCCCAGTATGTCCATGTGTCTCTTACACTGGGGAGCTCACAACTGTATAGATCTCTGGAAGGAAGCATGGCTGGGGAAGTGTTTGAAAGCTGTGGAGATGTGGTGCATTTCTCTGGTGTGTCTTTGGTGTGTTACAGATACTGGAAAGAGTTGAAATGATTGCAAAGTTGTACCTGGAGCTTCTCGGTGCTGGCAACATCCTCTTCATTGACTGGAAGGCTGACATCTACTGCAGCCCCCAGCAGCGAGTGAAAGTCTACACAGAGTTTGGAATCACCGGGATCCTCGTTCAGACCACAAGACCCCTCCTGGAGGAGCTGGGCAGCCTCTCTACAGCCATGGAGCTTTGCCTGGCAGAGTGGAAAAAGTACCTGGAGGCTCAAAGGGACACCTACTATCACCTCAACCTGTTCACAGCACGTCAGCTCTTCTATTTGTGCAGCCAGCTGGCCAGAGCCCAGAAAGGCATAATGGAACTTCAGGTGCTCATCATGCTGTCTGCCATCAAGCATGACATCACAGAAGAAGATATCAAAACTGCCCTGGAAGGGGCACTGATGACTCCTCTAGACTCCGTGAACATGTCATCAGGAGGTGAGGAATCAGTGACCTGGGACGACTATGTCATTCATTTCCCCCAGCTCATCAAGAGCTTGGCTGAATCAGGCTATGATGAATCAGTGGCAAAAGCAGCCTTGCAGAGCTGCCTGTCCCAGTCACCCATCACAGAGCAGATGCTCATGGATTTTGCCTTTGAGCAGGGTGACAATATGGAACTGGTTGAAAAGCTCAGCACATTGTATGACAAGGAGAGAGACACCTTCCTGCAGAAGAGACGGAAATTTCAAACTAGTAGCAGAGATGCTGATCAGGTTTCCTTCAGCACCTTGGCACATGATGAGCTGACCGCCTCCTTTGAGAATTTGCCATCTATTTACGACAAGGTGAAGCTGCTCTGGGATGCCTACTGTAAGAAATTTGCTGGCCTGGTGTCTGATAAATATATTGGCCTGGATGTTTTTGGGGTGATGCTGAAGCACTTGGCCACACTGGAGAGCACACATATCAAGAGGAGCTTACCCCTAGGCTTTGAAGAGGGGAAACCACTCCTTGTCATGTGTAAGGAGGAGGAACTATTACCCAGCATGTTATATGTCTACCGACATGCTGAGACAGCACCTCTCCCGTCATATGATGAGGTCCTGGTGTGCTCACCAGACACAGGGGAGGAGGAGGTGGAGCTGCTGGTCAGGAGGGCTCTTTCCCCAGGTTCCCAAGACCAGAAAATCTACTGCTTGCTGGGTGCTGATAAGTTGGTTTATAAAGTTTCCAAGAAACTCGAGTCCCACTTCTTCCGCGTGGCGCAATCTTCCAGCATCCCCAACTACAGATTCCTCATTTTCTGCGATGCCAAAGCTGACAGCTCCTATGTCATCACGGCCTTTGATGCCTACAAAGTGACTTTCCCAGACTGCTCTGAGACAGAAATCCAGACGTACCTGAAGACACAGCTCCAGGTGCCAAGTGGGACAGCCCCCGTTGCCCAGGCCTTTGAGAAACGCCATCAGCAGAATGTCAAGTTTGTCTTTTCAGAGCGAGCGGGAATGGGTAAGTCTTTGGGAAGTCATACTCTGAGCTATACCTCAAAACAAGGAGGCAATGCGTCATGGTTTTGGGGAGAGATTTCCTTGGTTTGGGTTGCATGCAGGTGTTGAAGGGTAGATTGATTCCTGGTCATCTCTTCCGCTCCTTAGGAAAGTCTCTCTTTGTGAACAATACGATTGGAAAGGTCCGTGCCCAGCTGGGTGGCACACTGCCGCTCCACAAAACCATTAGGCTGATGGAGTCAGACATTGATTTCCAATTCTTTGTGGAAGAACTCTTCTCCATTAAGGAATCCATGACTACAAATCAGCCCAGCATCTTCCACATTGATGTGGCTCCTGTGGTGAGTCCCTGGATCTTAAAAGGGATAAGAACTGTGGAATCATGGAATGGTTTGGGTTGGGAGGGAGCTTAAATCCCATCCAGTCCCAACTTCTGCCATGGGTAAGGCCACCTTACACTAGACCAGGTTGTTCCAATCCCTGTCCTGCCTGGCCTTGAACACTTTCAGGGCTGGGGCAGCCACAGAGTCCCTGGGCAACCTGCTCCAGTGTCTCCACAGAAGCCTCTATGCACAGGGAGGGAGAGGGGGAGGTGGGACCTCAAATCCAGCCTTGTCCCAGCAGTAAGCATCTGCATCCATTTTAATTTTGGGGGGTTTTCTGCCCTCCCAGGTATCAAAGGGTCTCTACCAGCTGCTGATCAGTCTGTGCATCCTGCGGCATGTCCAGAGTCCTGACGGTTTGGTCTGGAAGTGCAAACCCTGGCATCTTTACTTGATTGAGTACCTTGCCAAAGGGAAGAGCCTCAGCAGCACAAGGAAACAAGAGGTATTTGGGGGGCAGCCATTGAGGATGAGCATGAGGAAACCTGCTCAGCTTGGATGTCCCCACTGGAGTGATGTCTAGTTTGGAATCTGCCTCTCCAATGGGGCAATGTCTCACGAGCATAGAACCAAGCATAGACTCACATATGTCTTAGAGCAAAATATTGCCCCCCACACTGAGTTTTGAAGGGGAAAAGAGCTTTTTTCTCTCCAATATTTCTGTAATTTGAGCTTCAGGCATGTTTTTAAAGCCAATTTGCACCTGAGCCATGCTTTATATTCACAGAAGTTGTGAAATGCACCCCAGAGTCACAAGTGGTTGATCATCCATCTGTGGTTTCTCACAGTACCTTGAATATTGGCTGACTTCAGGCACCTCTGTTGCCTATTATCAAAAAACCAAAACTTGCAACAGTGTTAAAATACGAAAATCAAAAGCAGGCCTTTATTGGAAACTTCCAGATGTCCCAATGGTCATGGGCACACCTGGCACTGGATTTCTACAATTTTTGTAAGTTTAACAAATTACCATAACTAACAAATATTGTCCAATTAGAAGAGTAGTTGGTTAGGTAATTTTCCCTGGGTTCTGCCCCACTGGAGTTGTTCCAGGGACTTCTTTGCCCCATTTCTTGTTGTGTCTTCTCAGATTCTGGTTGGAAAACAAAATAGCCTTGTCAGGTTTCTTCTTCCTAAGAATAGGACTACAGAATTCCAAGTATGCATTAGAAGGGTTAGCTTGGAATGGTTTGGGTTGGAAGGGACATTGAAGCTCATCTTGTTTCCATCCCCTTCCATGGGCAGGGACACTTTCCACTAGACCAGGTTGCTCCAAGCGCCATCCAACCTGGCCTTGAATTGTTTCAGGGATGGGGAAGGTGTCCCTGTCTATGTCAGGGGTGATCCTTGAAGGTCTCTTCCAAGCCAAACTGAACGCAACCCAGTTTGTGATCTTCCACTAGACCAGGTTGCTCCAAGCTCCATTCAGCCTGCCCTAGAACACTTCTCAAGATCACCCAACCCAAGAGACACCTTCATGGTTATTGAGATTCCAATCCACATGGAGGCTTGGGAAGATCTTGGCATTTGTATTCCAAGTTGTTGAAGCATTTGTGGCTGGGGGAAATTTTAAAAAAGGGTCTTTTTGGTGATGTAGACAAATGTGGAAAGTTGGAGAATGTGCCTCATGGTTTCCTCTTGCTTTTAGATGTCCATCAAAATAGAAGAAAAATTCCTGGCTCTTTTTCCTACGGTGGAGTGTGTATCACCCCTGCAGGTGCTCAGATTCCTGGGAGATCCCAGCTCCATCCCTCCCATGGAATTGAGGGAGGAACAGTTTGACCGGGACAAGCTAAACAGTGAAGTTTTCCAAAGATCCTACCAATACCTCAGCAGATACAAACAGAAGGAAAACCTTGACCAGTTCACTTTTCACCCTGGAAATACCAAAGGAGCTGAGAAAGAATGCCTGGCATGCCTGATGGAATTTTGTGGGAGAAGAGACCCATCTTGGACCGAGCTCAGCAACTTCACACACTTCCTGAACTTCCAGCTAAGGAAGTGTGAGCAATCAGTCTTCTGCAGCTCAGTGGTTGGACAGGAGTTCCATGGCTTCAAAACATTTGTCATCAAGTTCATGATTGCCATGTCCAAGGACTTTGCCATACCTTCCCTGCACACGTCTGATGAGAGCGTGCCAAATGAGGGGCAAGAAGAGACGAACAGTGTTTTGATGGAGTACCAGCTGAGACGCAGATGGGAACAAGAGTCCCACCCTTACATAGTCTTCCATGCTGAGGGTGATTCCATGGAGTTTTTAGGTTTCCATATCAACCAGAACTTTGACGCAATTGATGCTTATTCCCAGGCTGTTTTGGAATCAGCAGTGATGAGCAGGAGTTTATACAAGACCTTGGCACTCCAAAATGTTCCTTTCAATAAGAAATTTGAATCTTTACCCCGCACAGAGCAGTTGGAGGCCCTTTGCAGAGTTTTTGGGGTGAAATGCCAGGAAGATCCAGATCCTTCCTACCAGCTGACTCTGGACAACACCATGAAGATGTTGGCTGTTCACCTGCGGTTCCAGTGTGGCATCCCTGTCATCATCATGGGGGAAACGGGTTGTGGGAAGACGAAGCTGGTGGAGTTCATGTGCAACCTACAAAAGGCAGGCAGGGAGATTCAGAACATGATGGTTGTGCGTGTTCATGGTGGCACCACCTCCAAGACCATCCAGGAGAAGGTAAGGCAGGCCATGGAGCTGGCACATGCCAATGAGAAAGAATACCAGATCGACACGGTGATCTTCTTCGACGAAGCCAACACTTCAGAGGCCATCTTTGCTATCAAGGAAGTGCTGTGTGACCACAGTGTCAATGGGAAGCGGATTCCCACCAGCCGCTTAAAAGTGGTGGCTGCTTGCAACCCATACAAAAGACACACCAAGGACACTATTGAGAAGCTGGAGAAAGCTGGCTTGGGATACCGAGTCCGGAGCGAGGACACCCCAGAGAAGCTGGGTTACATTCCTCTGCGGCAGCTGGTGTATCGGGTGCATCCACTTCCTCCCAGTTTATTGCCTCTGGTCTGGGATTTTGGGGAGCTGAACGAGAAGACACAAATCTTGTACATCAGAGAGATTGTCAAGTCCACGGTGGAGACCAAGATTCCCAAGGGAAACCTGGACCTGTTCACCAGTGTCATTTCAGCTTCCCAGAAGTTCTTGAGAGAAAGGAATGATGAGTGCAGGGTTGCCAGCCTTCGGGATATAGACCGCTGCATGAGGATAGTGCTCTGGTTTTATGACCGAAGGGACCTGCTTTTCCACCAGATCTATGAGAAGAGTAGGCATGAGGAGGAAGAGAAGACAACCTTAAACGATGCACAGAGAGCTTTGGTGCTTGCGGTCGGGGTCTGCTACTACGTGTCTCTGGAGAGCCGCCAAGAGTACCTGGAGGAGGTTGCAAAATGCTTCTCCGTCCCTGCAGCCCAGCTGCAGCAGGAGATTGAGTTGTGCCAAGAGGTGTTTCTTGATAACGTCTCCATTCCCAAGGCGATAGCCTGCAACAATGCCCTGAGGGAGAACATCTTCATGATGATTGTCTGCATGGACCTCCGGGTACCCCTCTTTCTGGTCGGGAAGCCGGGAAGCTCCAAGTCTCTATCCAAAACTATCGCTGTAGAGGCCATGCAAGGCCCGTTCTCCAAAAGCCCCTTGTTCAAAAGATGCAAAGAGGTCCAGCTGGTCTCCTTTCAATGTAGCCCCCATTCCAAACCAGAAGGCATCATCTCCACCTTCCGACAATGTGCTCAGTTCCAGAAGGGCAAGAATCTGCAGGAATTTTCATCCGTGGTCCTGCTGGACGAGATCGGTCTGGCAGAAGACTCGCCTGATATGCCGTTGAAGACACTGCATCCTCTTCTGGAAGATGGATGCGTTGATGACGAGAATCCAGAGGCTTACAAGAAAGTTGGCTTTGTGGGCATCTCCAACTGGGCCTTGGACCCTGCCAAGATGAACAGGGGCCTCCTTGTCTTCCGTACTGAGCCCAACAGAGAAGAGCTGGTGAAGACTGCCAAAGGCATCTGCGCTGCCCAACCTCACCTGCAGAGAATTGAGCATTTGTTCCCCATCCTGGCCAACTTCTACTGCCACGTGCTGAAAACACAGGACACGGAGTTCTTTGGGCTTCGTGACTTCTACAGCTTAATCAAAATGATGGTGTCCTACATGCAGGATGCAAAACACAGATCTCAGGAGGAACTCCTTGTGAAGGCCATTCAGAGAAACTTTGGAGGCTCTAGAGATATCCACCCTCTGGAAATTTTCCGGGAATGCACCAAGGAGATCCATCTCAGCTCTGACGTGGAAACCAGTTGCATCCGTCTGCTGAAGGAAAACATGGAGAAACGGCATGTGGGGTTCATGTCTCGCTACTTGCTGCTTCTGACAACCAACAACGCTGCCTTCCAGGTCATTCAGATGATGAACCTTATAGACACTAGCAACTGTGACATTATCTTTGGTTCTGGTTTCCCACGGGACCAGGACTATTCCCAGGTGTGCCGCTCTGTGAACAGAGTGAAAATTTGCATGGAGATAGGCAGGCCCGTCATCCTCCTCAATGTACAGAACCTTTACGAGAGCCTCTACGATGCCCTCAATCAATGCTTTGTCAGCCTGGGGGGTAATTACTATGTTGACCTGGGCCTCGGCACTCACAGGGTGAAGAGTCGTGTGAAGGAGGAATTCCGGCTGATCATTGTAGAAGAGAAGGATGTGGTCTACACACAGTTCCCCACCCCACTGCTGAGCCGTCTGGAGAAGCATTGCTTGGACATGAACACCATCCTCAGCTGGCAACAGCGGGACCTGAAGCAAGACCTGGAGAGATGGGTCAGTGATTATGTCCATATTGAGAAGCCTGATTTGTTCAGGGTCTGGTCCCACACACATGCTCCCAAGGAACACGATGTCTTCATCGGCTTCAATGATGACACATGTGCTGCCATTTTGCTGGAGAGCACCAAGGACTCACACTCCGGAAACCACAAGCGCTACACAGACCTGGTCCTCTCCACTGCCACAAGCCAGCTGGTGGAGTGTGCCACTCCGGACTCCATCCTGCGCCTGAAGTACTCCACTCTGGAGGATGCTGAACAGATCCAGGACCTGTATTTCACAGAGCAAAAGCACAGCAGCCTGACCAGCCTGTTGTGGGAGATGGTGGACCAACAGGAGACAGGGAGCACTCCTGGGCTGTGCCTGCAGGTACTTGGGCTTGGCTGAGCACTCAAGGGTGCTGCTTGTTTCCCAAGGGAGCATGGCGGCCCTGTGACCTTGGTTAGGCTAGGACAAGGATGGGTGGACATCCACCCTCATTGTCTCCACAGTCACTTGCAGCTGGGGCAGACTCTGCCCATCCTTGGGAAGCAGATGAGATCTGCTCAGCTTCTGTTCAGGCTAGGATACTCGAGGCACCTTCCAGCTGCCTGGAGATGAGCACTGAGTACCAACAGAGATGCTGCAGAGGATCCCACCCACAAGTGTGAGGCAGCAGTTGTGATTTTCCTTTATAAAGGATAAAAACAACCAGTTTTGATTTTCCTTTTTTCCACAGGTTTCTACCCATGGCAGGCTGCTGAACCAGAAGGATTTGGAAGTGTTGAGAAAGATGCTTCATCTCCCAGATCCAATCCACTGCCTTTTCCTAAGCCAGTTTGACACCGAACATACTTTCCGCCAGGACCTTAGGTGGGATCCCAGAGTTCTTCTCATGAACCTCACAGGGGATTTCCACTTCTCAGAGTCTTTGGAGTGAGGTGGGGTGAGAGCTTTTGAGAAGGTATCACAGAGGCCATTTCATTACAGGAATGTCTTCAAAGAGCCACGAGAAGTGAGATTGCTCCTTGTTCAGTTTCATTTTGATGAGCCACAGAGCAGCAAAAGACTCCTGGCCTGTGCCAAGTAAGCAGCCTGCCTTGTCCTTTCTTCTTCATCTGTCCTTTGTTTTCCTTCCTCCTTCTTTCCTCCCCCTCCATTTCATGTGCCTCCTTCACCTTCTTTCCTCCTCTCCTCCTCCTTTTCTTCCCCTCCTCCTGCCCCTTCCCTCCTTCCCCCTTATTCTTTTCTCCTCTTCCTCCTCCTCCTCCTCATTTTCCCCTCATCCCTTTTTTCCCCTCCCTTTTTCTTTTTCTTTTTTCTTTTTGTTCTTTTTCTCCTTTTCTCTCTCTTCCTCTCTCTCTTCCTCTCTCTCTTCCTCTCTCTCTTCCTCTCTCTCTTCCTCTCTCTCTTTTTTTCTTCCTTCTTCCAGGTACAACGTGCTTCTCACAAACCTCTGCCACCTCCTGACCTTTATTTCTCCCCTGAGACCTGAACTGGGAGGTGCTCCACACTCCACTGTGTTGTTTGCCCCTGCATTGTAGCAGGTTGTACCAACAATGGCCAGAGGGAATGTTTTCTGGGGGTGGGATACATGGAGCTTTCAGTGCAGAGGGAGATTTACCCTGGCAGGACTCTCAAAAGGAGAAGGTTGAAACATGGAATGGTTTGGGTTGAAAGGGACCTTAAAGACCATCATGTTCCAAGCCCCTGGCATGGGCAGGGACACCTTCCACTACACCAGCTTGCTCCAAGCCCTGTCCAACCTGACCTTGGACTCTTCCAGAGATGAGGCAGCCAAAGCTTCTCTGGGGAACCTGTGCCAGGGCCTCCCCACCCTCACAGGGAAGAGTTTCTTGTCATCTGATACGATCTTCTACTCATCTAACCCTGCCCTCTGGCAGTGGGAAGCCATTTCCCCATGTCCTGTCACTCCAGACCCTTGTCCAGAGTCCCTCTCCAGCTCTCCTGGAGCCTCTTTAAGCACTAGAAGGGGCTCCAAGGTCTCCCTAAAGCCTTCTCTTGTCCAGGCTGAACACCCCCAGCTCTCCCAGCCTCCAGAGCAGAGGGGCTTCAGCCCTCAGAACATGATACAGTTGTTGCTTGGAGAGATCAGTCTCACAAGTCTGGGATTAACCAGCTCTGACCTTCTGATGGTGCTTCCAGGTACTGCATCACAGATGAGCGCAGGAGGTCGGCCAGCCCCCATCTGCTGCATGTCGTGCTGATCACCAAAGTCCCACGGGTACGGGGAGGGTGCAGCTACCAGGCTTTTGACAGTGGTAAGTTCATGCTCACTGCTTTGGGTTGGGAAAAGAGCAGGAAGGGAAAATAAAGCAGTGTAGACAGGACACAGGTGTATCTTCTACCTGTCACTGTCTTCCTGCCCTGCTTGGCTGGTGAATCTAAGATGGTAAGCTCACCAGCTGATGCACCAACAGAGAAGATGGACCGATCCATTCTCTTACCTTTCTAGGTGAGTGGAAGTCCATCCACTTGGACGACCTGATGCCCCCTGAGAACTTCAAGGCCAATCTTGGTCAGCTCTCCAAAATGACCATTGCTGAGATATTCACCAGCAGCAACCTTCAGCAGTTTACAACAGGTGAGAAGTCTCTAACTATAAATCTACCCTCTCTGCTCTGCTGTCCCTTCCAGAAACCCACTGCCCCATCCTCTGGCATCCTACCCATGGATCAGAATGCACCTGGATCAAGCAGGTGCCCAGCTGTGAATCCCAGGAGCTCTTGCTGCTTCTGATGTCTTCCTAGCAAAGCCACCTGTGCTTCCTGATGGGCCAGCTGGGGCAGTGCAGCAGCAGCTAAGAGATAACAGATAACAGTGACAAATGATAGCAGATAACAGTGGCAAATGAGCTGTGCCACTGGAGCCTTCCATATGGAGTCACTGGAGATCTGTATGGAGTCCACGTGTGCTTGTGACTCCCATTCCTTGACTAAATTATTGAGCAAACAGGGCAGAAATGGTTTGATCCATCACTGGAAGTCAACTCTGAGCATTTCCTTGAATCTGTGTTCTTGCTTAGAGGTGACTGGTCAATTGTTCACCCACCCTGAGGGTCTCCAGCCATCAGCTGGGTGGCTTCCACCCCAGTGCAATCCCAGCCCCTCCTGTGCTGGAAGTGTCTTCTCTTGGGGTTGTGACAGTTGACTCATGAGGTTGTTCATAATTCCAGGTTCTCCAGAGGATCCTGCTGCCTTAGGAAGCCTCACTAAGTTGGGTCATTGCCCAGAGGAAAATGTAGGATTTTTTCTCTTTTACTCCTCATTTTAGTTGCTTGTAGTAGTGCAAGAACTGTCGGGTATCAGAAGATATTTTGGGGTCTGCTTCTGAAGGTCATTGCTTAGGACCCTTCCTTGGGTCACACTGTGGGGTTGAGGTAGGGTGGTGGTCTCCCAGCCTCCTCGTGAGCAACCAGCACAAGACCAGGAGCCTTTTGCCACTGTCCTCAAAGCAAGCCCCTTACCAGGGATGCTGGCAGCTCTCCCTGCCACAGGGACCGATTAACCAGGCTTTGTTGGGATGGTGAAGTGGGTACAGATCTTGGAGCCCACTGTGCTAAGTTCTGGAGAAGATGATGGCCCAGGACAAGCGCCCTCAGGCTTATATAAAGGCAGAGGAACATCAAGTCAGCAAATGACCTCCCGTCTTTTCCAGTCACAGTTCCTCAATGTGGATGCAATAATCAAAGGATGCATTCAGAAGGCCGTGATCCAGATGGAGGACAAAAAGGACAACAGCCAGCGGCCAATGGAGAGGATCAAGATCCTCTACAACTTGTTCTTCCACACTTGGAGCAGTGGTACGTGTGAGTAGAAAGAACTAGAAGTGGCTTCTTCTTGCACATGGTACAAGCTGTGTGGCTGGAAGATCACAAACAGGTTCAGAGCCAGTTGTAGTGTTCCTCAAAGTTATGGAGGGAGAAGAAGAACTCAGAGGACAAGGTTGCACAGGGCCTCTTTCACCTTCCTGCCAGCCCCTCGTGTGCGTGATCAGAATCGGTGCCAACCCACAGCTCTTGGAACTTAATCCCAGACAGATGTCACTTCCCAGTGGGAGTTGGTTTCTGCATAGGATTGTTAAAAAACCCGTGCTGGTGGGAACTTCTTGTGGGTTTTTGATGGCGTCTTCTACTTGGAGATAAGCCCTGGGAGGGTTTTAACCCTGTTTTGTGATTAGTTTCCAGCCGCTTTATGACAATCCTGAAGAACAGAATTTGTTGCCTCCTCCAAGAACGAGAGAAACTAATCCAGGAACCAAGGGAATGGATTTTCCGTCAGGCACTTGCTACAGAATTCATCCTGAAAGACACATCTTTCAGGTAATGCTGGCTGAGGGCACCTTCCCAATGACCCATTATCCTGTTCCTAAAACTGCTCTGTGTGAGGCACCTTAAAAGACCAAGATGTGACAACCAAGAAGTGTCTGAATATGTGGGTTTTTCCCCACCTAGAACCAGGTAGGGGCTTGATGGAAGGTCATAAAATCAGAAGGGGAAAAAAAATCATGAAGAGCATCGATTTCGGGGAAGTTTTGCTTTAAAAGGCCCTTCTGTAAGCAAACGGCATCCACTGACTGTGAGATAGAAAAGGCAGTGTGCGTCAAGCCTAGATGTCCACATTTGGCATCTTCGGGAGTGTTTGGGTTGTTTTGGTTGGCTTGTGGGTCTTCAAGGCCTACATGGTTCCCCTGGGGGGAGGAGAGTTTCTCAGTGGGAAGCAGGGAAGCAATGTGACGAGGTGTGTCATCTCCTTTTCCAGGCAAGCACTCTGGATGTACCTGGAAGACATTGTGGCCAACATTTTGGCCCAAATTCTCGCTGTGGTGGATGCCAACAATAACCTGGATCACATCTCTGAAGGCTCTCCGCTGGCAGAACTGTGGCTCCAGATATTCCAAGAGGAAACATTCCTAAAAATTAAATACACCAGGAAGTAAGAGACAGGGTGGAAATGGACAATGAGGTGGTTTTCCATAGAAGAGGAAAAGATTTGTAGGGAAACAGTAGCTCATTTTTGAGGGGAAGATATTTATGATCTTGGATGATATGAAGGTGTTTGGTATCAGCCCACTGGCACCAAAACTTCCCTGCTGTTTAAGCTCTCAGCAAAATCAGCTCCTTCCCTGCACTTGCTTAATTTCTCTGACTTTCCTACTAAATTTCTCCCTGAATTTCCCCACATTTCCCACATTTCTAAATTCCTTTAAAGAGAAGGAGGAGAAAAACTTCTCTGAGGTTGTCCATCTCTGGACACCTCTGCTCTGTTGCACAGCTTAATGTCTCTTTCTGCGCTGTTTGAACTCAAGGGCAGCGGAGACGAAGATTTCTGTATTATCCATGACTGAAGACCCCAACATCTCCCTCTTCTGCCAGTTCCCATTCAGTTGGGTGTTGAAAGCCTACTTGGATGACGTATGGGAGAAAGTCTACCATATGAAAGGTAACATTTCCAGGGGGGATCATGAACCCAACAAAACTGCCAAAAATCTGCTTGCTGCAGAGGAGGAACCATGGGGGATAGATTCCACACTCAGATGACCCAGAACTGTGCTGTGCATCTCTTTGGCATTATATCCCAATGGAGGCATGGCCACCCATGGCCTTGCAAGTAATCATGCATCCACCTCAGTTATAATGAGGAGCTGCCATTCCCCCATAAGCATCCGTAACTCTTTACTGGCTCTTCTAGATGAGCCTGAGAAGCCAACAGAGGACATGGCTAGGTTCTACCAAAGCTTCATCAAGAATGTCTGGATGCCTGACGGTAGTGATCCGTCCCTGCTACGCTCCTATGCCAACGACTTTCTCAGGATGGCTTTTCCTGGACAAAACGTCTCTGTCTATGAGGTGAGTAGGGTTGGGTAGGGCACCATCCTCAACTGGCTTTGGCCCTTGTCCTGTCCTTCCAAACCTGGTGGTTTGATGATCCCTCCCTTGCACTGCTCTGTGGCTACTCCTCAACTGGCATCAGAATTTGGTCTTAATTCCACTCTGAGAACTATTTTTGATGAGGAAACTTCATGTGGGGTAGAACAGCAACACCAAGCGTCCCACCTTCACCCCACCCCACTCCTCACCCTGAGCAGAAATAATGTCTTTTATTTTACCCACAGATCCTCTCCAAAGCTTTCCTGGCCAGTGCAAAACAGCTCTGCTCCTCTGTGGGCAGGGGGGAGATGAGCTTTTCCCCAGTCTGGCTTCACATGGAATATTTCTACCTCCGCAAGGATTATCAGCTCTTCATTGACATAGCAAAAAGCAATGACACTATTGTGAGCGAGCTGCAGGCAATGTATGAGCAGGACGCCCCAGCAATGGTGAGCTGAGTTTGCCCTCTAATCCTTCTGCAGCATTTGGACATGGTGGTCTTCACAGTTTCCATTACTTAATCACATATGATGCAATTTGTAAGACATTCCTGTGTTCGTGTCACTTGGGGTGCTGTGTGGAAGGCCCCTTAGGTGCTTCCACCCTGGAGGTGGGTGCGATTCATTCAGGGATGGACTCCATTTCCTTATCTTACCACATCTCCATGGAGATGTTCACGTCCCTCCTTTGGAGACCTCCCTGTGGTGACCTCAAGGTGCTGCTAGGCTCATTAAAGCCTCTTCTGGTTTGCAGATACCAGAGCTTCACCCCTAAAAGTCAGTCTTGAAAAACTTCACCTCGTGACCTCCTCCATAAGCCATTCCAGCACCTAGTTAGCCAGCAGCCCTCCGCTCTGTCCCACTACCCACTAGGCCAGTGTGTCACCAAGACTCTTCTGCTCTCTCCTTGCAAATGTTATTTCAGGGCATCACTCTTGAGGCCTTGAACGTTCTCCTGAAAAAAGTGCAGCCCTCAGAAAACAGACTTTTGCCCTTCAATGCCTGTGTCATGTGGCTCCAAAGTGTCAAGTCCATCAAACCCTGGGTGGAGTGGATCAGCTTGGACAACTACCAGGTGCAGTTCTGCCAAGAGAAGACGGAACTTCTGAAGAGTGTGTTGTAAGTTCAGTTGCTCTCTGTTTATGGCAGTGTGAGCAAATGCCCTGATGCCTGGCGGTCAGGTGACCTGAGTTACAAGTCCTCCAACTGTCTGCTCCATCCTCATTGGTACAAATGTGGTGGCAAAGTGGCTCCAAAAAAAAAAAGTGATGGATGTTTAACTGTAATCAAATTATTTCATTCTGGTGGAATTTCACAGAATCAAAGAATCACAGAATGCTTTGGGCTGGAAGGGACATTAAATGCGGTCAGTGGGGTGTCATCTGGTCATTGAGGAAAGTCCTGGGGTCAGAGAGTGTCATACTGGGTCAGTGGGGTCAATGAGGTGATAGATGGGATAATGGGGTTTCATCTGGGATCGATGGGGTGTCTCCTGGGGTCATTGGGGTAAATTTTATTTAATTTTTTTTCGCAGTGGCACCTTCGTTCAGATCAAAGCATTTTTGAAAAGCTGAAGTTTTCCTTTGCTTTAATTATAAAAACTGTAAAAGATCAGGAATTCTACTGCAAACAGTGTCTTAAAAAGGGGAAGCATTTCTTCTGCACCTAACTATTTTGCAAGACCAAAATTTTCTTTGTTTCATCAAGTGCCCACATGCTACCTGGGCTGAGTCAGATCCCAGCGGGAAAGGGCCCTTGGGAGGTTTTCAGTCCATCCATGGGGTTTGTGTGTTTTACAGGCACCGCTGGACCTGCACCAACATTGTCTACATGTTGATTGATCACCTGCTGCATAATGAGACTGGGATAGAGGAGAAACTGCTGCGACTCGTGGTGAAGCAGTTCATCTTCCTCTGGAATGTGGGTGTTTCCTCATGGCTGTGGAACTTGGAAGAGCTCTTCCCTCTTCCAGGAGATCTCTGGTCCCAGCTGTAGGGAGGGCTTAGGAATGGGAACAGGCTGGAACTGCCATCTGATAAACAAATGCTGTTAGGATTCATAATCCCCGACAAGGATTTGGAACTCAAGAGGGCTTTCTGGAGGATGTAAAGGGTTGATCCCAGTTGCTTACCCTCAAGGGTCCATTCAGGGACCATACTGTGTGGACCCCAGATGTCACCCCACTGACCCCAGATGTCATCCCAAGTGATTCATAAATGTATTTGCTTAATTCTGCTGTCTAACTCTGTGTTCCTGACATGCTGACACCCCAGAATGCTGGTCCTCCATGTACCAGAGATGTTCCTGCTGAACTTGCACCGTGTCCATCTCTTGCAGCGCCTCTATGCAGCCCCAGCATTTCAGCCAGAGGAGACTTTTGATTTGGTGACCAAAGTGCTGAAGAAATGCAACCAGAATGCCGATGTTGTGTATCTGGTGTAAGTCTGAACTGGAAAAAAGTTGACTTTGGGGTCCTTCTCCATCGGTACAATGTTTATAAAGGGTGGGGAAATAGGTCAGCGCAGGGGCTGGACATCTTTGGGCACAAGAAAGGCCATACTGATGAGGCCAAGGGGTAAAAGCCAGTCTTGGAGGTGATGAATCATCTCTGGAGAACTTCTCTAACATGTGGTACCAAAGAAACCAGGCTGCCCCTGAGCACCCAGGCTCTCTATCCTGTTCACCCAGTCCTCCTCCCCAAGATGGGGTGGCTGTCAGGCACCTGAGAGGCTGCTGGTTCTTGAAGCTTGGTGGGTCCCCCTGGTTCTCCACTCACGAGATGGGCCAAAGTATCCATCCAGTTCCATTCTCACGAGATGGGCCAAAGTGTCCATCCAGTTCCATTCCCACCCCAGGGTGAATGCTAGGCTGGAGCCCACGCAGCAGCAGCACTGAGCTGCCTCTGGTTTTGGTTGCCTCAGGAAGGGTGTGAAGGAATGCAAGAGCTGCCTGCGGGAGATCACCGACCCAGCTGAGCTGCCCTGCAGCCACATCTTCTGCACTCATTGCATCCTGGAGTGGGCGAACAAGCAGTGTAAGATCTGCAAGAAGGAATTCCCAGAGGATTACAAACCCACAGCTTCAGAAACCACCAGGTACCCCAGTGCTGCCTGTCTGGAGTGTCTTCATGTTAAATGTTGAGTGGAAGATGCTAGTGCCTGAATAACCAGCCATCACCTCTCCCTGGGGTGGGTCCTGTGTTCTGCAGAGAGGCATGTTTCTTTCCTGAGTTGGGGGTTGACCACAAGTCTGGGTTTTCTTCCGCTCTTCAGGGAAGCTGTCGCCTGCCACAACAAATTCAGGAGGAAATGCAATTCCTTCTTCATTGATTTCATCACCAAGTACTTTCTGGGAGACAGAGAGGCACCATCAGCCCAAATCATTCAGCAACTGATAAAGTTTGTGGCTTGCAAACCCAACCCTGAGCATCAGGCAGGAAAACGGGGTAAAAGAACTTGATTCCACTTGACCCAGATCTGACCATACACTCTTGGAAGCCAAGTAATGGCATCCTTCCTTCCTTTCTTCTGTCTTTCATAGCGTACAAGCCAAAAAGTGAATTGTCACCCTTTGAGGAGTGCATGGACACCAGCCCGACTGTCCAGTCCTCCCTTCTGAAGCTGCTGTTGCGATGCGGGTCAGGCCCAAGGTTGCTCCTACCCCCTGCTGCTGACCCCTTTGGCCACGTGGATGCTGATGTTCTGTGTACTTTTCTGCCCCAGGTTCAACAATGTCAAGGTTCACTTGGAAGAATACCTGTCCCAGATGGAGGAGAAGATACTTTCCAACCAAAGTCACATGGACCACATCTACTTCATGGTGGTGCACTGTCTGGAGGTGAGTGCCCATTGGGATGCGCTGGGAATCCCAACCAGGGCCATACCATGGAGCCACCCAGCTAAAACCTATGAATTCCCTCCCTCCATATCTTTTTATGGATGAGGAATGGGGGAGTTCAACTTTAATATGAAGAGAAGGTACCAGAGAGGAGGAGGAGCTGCCCAGTTATAACCCACCTTCAGACCCATCAAAATTGTCTCTTGAGCAGGATTTTATGTATCCTCCTTCTGAAGATGATGTCAGGCAGCTTGCTGAGAACTGCCTCTCCACTGCAGACCTCACTGCTTTCTGCAAGCCCGACGTCTCCAGGATTAACACCCTCCAGTTCATTGCCCAGCTCCGGCTCTCCATCAGGCACGTGGCCACCGTGCTCGGCAGACAGGTGCTTTGTGGTGAGTTGTGGTGTTTAGTGTAGTACAGAGACTGCACCTACCCCCAAACAAGTCTGCAACAAGACCCAAAAATTCTGACTTTGGAGATTTTTTGCTGGAAAATTAGTGGGTTTATGAAAATTGATGGTTTTTTGAATTAATTTTCCTGCTCTTCAGTCCACAGACTCACTTAGTGCCTAGGGAACTACTTGGAGAACAAAGAGACCCCCTGGGGCCCAAGACTTTTCTCTTGTGGCCATGTTTCAACCTGTAGGGAGAAGATCCCACTGCAACCTGGTTCCTACCACAACCTCAACTGTGGGGGCTGGGTTGGGGAAGGACACACATGATGTGCCACCACCAGGGACTGGGCATCACGAGAATCCTCCTTTCCAGCTGCCGACCCCAACACACCTACTGCCGAGGGGAATGAGAAAGAACAAGACCTGGTGAAAGCGATGAAGGAGCTGGTCGCGAAGGCTCTGACTCCGTGGCCTCAGGTGTTCCTCATTAGGAATCTCTGTGACATCTATGGCCTCACCTCTATGTGGAAGATCCTCCAGGTGGAGAAGTGGGTATTACCCCAAGGGGTGGAAATCTCACAGGTGGGTCAGATCTCTAGCACCTTGTGCCAAAGCAGAGCTGAGGGGGGTGGGATTTGCTGAGCTCCAGACCTATGAAATTGACTCGCAGGATTCCCTTCCAACCAAGGAGTCCAATGGGCCCCCACAGGGTGCAGCCAATCTCCTCTTCATGCCCTTCCACTTCCTTCCCGGGATCACAACCTGCACCATGGTGTTTTTCAGGATAGAAGCAGCTGGTTGAACACAAGCCTGATGCTGTCATTGCTGGAAAAAGCACAAAACCAACTAAAAAGCAAAGATTTCACCAAAAAACAGAGCTTGGCTGTGAGTATCCATTGTATCTCTGATAGGTGTCCACGGTTGTTGGGCTGGAACTATTGTTTGCTCTGGATCAGTTGGTCTGGATCCAGTGATTGGTCTGAAGCAGTTGGTCTGGGTTTGATGGTTGTTGTGGAACCGCTGGGTTGGTCTGAAACCATTGTTTGATCTGGATCCTCTTGGTTGCACTGGATGTAGTGGTTGGTCTGGAACCTCCTGGTAAGAGGAAGTTCCATCTGTGTTGATGCACAGTTATGCCAGCTCCCTACTGCCAGGGGACACAAATGGGACTGTACCTGGACATTGACCCTCAGCAGTGAAGCCAGAAGACCCCTCACAGGGAGATACCAGGCTGATTGCTTCACTTACATCTGTTGTTTTCAACTTTTGTAGACTGTCGTGAGGCAAATGGAGAACATCCTCCGGTTGCCATCCATCCCGGATGAGACACTGGAAGACAAACTGAAGAAGATCATAGATGCTGTGGGTGATGGCGAAGGCCTGAGGGAGGTGGTCTTCCACACTGCGCTCACTCTGACCTTGTTCCCGAGTCACATCACTCACCTCCTCAGGAACATCTGCTTCAAGCCGGAGGTGGTGAAGGTGGGTTTCAAGGCCAAAGGTACACAGCTCTCTCCACCCCACCACCCTGGTGCAGTGTGTTCTGCTCAGGCTGTTGCACTGGAGGTTGTTGCTTCTTTTCTTTCTCATTCCATGGGCTGAGAAGTGATGGTGACTATCCATCCTGGTCCAATTCCAGTGTAGATGAGATGTAGAGCCTATGGGAGATGCCCATCTCTCTATTGACCCCGGGGAACTGGGGACCTGGCAAAGACTTTTTGGGAGAGATGAGGTGGTTTGAAGCCCAGCATGAACATCCTCCTACTGCCAAAGGTCTTCTATCACTCAGATGATGGTGGAAACATCCATTCCTGAGCTGGGCTTCCTCTCGGGTCTGTCCAGGCATGAGTTGTTTCCATTATTTGAGGGATGCAGGAGGCAGCCAGGACATCGTGCTGCTTTCCCTAGAAGTGAAGGCAATAGCCACTTCTGGATCCTCTCCCTTCCCATAAAGGCCATGTTTGGCCCATGGTGGATTCAGTTCCAGAATCAAACTTCATAAATAATTGTGATTTTTAAGGAGTCATGAATGGTCACTCCAGTCTCATGTCTCAGTGTCTGATGGACCTTGCTTCCTCACTTGGTCCTCGTTCCATCACCAGAAATTTCTCCCTGATGACAGTGGCCGTGCAGGAGGATCCTTCTCCCCACAGATAGTTCCTTGGGCAGGCAGAGAGCAACCTGGGAAGATGGCTACCCCCCACCTCACTTTTTGTTGTATTTCTTTTCAAGGGGTCCTACCTTCCCACCATGCCTGGAGACTTGCTTTTTGATGAGAAGAACTGGAAAATTGGTGTGAAAGATAAGATTTGGAGTAAGTACTGGAGGAGTCAAGCTGCTCCTGTGCCTGTGGGCAATTGAGATCAGCCAGGGCATGCAGGGAAGGGATTAAAGACCCCTGAAGATCATCTCTGTCCTTCTGTTGGGTCCTTCATAATCACCACCTGGGGAAAGCACATTGGGTCTCTTTTTGACAAGCTTTTGGGTCCCTTTTTGAGAGGCATGTGGTAGGCTAGATGTCAGGAGGTGGGAGCCAGGCCTGTCACCACTTGGTGAGCTTCTGGCCACCATCATGGAGATGGCTGTGGGAGATGCCAGACTAACCATATACTCTTCCACTTGTAGCTTGTAAGTGTGGCTCATACTGGATTGTCACCGATGTAAGTGTCACCTCCTGGCTGGTGGTCTTTGTGTTCTGTCTTTTTGTGCTTCTTATTGCATCTCTGTCCATGGGGAGAAGCTTGGGATGGGCTTCTCAGGTCTTCCCCTGGCTCCCAGAGATGCCCATTCCCTGTGCACTATCTTGAAACATATCTTGGCCTCTTGGCCCAGCTGGCTGGCCACTATAAACGTTTCTCCTGCTGTCCTGCCTCCCCTCCTAATGCAGACTCACAATGTCACCTCCATGTCAAGTGGTCCTTTAGCTGCAAGAACAGCTGCAAGGCTCAGAAGTCAGTTGGGCTCTTCTCCAAGTCATATTCTTCTCCAAGCCAGTTGAGTTTATCTCCCACCAAGGTGCTTGGCTAAATGGAGGTGGGATTTGTGTCTCCCCCTGAGAGAAGTAGAGCGAAGCAGGTGCTTCCAGGTCTTGGCCAGTCTCATCCACAAATTGATACCCAGACATGTCCTGCTGGCTGCAGGAAGTACCTGGTTGATTGGAAATCTCTGCTCGTAGTCACGCTCCTCCTCCTGTCTCTCGTTAATTGTGGCCACACGTGACCCCATGTAGAAAGCAGGTGGAGGATGTGGGAACCTCCTGGGTACCCTCAGCTTTTGCTGGATGCCTTCAGCTCCTGGCTGGGCTCCCAGCCTTCTCTCCCACACCATCCTTGTGTCTCCAAATGCAGTGTGGGCGTCCTACGGAAGTGAAGAAGTGCCAGTGTGGTGCTGGTGTTGGGGGAATTAAACACAACCCTGTGGCAGGCTTCATGCAGAAGAAAATGTAAGTCAACCCTCACAGCTCCACAACCCCAGAGGGCTTTGCCAACGGGCATAGGGGAAACACCATAGCCAGCCAAAGCAAAGGTCTTTGCATCCTGTGGTCGGTCCCATTGCAAAAGGCATGGTGGGTAATTGCTGATTCTGAACACAGCACTGGGGACACCACGGAGCAGGGGTACATCCTGGAGAGCCCCCTCTCACGAAGAAATGAGCTGGAGAGGTGCCTGTCACCTGCCTGTGTTGCTCTGGTGAGGGCTCTGCTCCATTCGTCCTTCCTGCTGGGGATCCAGGCTGACAAACAGGTGAGCCACCCCCATACCATGAGGAGTGTTGGGAGGAGACGAGCCCAGAGCTAAAACAGGGGAACTGGCCCATCTCCTAGGCAGTTCTAGACCTGATGAAAAAGAAACCGGAGGACATGGAAGAGTTCTTCTGGGGTCACCTGCAGAAAGACATAGTATACCTGGCAGAAGCGCTTGGCAGGAACACAGAGGAGGCCATGTTGACTGTCCATCTGTTTCTACAGCACCTGAGCAAGGACAGCTTTGCAGGTAGAGAATTGCTGGGAAGCTCTGGGAGGCCACCAGTAGGCTGGCGAGGGTTGGGTTTGGACTGGGACCAGTGTCACTGGTTCTTCCTTCCTGGGACAGCCTCCATCCCGGAAACATCCAGGAAACTGGTGAGAAGATGGGGAGGACCATGAGGGCAGGGAGGTCATCCACAGCATTCAGGCCAGACCAGCTTGAGTGCATGAGCAGGCTAGGAGACAGTTTGCTCCAACCAGGCAACAGTGTCATCCCTCCTGCTCCCACTTCCTCTCGTTTCTACACCATCTTACTCCTCTCTGTCAAGAAACGCAGCAACGCTCTGGGCAGAGCCCAGGGTCTGCAGGGGAAAAGCTCACACATTCCTTCATGTCTTCTACAGATAAGAGCGGAGCCTTGAACATCCTGCAGGAGACGAAGGACCGAGACAAATGGGAAACCTCCTTCAAAGCCCTAGCTCAGCCCTTCTTCCAGGTACATCTGTGCATATCTGCTTGCAGGTGTGGTGACCGTGGACAGACACATCAGCTGACCCTGGGGCATTCCTATGTGGAAGAAAAGAGATTTTTCCCCTCCTTCTTTGAACTGGGATCTCGTCCTGGTGGGGTCACTTGCTCTGGTCCTGCAAGAAGCTGGCTTCTGGGATGCAGCTTCAGATCCTCTTTGGGAAGTGGTTGGGTTTCTTCCCTTTGAGAAAATCACCTGTGGGTTTCTCTCTGGGGAATTTTGTTCTTGTTCCTTTGTTGGCTAGTTCTTATCGTGCTCTCCACCTTCTCCAGAGTCCTTGTTGCTTTCCTTTACCCTAAGACTGCTTTTCTTTGCCCTAAGACCCCTTGAATCCCCTCAGGCTGCTTGGGTGAGGAGAGGTGGCTCCTAATGCTTTTGGGCTTTTGCAGGAATTGGAGAAGAATCTGAATTCTGCCAAGGAGCAGAGGATGAATGAAAGTCCTCATGGCTCCAGCCTCCTCCTGAAAATAGCTTATGGCCAGACACCTCCTTTACAAGACCTGCCGAGGGAGGGGTTGATCAACCAGCCCTGCATGTGGAGGCTTGAGCAGAAGGTGACCATCCAGACCCTGATGCATCTCCTACAGCAGAAAGATGGAGAAGGCACTGGGAATCCATACCCCATCCTGCTGGAGCTCCTGCCAAAGGTTGGCTGGGATAACACCACCTCTCCCCCAAAGCACATGCTTTGATTCAGCCTGGTTGGTGTCTGAGGGGTACTGGGGTAACTTTTTTCCCCTGTGTTTCCTTGAAGCATCCAAGCAAGACAACGTCCTCCACCGCTTTACCCCATGGTGCCAGGTGGGATCCCAGTCCCTCAAATCACACTGAATTTTCTCTTTCAGATGGAGAACATCCAACATGTCCGACATCTGCCCGACATTTTCCATCTGCAGAATGCTCTGATCCATTTCTTCCAAAACAGCTATGAAGGGGAAGAATACACAGTCTTCCAATTCCTGGACCAGCCTGGACTTTCAGGTACAATAAGGAATTCCACTGTGCCTTGGATGGGGGTGTCAGACAGCCTGCAGCACCCAGGTGCTCTGCTGAGAAGCTGGTGCTGTAGTTTGTGTGATGAAGCCAACCCAAAAGAGGCCCATAAAGCTGGTGGTGCCACTGCAGGAGGAGTTTGGGAGAGGGAGGAGGTCTGAGGCATGGAAATGGATCTGGGGGAGAAATCCTTCCTCCTGGGCCCTTGGCAAGGTTCTTCTGCCACGAGCAAGAACCTTGGGTGAAATGGGCTCTTCAGCTCCTGAATCACAGTGCCTGGTTAGCTGATGTCACGTGGTATCATACGGAGCCAATGTGCAGCAGGGTGTGGGGTGACACCTCTTGTGACAGATCTGTTGGGAGACATCCTCTCACCTGACATGTCTCCTGGGAGGACACCTTGATGGGTCTCTTCTCTTCCCTCTCTCTGTCCACAGAAGATCAGCGGTCGGCTTTCAGAAGAGCTATAGAGACGATCCGAAAAGTTTGGAGCAATATTAAGATGAACCCACTGAGCTCAGGTACATGGTCACTCCAGGATGTCATGTCCCTGTTTCCTCAGCTATTTCTTCTGCTCCAAAGCTGAGCTGCTTCCTGCACCTTCCATTTCTAGTAAAGTTGCAGAGCTCGCTACCTCTATACCTGCTAAAAACAAATATAAAACCCTCCTGAAAATACAAAACCCAGCCCAAAACCCTTTCAAGATCTCAGTGAAAGGAAGAATTTCCCCTGGGATCCCTATAACAGGTAGGGACCATTTCACCCTTTTCCAGGCATCACCGTCCTGCCAGACCTCTCACCAGATGACATCAACACCAACACTGCTGTCCGCCACCTCCTCCCCACCCAACCATCCATCAGCCACCTGGTGACCAGATTCCTCATCCAGTTGCACAACAGCTGCATTGACACGGCTGCACGGGTCACCAGGGAGAGGCAGCGGTAGGTCTCACACCACTCACCCCCTGGGCTGTCCATCTCCTCCACCCTTCATAACGGCAGCATGGGAGGTTCTCAGAGCTGGTGGGTGGCTTGTGGTGGAGCTGCAGTGGCTACATGATGCTGCTGCTGCAAGGTCCTGGAGGCTTGGTGTTCAAGAAAGCGGGTCCTTGAAGGCAGAGTAGGACAAGGTGAGAGGCCCTGCAGCCACACAGGGCCACTGTTCCTCTCCCAGGTCGATCTCTGCAGAAGAGGTGAAGCCCTCCTCTGTGCTGGCTGTAACCATGAGCGATCTGGAGACCATGGCCCTCACCAATCTGCAGTATGAGATAGACGAGGATGGCACCCAGACAACCTACTTTGACTTTGAGATGCTGCAGCGGCAGGTGGTGCATCGCTTCATCAGTGGAAAGCCCATCATCAAGGCTCAGGTGAGCTCAGTGCCAGGCCACCTTGGGTAGTCCCAGGCAATCAGTGGGGTTGGGGCATGTTTCCAGCCTCTTTGGGCCTTTCTGGAATCAGCAGGCTCAACTTAAAGCCTTGGCAGATGCCTGCAGTTCATCTGTCTCCACCTCGAGTTTTTAAGGAGTGCCATGGCCAGAAACCACTTCCGTGATCAGGAAACTGTGGCCTGGAAAGCAGCATGGGGACTCACAGCCCTGTCCTTTGGGAAGGAAAAGCCAACCTGGTTTCACTGAGAAGGAGGGAGGAGTTGGGAGCTGCTCAGAGAAGTTCAGGAGGGATATGCCAGGTTTATATATGGTCTAAAGTGGATTCCAAACACCACTGGGGGAACATGTCTGGCTGAGGATGTTCATCTCAGTTCCATGAAAATGAAGTCTGGAGCTTCTGGGAAAAAGGGACTTCAAACACTAGAACCAGGCTATCCTGCAGCAGCTGGGGTGTGTATCCTCTCCCAAAGGTGATCAGTCCACACTGGCTCTTCCCAGGACCCTTCTGGTCCTTGGAAATAGCTCCCAAGAGGACTTTTTCTATCACCTGGGAGATGGTGGTGAGGCTGCAAATCCTCCTCCATGGAGGTGCCATCAGGGGCATCCCCTGATGTCCGCAACCCCCGCAGTGGCCTCAAGAGTCCATCTGCCACCTCAGGGACATCCCATGGATCCCGTGGATATGCCCAGCTGAGCCGCGATCAGTGGCACCAAGCATGTTCATAATCACCTGTCCCAAACCTTTTCCAGACAGCTCCATCCATTGCCCTCGACAACGTAAGGACCCTCCAGGCCACCAAGAAGAAAGTCAGGGACCAACTGTACCAGGTAGGACCTCTTGGTCACTGGTCTGCTCCTCCATCCAACCCTGCAATGTCCCCTCACCATGACACCACGGGGGCACAGAGACAGGGCAGATGTGTGGGGAGACCCAAGGCCAGCTCTAGCAATGATCAGAGTCCTGGCAGGACCCAGTTCTCCTGCACTGGGCAACAAGCAGGCTGGGACAGCATCATGCTGTGGTGGCCCCAGCCCTCACTGGGTTGCATTCTGCTGTTCTTGGTGCCAGGAGCCGCTCAGCATCCACCAGCAGAAGCGCATCATGGAGGAGGCCCGGTCAGTCAATGCCCTCTCCAAGGCCTTGGCCACCCTGAAGGTGGCTGCGGAGTTCCTGGCGGTGACAGGAGGTAACCCAGAGCATTCGCTGCCCAAATATGTCCGCCAAGAGCTGAAGATGGATGCCGGTGCAAAGCAGTTCCAGGATGTGCCGGTGGGTGAGGGGCAAAAAATGGTTGGTTGGTGGGACCTCTGTACCCTCTCCTCTACTCCTGTGGGTAGGGCTTTGCATTTCCCATGGTTCCTACCTCGGGGACACCTCGGTCTCTGCAGACAGGCCAGGACACTTGCATGTGGGACACCAGTGATGTGGGAGCCAACTGGGCCCACCTGGATGCTTGATCTGGGCAGTTGCAGTGCAGACATTGGGGGATATTGGTGGCTCAGTGTGTCCTCCTCCAGGATGTGCTGGAATTGAATGCAGATGGGACATTTCCAGGGAGCTGACCACCTATGCCTCTCTGTCTCCTTTCTTCAGGTGGTGCCCAACACCCAGCTGAAGCACATCCTGTCACTGTGGCAGGTCCTGGCAGCTCGCAAGTCAATGCTGTTGGTACAGATGAACCAGGTGAGGGAGATGAGTTTGGGGGAGGAGATGGGGTTTGCTCCCTGGGAGGAGGAAGGAAGCCTTGCTGCAGCCAGGAGCCATTTTTTACAGCCCTGGGTGAAATCAAGGTCTCTGGTCCATTCTGGAGACAATCCACTCCCCTGGGTATTTTCTAGACTGGCTCATATTTTTGAAGCTCTCTGGTAGCTCTGAGATGAGGTTCAAGGACACAAGAGGGTGGCGATTCTCCTTCCTCCATCAGATGTGACCTCCTGGTGCATCTTGATGGGGTGTGCTGTGGTCTCCCTGTTGCTGAAGCTGGTGGCCTTTGTAGGATCCCTTCTGCCTGGTACCCCAGGAGTTCCAACAGCAGCTGGATGAAAGAGAGGAGAAAGTCCTGTCCTGTGCCTTGGCCAACACGAACCTCGATCTCTTCCTCATTGAGCTGCATGAGATGATCACAGTGGCACTGTCCGGATTTCAACCCAAACACAAGTAAGTCCAGGTCATGGGTTTGGTTGGGCAAAGGTCTGAAGGTCTCTGGTCCAGGCAGGTTCCTCAAGGCCTCATCTGGATGCATGCTGGTGGATCTCCCATCCCTGGATGCTCATCCTGGGGCATCACTCCAATGGGTAGAGGCTTTTCTTATGCCTAACCATTGTCTGACTCACTGGCTCCTGATGTCAGTGGAGCTACCCCAGGGCAGCTGCTAGCACAAGGTGTTGGCCATCATTAACTAGCAACCTCTGCTACCACTGACCGGCAGCCTTGGTCACTACTGAGCAGCAACCTTGCACCACTGACCAGTAGCTTTGGCCACCACTGAGGGCCACCACTGACCAGCAGCCTTGGCCAGGACAGTGTTTATGCTGACAGCCAATGCTGGTTGTCGCTGGCTGCTGGGGGCTGTGGGACATCCATCCCACCTCCACCTACTCACCCCCCTGCTCTGCCTCACCCACAGGCTGAAGGATGCCTTTGAGTTCTTCCTGGAAGACAACCCTGACTCCAGCACCTCTGTGGCCACCCTGGCGGATGTCCTGGACCCAGACATTCCCGTTGAGAAGATCCTCTCTGTTTGGAGGACGGCTGTCAAGACCAGCCAGATCAGTGTCCCCACCTATGCCCAGGGCAGCCATTAGCCCCCTTCTTGCAATATCCCTGCTGGTGGCTTGTCCCCATCAGCACAGAGGAAATGCCTACCCCTGACTCCAGCTCTGGGGGCAACACGAGTCAGTCATGGTCTCCTAGAGCAGCTTAAGCCTCCAAATCCTCCAAAATCCTGCTTCCCTGCTACCTGAACCTGGATGAGGTCCAGGTGAGACCTACCACTTCCTTAGGCATGCCAAGCATTCCCATCCCTCCAGTCCTGCCAAGCCACAGCAACAACTTGGAGAGCATGCCCAAGGACAGGTCCGCCCATGTCCTACTCCTGTCCTCAGCTGACCAACTCTGATCCCTAGCAGCACCCTATGGGGGTCCGAGGAGCTGTTACCACCACAGCGTTTGCCAAGGGGGTGTCTATGTCCCCGTGCCCATCATCAATGGCCTGAGTCCTGCCTTGTCCCTTCCCTCACTTACTGCATCATTAAATGTTCAAGGACCCTTCTTGGTTTCACATCATTCTCAAAATAGTGGTAGAGGGGACCCAGCTGGTATCATGGGTGTGACCAGACCTTCTCAGGGGCTACTGTGGGGCTCCAAGGACCTTTGGAGGGAGAGAGAGTGGTGGAGGAGCTGGAGGCCTGTGGTTGTGCAGCAGCGCTGTGCCCTGGGGGGAGTCCCCAAAGCAGCCCTGCACTGGGAGCACCAGTCCGGACCAGTGTGGAGCGTGGGCGGGCGGCATCAGCCGTGCCCAGGCAGGGCCGGGCCCCACGGGGCTCCGGCCTGCACTCGACCCGCGCAGGGGGCCTGGCCTGGGTGCCCCCCACCTCCCCCTCCCCAAATTCCGCTCCCGGGGGGCGCAGGTGGGGTCCAGAGGTGCCGGAGCCACGTGTCCCCCACTGCCAGCACCACCCCCCTCAGGATTAGGGGTGCCCCAAAACTCCCTCAGGTGATGGATACCCCGCAAGCCCCTAAGGAGTGGGGTCCCCCCGGCCTCATCATCCCCAACCTTCGGCTGCCTCATCCCACGCCCCATCCCACCCATCTCCCTCCCCCAGACTTC
>VZTD01000699.1:20064-36735 GCA_013397725.1 Rhagologus leucostigma | reverse complement strand
GCAGGGAGCCAGGGGAGTGGGGTACAGCCTGACCCAGGGCTTTGGGGTGCAGGGAGCCAGGGGAGTGGGGTACAGCCTGACCCAGGGCTTTGGGGTGCAGGGAGCCAGGGGAGTGGGGTACAGCCTGACCCAGGGCTTTGGGGGGCAGGGAGATGGGACTGGGATTTTAGAGATCTCAGATTCAGGATGGGGCGCACAGAACTAGAGATTTTGGGGATCTTGGATTTGGATGGGGTGCACGGAACCAGGGATTTTAGAGATCTCAGATTCAGGATGGGGTGCCCAGACCAGGGATTTTGGGGATCTTGGATTTGGATGGGGTGCACGGAACCAGGGATTTTGGGGATCTCAGATTTGGGATGGGGTGCACAGACCAGGGATTTTGGAGACCTCAAATTCGGGATGGGGTGCACGGAACCAGGGATTTTGGGGATCTCAGATTCGAGCTGGGATGCACAGAACCAGGCAGGAAGGCCGAGCCATCTCCTCTGGGGAGGACGAACGCAGCTGGAATTTGCCGGGCGGAGCCCAGGCTGCTTCCCAGGAAAATCCTGGTTAATGATTGACCCACACCGGCTGTCCAGCGGCAGCCCCACGCCGTGCTGGGGGCACGGGGGGAACCCCAAACGTTTGGGAGCCGTGGTAGGGCAAGGGGACGGCCACGAGGGAGGTTTGGGTTGGACTTTGCTGCAGAGCAGAGGAAGCTCCTCGCCCTGTTGATTACAGGGGAAAGCTGCGACAGCCGGAGCTGGAGAGCTGCAAATTAGAGGCGAGTTAAAATAACCCCGGACGTGCTATAATTAAACCGTTCCATGGGGTTTTTTCCCCCCTGGCAGGCGAGGGAGGATTCAGCAGGGAGGGAGCTGGTGAACGGCCGCGCGCGGTGACCTGGGCACCCAGGGGTGACAGCAGCAAGGGTGGCACGGGGCGAGGCCAGCCCGCTTCAAAAGGGATGGAATGGGGCGTCCTGTGCTCCGTCCCCAGATGGGCCCCGAAAACCGGCAGGATTCCTTGGAAGGGACCTTCAGGATTGTCTCATCCACGGGAAGGGCCACCTCCCACTGTCCCAGGGTGCTCCAAGCCCCAGTGTCCAGCCTGGCCTTGGGCACGGCCAGGGATCCAGGGGCAGCCACAGCGTCTCTGGGAATTCCATCCCAGGGCCTCCCCACCCTCACAGGGAACAATTCCTTCCCAATATTTAACCTAAACCTGCCATTTTTCATTTTTCAGCCATTCCCTGTGTCCCGTCCCTCCATCCCTTGTCCCCAGTCCCTCTCCAGCTCTCCTGGAGCCCCTTTAGGCCCTGGCAGGGGCTCTGAGCTCTCCCTGGAGCCTTCTCTTCTCCAGGTGAACACCCCCAGCTCTCCCAGCCTGGCTCCAGAGCAGAGGGGCTCCAGCTCTGGGAGCAGCTCCGGGGCCTCCTCTGGGCTCTCTCCAGGTCCTGCTGCTGTTGGACTCAAAGCTGGAGGCAGCTCTGCAGGTGGGGTCTCACCCGGGCTGGGCAGAATCCCTCCCTCACCCCCTGCCCACGCCGCCGGGGGTGAGCCTGGCACACAGCTGGCACAACAGCTCCACGGGCATCTCCAGCTCTCCCAAAACCACAAGAAAAAGGCATAAATCCCCCCCCAAAAGACATCAATCGCCAGCAGTGCCCAGGGCAGCGCTTCCCAGCATCCCAGCATCCCGATTTTGTCCCCTCTCCCGCCAGTTCAGCCGAGGAAAGCAGCAGCACAGCTTCGATTCCTCAGCCACGCGTGCCGCTCTGCTCCTGGTGCTGTTCGAGGGCACGAAGGGAGCTCTGAGCTCCTGGAGTCTTCTGAGCGTTAAATGGAAACACCAAGAAATTTTAAGAAACCCAGGAAAAACGAAGAAGCTTGGAAACAAAGGCAGGTTTTTTACTTAAAAAAAAAAAAAACAGATGAATTTTTTTTGGAATTCAAATCCGTGCTGCTCACTCGTTAATTAACAATGAAAGGGCTTCCGGGGGGTGGAATTTCAATCGGGGATGTCTCCATCCCAACTGGTTCTTTTGCTTTATTTTCCTTCCTCAAAGCCTGCAGTAACCAGGGTATAAGGGGAGAAGAAATGTGCATAACAGTGACCCAAAAAGAACCCCGGAAAGGCAAAGCAGAGGGCTGCAATTTGCCAGTTTAATTTCCTGCTCAGCCAGGATTCAATCAGGGGCAGGAGGGAGGTGCTGGGACACATCCAGAGCCTCGCGGCGAGGTGTCCAGGGTCAGCTCTGGCAATCAGGGCTGCTTCTCGTGGCCGTGATCACCACGGGAGTGCTGCCCAGCTCTGGTTTCCAGCGGTTTGGGACGTGGGGATCGAGTGTGTGGTGCCCAGGAGGCTCATTCCCGTATTTCCCGCCAGCTCGGGGCACCCAGCAGGCTCAGGATGGATCCACCACACGGCAGGGTTGGAGCGTAAATCCCGCCCTCCATCCCCCAAACCTGCCAGGATCATGGAATCCCGGGATGGTTTGGGTTGGGAGGGACCTTAAAACCCATCCAAGGACACCTCCCACAGTCCCAGGGTGCTCCAAGCCCCGTCCAGCCTGGCCTTGGACATTTCCAGGGATGGGGAAAGCGACCTGCTCCGTGCTGATTGTGCCTCTGGAAGCTGGATTCCCACAGTACCCCCTGCATTATCCACTTGGACGTGTGGAGAACTCCATAACCCGGCTCTGGCTCCTCCAAGGAACTTCCCAGTGCCAAACCCAGAGGATGGGGAGGAGCAGGAAGGGCCTTTGGGGGCTTCTGAACCACGGGGCAGAGCAGGGAGCCGGTGCCAGGAGGAAACAATTCCCACAGCCCCAGCCTGGGGTCTCTTTTCGCTGAGGCTGCCTCTGGATAACCCCAATCCTGCTGGGGCAGAGCTGGGATTCCTCGGATGTGGGAATGCAGGGCCGGAGTCACCCAGCAGACGGCTCAGGGCTGTGCTGGGGCAGAGGCTGCTCTGGGCACAGCTCAGCCTTCTCCCAGGGCGGTTCCCGAGCCCAGAGCAGGCTCCAGAGGCGGAACCATCCCGATGGAAACGGGATGAGCTCCCAGGCGAGGCTGAGCCCTGCTCCTGCAGCTCCATCCCCCTCCTTCCCAAACCCACACCCAGCGAGGCCCCGCTGCCAGGAGGTGCCGGGAGCGAGGGCTCAGAGCCTCCGGCTGTCCCTTCGCTCACACCAGCTCCGGAAAAGGGTTTTCTCTGAATCCATGGAGGTTTTATCCATCCCCGGACCTGGAGAGGAGCCAGGATGGCAAGAGCCAGCAGTGCCAGAGGTCTGGGATGCTCCCACAGTGCAGAGGAACTAATCCCACCGAATGAATTGAAATATGAACAGTTTATTGGGGTCAGCTGCCCAGATTCCCACCAGGAGCTCTGGTGCCAGGCAAGAAGTGGGAATATGCACTGGGAAGGAGGGACAGGGACGGCACAACCACCCTTAATTAATTTCGCCCAAAAATTGCCCTGAGGGGTCTGCAAGGGGGAGCGAGGGAGGGTGAGCTCAGGGTCACCCCCAACATTCCCAGAAAAGGCTTGGGAAGGGATCCGGGGCAAGGGCAGCTCGTGCCAGCTGTGCCCGGCGCTCAGCCAGGCCCACGCAGCCTCCCCAGCCCAGAGCTGGTTGTTTTTTAAAACGCAATTAAATTTGGAGCAGCCCTTGCCCCGGATCCCTTCCCCAACCCTCGGCTCCGGGATCCCAGGTGGGATCAGCCATTCCCGAGGGGGTTTATCCCGGTCTGGGCTCCGCTGACGTGTGTCTGGCACCAACAACACCCCAAACCCCCGTCACTGTGGGAGCGGGGAGAGGGCTGCGCCCCGGTCACTGAGGTTCTTCCACAGCCTGCGGGATGAAAGGCCCCTCTATTCCTGTGAGGCACGAAGGGATGAGGAGCCCTTGGAGAGGCCTTCCCCTCCCCCAGGCATGGAAAATGAGGCCTTTTCCCTTCTCCCTTCCCTCCTAATCCCTTCCCACATCCTCCCAGCCAGCTCTGCTGCCACCAGCACCCAACAGCTCCCCCCAGCCACCACCCCTGGCCTGGGAGTCACCGTCACCCCACACCCAGCAAGGACAGCAGGGAGAAGGCAAAAAAGTGGATTTTTTCCCCCCAAATCTAAGGAATATGAGACCTTCATCACCCCTCTGTGCTCAGCTCCTTGCTCTGTCCCTGAGCCAGCTTCCCAGTGGGACCCCTGTCCCCCCCGGAGGGAACAGGAGCATTGCACCTGGCAATGAGGTCACATTGCCAGCTGGAATTTCTGAGGCCACAGAAATTCCCGGAGCAGCAGGCAGGAGCCAGAGGTTCCCGCGTGCGTCCCGAGGCGCGTGCAGCATTTTGATCTCCCAGGAAATTAATTCAGCTCAGAGCAGCCCCGCTATCTGTAAATATCAGCCAGGTGTTTTCTTATCAGAGAAAAGTCACCAGGCTCTTCTTTTGCCCAGCAACACCTCCGCAAGATCGCTTCCAGCGGGGCTTTCATCCCGCCAGGGTTGGAGAAAAGAGCTGTTATCTCTTGAGGCCTCTGCTTCAATAAACTACAAATCCCACGCCGCAGCCACAAACAAACTCCTTGTGGGCAGCACAGCAGCAGCAGCAGCGCCAAGCTGGGGGCTGCCAGGCAGGATGAACAGCTGGGCAGTGCCCAAGGGGAGGACAGGGGTCACCGTGTGCCCAGGGAAGTGGTGGCACCACAGCTCAGGGGCAGCCAGGCACAATAAACCCCTGGGCAGTGCCCAAGGGGAGGACAGGGGTCACCGTGTGCCCAGGGAAGTGGTGGCACCACAGCACAGCCAAGCTTGGGGACAGCCAGGCAGAATGAACAGCTGGGCAGTGCCCAGGGGGGACAGGGGTCAGTGTGTGCCCAGGGAAGTGGTGGCATCGCAGCAGAGCCAGCTGGGATCGCCAGGGACCACCACATCCCCAGGGAAGCGGTGACACCACGGCCCCAGGGGCAGCCAGGCAGGACAAANACTCCTTGTGGGCAGCACAGCAGCAGCAGCAGCGCCAAGCTGGGGGCTGCCAGGCAGGATGAACAGCTGGGCAGTGCCCAAGGGGAGGACAGGGGTCACCGTGTGCCCAGGGAAGTGGTGGCACCACAGCTCAGGGGCAGCCAGGCACAATAAAAGGAGGACAGGGGTCACCACGTCCCCAGGGAAGCGGTGACACCGCAGCACTGCCGCAGCGGTCACCACGTCCCCAGGGAAGCGGTGACACCACGGCCCCAGGGGCAGCCAGGCAGGACAAACACCTGGGCAGTGCCCAGAGGGGGACAGGGATCACCATGTGCCCAGGGAAGTGGTGGCACCGCAGCAGAGCCAGCTGGGATCACCAGGGACCACCACGTCCCCAGGGAAGCGGTGACACCACAGCTCAGGGGCAGCCAGGCACAATAAAAGGAGGACAGGGGTCACCACGTCCCCAGGGAAGCGGTGACACCGCAGCACTGCCGCAGCGGTCACCACGTCCCCAGGGAAGCGGTGACACCACGGCGCAGCCACGTGGAACATCCAAAGAGCTGTCACCGGTGAGGGACAAAGCACGCCCAGACCATCAGGTGCCAGCTGGTACAAGATGAGGAGCGAAGGGGGCGGCTGGGCACACCAACACCGAAAAGCTGCACAGGCCTTACTCGGACCCGAATGCTCCACCCCACACTTCCAGTTAGCCTGCAGTTCCCTGAAGCTGGGCAAATCTTAAAGCAGGACTGCCCGCAGCAGCTGTGGCTGCCCTGGCACTGCCCAGGGCCACGCTGGACGGGGCTTGGAGCACCCTGGGACACACGGACACACGGACACAAGGACACATGGACACACGGACACACAGCACTGTCCTGCATCCCACTGCTCCAGGGGCACATCCTGCTACCAGGCTGCGCACGGACACACGGACACACGGACACAGGGACACACGGACACAGGGACACACAGACACATCCCTAGAGCACGGGGCCCAGGATGCCGCGAGTGGCCCTGCTCTCAGACACAGCCCGGTTTCCCAGGAAAGCAGCGTGTGCCCATCCTTCCTCTCCCCAGGAGTGCCCTACCAAACTCTTTAACTCCGAAACAAGGTGGAAGCCCAAGGTTCCTACAAGCTTGGCTGGGAATTCAGCAGCCCTCCATCCCAGCCACAGCCTGTGCCACGGCTCTCCCAGTTATTCCAGAGGTGGGAAAGGGCTGATCCAATGGGAACGGAGCCTGGGGACGGAATAACTCCCGCGCTGCCGCTCCCGGAGCAGCTGACTGCGAGCACGCCACATTTCCAGGCTCACATATTTTTGGAGCCCACCCNGGACACATGGACACACAGCCCTGCCCTCTCCTGCATCCCACTGCTCCAGAGGCACATCCTGCTGCCAGGCTGCGCACAGACACACGGACACGTGGACACACAGACACATGGACACACAGCCCTGCCCTCTCCTGCATCCCACTGCTCCAGAGGCACATCCTGCTGCCAGGCTGCGCACAGACACACGGACACGTGGACACACAGACACATGGACACACAGCCCTGCCCTCTCCTGCATCCCACTGCTCCAGAGGCACATCCTGCTGCCAGGCTGCGCACGGACACACGGACACACGGACACAGGGACACACAGACACATCCCTAGAGCACGGGGCCCAGGATGCCGCGAGTGGCCCTGCTCTCAGACACAGCCCGGTTTCCCAGGAAAGCAGCGTGTGCCCATCCTTCCTCTCCCCAGGAGTGCCCTACCAAACTCTTTAACTCCGAAACAAGGTGGAAGCCCAAGGTTCCTACAAGCTTGGCTGGGAATTCAGCAGCCCTCCATCCCAGCCACAGCCTGTGCCACGGCTCTCCCAGTTATTCCAGAGGTGGGAAAGGGCTGATCCAATGGGAACGGAGCCTGGGGACGGAATAACTCCCGCGCTGCCGCTCCCGGAGCAGCTGACTGCGAGCACGCCACATTTCCAGGCTCACATATTTTTGGAGCCCACCCCGTGCCGCGCAGCGTGGAGCTTTTTTCCAAGAAAAGCCCTTCCCAAAGCGGCTCCTCCATCTCAGCACCATCATCCTCCTCCTCCTCCTCCTCGTTCCCCCTTCCTCCGAGGCAGCTGCCAGCTCGGAAGGGGGAATGTGGTAACTGCAGGAGCCTGTCTGTGGCTGCTGCTCTCAGCTCGAGCGCAGCTGTCCCGTGGCAACGTGACAAGAGCACGGTGCCCGAGATGCCACCTTCGGAGCGTTACCCCCTGCCAGCCCTGCCCACACCAGCTGCCGGAGCTGCCCTCGGCAGGAGGCTGCTGGGATGCTCTGGAGGAGGATCTTGCGGCACAGGATACTCCTGTTTCTCCCACTTTTCAGGAGCGGTCCCTCCAGGAGACCCCCACTCACCATCAGCTGGCTGCCCCCCGGGGAGGCCTGGGGCAGGGACCCGCCTGGGGATGGGCCACAGGTCCCCTCAGGAAAACAGCGATGTGCAGGGCAGTTACCCACGGAAACACAGAGCCCTTTCTAACCTTGGCGCTGCGCTTGGTTTGCTCCACCAGAGCCCAGAGAAGGGCAGATGTCAGCAAAGGCTGGAATAACCTCGCGCCTCTGAGCCCATCTGCTTTCCCTGAACGCCAGGTGGCCTTGGCAGCGCGGTTTTCCTGACGTTTGGAAGCCGTTCCCATGATCCCAGGGAGCCCCCAGGATGGGACAGGGGGTGAGAGCTGCTCCCGGGGCAGCTGCGCAGCCCCAGCTCTGCCCCTGCTCCACGCCCACCCCGGCTTTGGAGAGGCACAGCCGCTGGCAGGGACAGCAGGATGGCATTCCCAGCCTCGCTGCCGCTCTCCAGCCCTTCCCAGCCCTGCCTCTCGCTCCTGGCGAGCTGCTTCCCTTCCCCTGCACACAGCCCCAGGATCAGCATCTCCCTCCAGGGTCCCTTGCAGAGACAATCCTTTGCTCTTCTTTAGGGTTGCCCTGCCCAATTTATCATTTCCCCCCCAAATTTACGATTTTTTTGCCCCTAGTTCCGCTTTCTAGAAGCACACAGGAAGGAGGTTTCAGCCTTTCCACTGAGGCTGTTTTTTCCCTGCGCTCGTGCTTCCCTAAAAGTGTAATTCAAACAACTTTAATTGCACATTATTGTCTCTCTGAATTGCCCCCACGGATAATTTATCTCCTCTCAGCGTAGCTGGAGGGAGCACAATCTTATCTTTCAGCTCCAGCAAGGCTGACAATTTCCTATCTTCTGATGCCTTCTGCTCTTTACTGTGTTGGGGCTTTGTTAGAGAGTTGATTAAAGCAGAATTGCTTTTCGCTGCAATTTTGCTGCAATCTAACCCAGAAATGCCCGAAGAATCACAGCCATCCTTCACAATGCTCCTGTGCTCCCTGCTAGAAAAGTCTCTCCTCGAATTCAGCACCAGCCCTAATTTCTGCCATCAATTAAACCTCTTGTCACTCCTCTGAGCTTCAGGAGGTGAAATACCGGGGATATTCAGCCCAATCTGGTCACTCGCTGTTGTTCATGTTCTCCTGTTGATAAAAGAATCTTCTCTCCGTAAATTGCTTTCCTTTTACCGTGTACATCCAGCTCTTCCCAATCCTCTCCACTGCAATTTCCTCGGCTTGTTTTTCAGGAGTCTGAACGCCAAACACTGTCCCCAACGCACACAGAGCCTAAACTCCCCAATTCTCCCGGTTTAGCCCATTTCCAGGCCTCAGTGGGGCATGGAACTGTGGAATATCCCGAGCTGGAAGGGATCAGCGAAGTCCAGCTCCTGGGCCTGCACGGGACACCCCAAGATGTGGCACTGAGCAGCACAGCCCAGCCCTGGCTCCGCTTTTGGGGGGTTATAACAACAATTTTGGGCTGGCCTAGATGACTCTGGGGTTTTGGTAACCCCCAGCCAGTGGGGGAAGGTTTTGGATCTGGGCCGTGCCCCACACCTCAGTCTTGGGTCAGTTTGCACGCTCCATCCGTGTCCTTCCAGATCCCAACCTCAGGAAAATGGCCCTTTCCCGGTCTGGAAGCCCAAACCAGGCCAGACTCAGCCCACTGCAGCTCGAAGCAAGAACAGTTCCCCGGTCTGGGCTTACATGGAGCAGCAGCAGAGGGTGGGTGGGGGTCCCAGGTAAAGCTGCTCCAGGCCATTAAAGTGTCTCCGTGCCCCCTGGCCGTGCCCAGTTCTTTCTCATCGCGGGTGATATTTTAGGTGTCGAACTCCCGAGGGGGGAGGGAGCCTCAGGTCTCCGTAAATCACTTTAATGAACGCGTTGCATCACCGGCTGAACCAAACGTGCCCCAGGGCAGCAGGGAACGCTGATCAGAGCGATCATCGGGGGCACCAACGCCCCTGGCTAACGCAACCTGCAGCACGCAGGGCTGGGCCGGTTCCATTTATCATTGCCAAGGCCAACCGATAGCATTCGTGGGGATTTAGCTGCTGCGGGATGAGCTGCAGGGGTGGGGAAAATCAACATCCCCCACACGAGGTGGGAGAAGCAGCACAGGGCGGTCCCCGTGCCGCTCGGGCTGCTGTCGCCAGCTCGGTGACGAACTCCTGGCTGTCCCCTCTGCCATTGCCACACCGATCGCGGCTCATTGTCTTCGTTTCATGTTAATCACTGCTCTTTAGGCACATGGATTATCGGCCTTTCCGCCTGGCTGCCCGCGCCCCGGGGCGGCCGTGGCCGCGCTCGATGATGGCTGTGATAGCACAGCTGCCATCGATGGATGCGGCAGGGACTGTCCCCAGCCCCAAACCAGCCCTGGGCACCCCACAGTGACAATCTGGGGACAGGCACTGTGTGGGACAGGAGCCAGGAGAGAATCCTGGTGCTCGATGATGGCCGTGATAGCACAGCTGCCATCGATGGATGCGGCAGGGACTGTCCCCAGCCCCAACCCAGCCCTGGGCACCCCACAGTGACAATCTGGGGACAGGCACTGTGTGGGACAGGAGCCAGGAGAGAATCCTGGTGCTCGATGATGGCCGTGATAGCACAGCTGCCATCGATGGATGCGGCAGGGACTGTCCCCAGCCCCAACCCAGCCCTGGGCACCCCACAGTGACCCCACATCGTGTGGGACCAGAGCCACGAGCCAGGAGGGAATCCCGGAATCACAGAACAGGCTGCTTGGAAGTGACCCACTGGGATCATCAGTCCAACCCCTGGCCCTGCACAGGCACCCCACCAATGCCACCCTGTCCCTGGCAGCCTCGGAGCCGTGCCCATTCCCTGGGGAGCCAGGTCAGTGCCCCAGCACCCTGCGGGGGAAGAACCTGTCCCTGAAATCCCACCTGCCCCTCCCTGACTCAGCCCCAGCCGTTCCCTGGCGCCTGTCCCTGCTCAGCAGAGTGAAGAGCTGGGTCCCTGCCCCTCCACTGTCCCTCAGGGAGGTGTCCCCTGGGTCTCCTCTTCTCCAGGCTGAACAAACCAAGTGCCCACACAGCCAGGGTGGCACGGACAAACACATCCCTGAGGGAAAAGTGAGGGAAACCAGCTCACTGAGGTGTCCCTGGATGCGGCTGACAGGGAGGCACCAGCTCTTCTGCCTCTTGAGCAAACCAGAGCTGAGTGACAAGTCCTGGGGGCACTGAGGACCCTGGGCAGCCCCAGCTGGGATGGCATTCCCACCCATGGGCTTGGGAACCCTTTTAAGCTCAGCCCAGGGCTGGCCTGGCTTGAGCTGAGCTCCTGGGGTGCTGGTCTCTAGTTTAGCTGCAGCTATCCCTGCACCTCTGGGTCCCAGGGATCTGAATCCCGGCCTGGATTGATTTCCCAGCTTGAGCTCAGGCCTGGTTTGTGCCCTCGGATCTGCCCAGGGATCACCTGGCCATGTCCAGCCCTAGGTGCCCTCACAGGGATGGATCCTGAGCTATGGATTGATATTCCCAGCCTATCCTATTGCTGTTGATGTGCAGCATGACCGGGACTCCCGGCTGCTCTCCTTCCCTGGCAGCCACGGCATTCCCTTTCCTTGCCCAGCCCTCTGGGACAAGAGCCCTCCCTGCTGCCCCACAAGGGCACCCCTTGTCCAAAGCCACACCCCAGGCCGCTAAAATGCCACGGGAACAGTCTGAGTGTCCCGTGGGGAACACCCCGGGACACGGGGCTGTCCCTGCAGATCGCGGCTGTTCTCCTCAGGGAGGAGAGGAAGCCGGAGCCCAGCTGCAGGCACTGCCCAGCCTGTGCTAATCCAGGGGTGCCACCTGCCGTCTGCTCCTGCCGCCTCAGCCGCGGCTCCACCTCTGCATCCCGAAAATTCCTCCAGATGTTCCAAGTTTTCCCCCTGTGCCTTCCCGGAGACCCTCACTGGCACCCAGGAGCAAGCTGGGGTGTAGCACGGCTGTCCCCACGCATCCTGCCCGGGGCTGGATGGAGCTGCTCCCAACAAAAGTTATCCCTTCCCTCAGGGTAATGAGCTCAGGGAATGGCTAAGTTGTTGGACCCCATTCCCTAAAAAATTGGGTGGAGAAAAACACGACGGTGTGGCTGAGCTGCATGAAGATTTTGCAATGGAGACAAATAATTTTGGGCTGGGTCAGGGAGGAGGGAGCGGGGAAAACAATTTGATTTCTTTGTGTCCCTCTTGCTCCTTCCCTGCAGAAAAGAAGGTCAGGCAAACTTCAGCTTTCTGCCGTGACAGAGCTGATCTCAGCCCCGCTGATGTTCCTCCCCGGGCTCTGTGTGTGCGTTCCAAACCGCCCTGCCCCACATCACCCGGCGCTTGTTGTGCACGGAAAGCCACTTCTGCTCCGGAGGAAACCACGGAGTGACACCGGTCTGACCAGTGCTGACTCCTGGAGCACGGGGAGGAGGGGAGCTGGCTGGGAATAACCCAGCTGCCGTTCCCCGTGGGATTGGGAAGTGTCTGCTCAGCTTTCTGCTAAGCAAAAAAAGCACATCTAGATTGTTTTTTATGACTACCCTGAGATCTTTCACGGGTTGGTTTTTCTTTTTCCCTGTGATTTGAGCAGCTTTGCCTTTGACTCTTTTCCCTCAGAGCATGTCACCGTGTGATTTTACAAGCTCTCCCATCTCTCATTCCTCAGGGCTCTGGGCTTTTGTTCAGTTTAATTTTTTCCTGGCTGTTTAGGATGAGAACGGAAGGGGTCACCTGTGCAGCAGGGTGTGTGTGAGGCACAGAGCCTTTGTGTGACTCACCCCGCTGTTATCTGATGGGGTTAATGCCGTTCTCCAGCTGCCGCTGTGCCTCTGGGGAGATGAATACCCATTAATCAGGTCGGAGTTACCTTTTGGGATCGGAGTTTTCCTGGCACGAGGCCCTGGGAGCATTATCTGATGTTATCCAGGGTTTCTCAGCCCTGGGAGCAGCTGAAAGAGGAGTTTTTTGCTGGGCTCTCTTTCATGCTCTGCCTTGGCCCAGAAGAGATGCAAAGGTGAGCCCAAGTGAGGCAAAGCAAAGAAATTCTTCCCTGTGAGGGTGGGGAGGCCCTGGGATGGAATTCCCAGAGAAGCTGTGGCTGCCCCTGGATCCCTGGAAGTGTCCAGGGCCAGGCTGGACGGGGCTTGGAGCACCCTGGGACAGTGGGAGGTGTCCCTGCCCATGGCAGGGAATGGAATAGGATGATCCTTGAAATCCCTTCCACCCCAACCCATTCTGTGGAAGCTTTCAAGGATATCACTAAACACATCAAAATTACAGGGATCTCTCAAACACTCACAGCTGCTAGAAGACAAGCTCAAAATTCCCCCCCCCAAAATAAGGATGATGCTTCTTAGCTGCTCTCCGAGAACCGAAACTCTCCTGAATTTCCTGCTGATTTGGGGGTTTTTTTGCTTCCTCTTTGCTTGTTTGGCTTCCAAGATTTTCTGTCCTCCTTTTCCTGAAGGAATAAGCAGAGAATAATCAAAATTGAGATCCCCCCCCTCCCCAGGTGAAAAGATGGGTCTTGATTGAAGGGAAAATGCAGAGATTGGGAAACTTTGACATGAATTTTCCCTGGCATTCCTGAAGTCAGGAATCACCGCCCCCACAGGAGCCAACCACAGCACCCTGCTCAGGCTCAGTCTGCTGGCTTTTCCTCACTACCAAGACACTGTGGTGGATCTAGTGCTGGCAAATCCCCTTTTCCTGCATAACTCCAGTGGCAAGAGGATTCCCTTGTGCACGGAACAACAAGAGGGGTTTTTTGGCCACAGTCTATATATGGCTGGATACCTGAGTACTTCGTTATAAATAATTGGGGATTTGTAGGGACTCTGTGCTCCGAGAGACTCTGGATCAGATCCGTGACGACATCTCCTGGCCCTGGTGACCTTCTGCTCTGGTTTCGTGTGCCGTACGATCACAAATCCATGGATCAGCTCCGCGCAAAGCCTTCCCTCCCTGCCTGGGGAATGACCTCCAGTGCAGACCCCCCAGGGAAACTCCAGGTGAGAGCAGGGCAGTGTCCCGGGCTCGTCCCCGAGGCAGAACCAGAGGAGCACAAGTGACAGCTGAGTTATGCAATTGCGGAGAGAAACTCCGGCAAAACCGAGCTGGTGACAGAGGGGGAAAAAATTCCTCCTGCTAAGTTGGGCGCGGGCCTCTGGCAGCGTGAGTCACCCGGAGCTGCCATGGTTACGGAGCAAGGATTACTGTGCAGATCCAGAGCCCGCTCCCAGCGCTCACTCCTTCCAAACTTGGAAAACAGGCACTGGAGGTAAGGCCTAATAGCGAGTGGGTGTCTGCAAGGAGCGGAGTTACAGCAAAATCCTGGGAAAACAGCGTGCAAAGAGCAGCACGAGGGGCACCGCCGTGGAAAACCGGGATTTCTGGGTCTTTGTTCCCCTTTTTGTCTGGTTTGCAAGGGCTGCTGTCAGAATTGTTCCACGCAGGGGGGAAAAAAGAGGATGTTTCCGCACCACGGCAAGAAGAAGCAGAGTAGTGTCACACAGATGAATCAGCTGGCACCAACAGTGAGTCATGGAAATGCACCATGGAAATTCTCCAGCGCGGTGGAATCTCTGAGGCACATCAAACCTGGCATCCTTGGGGAGCCAGGGGCAGCCACGATGACGTACGGCACCAGCACGTGGCCAGAAACTGCTGCTCCTCACGCGTGACCTCGCCCCTGCCATCCTCATCCAAGGCCTGAAGTGCTCAGGCGGGGATTTCAGCGGGGTTCTCATGGAAAAGGTGTGCCTGAGCCTTGTTTTCAGTGAGTCACCGCGGCAATAAAAGGACGTGGAGCCTGTTTGCTGATGGTCAGCTGAGACCGACCTGGGCAGGGTGAAGGAGGAGGGATACAAAGTCAAGAAATCAGGACAGTTTGGGACGTCAGCACCCATTCCCCACCCCACTGTGAGCACGCTAGTGAAACAGGGCTCTGCAGAAAGCTGAAAGTCTGATTTTGAGGGATTTTCTGCTGTTTTTCCCCCCAGTCTCCTTCTCTGCCTCCTACAAGCCTCGTATCTCCCCACCATCAGCTGGGGTCACGGGCACAGAACAAAGCAAAAGCAAGGAGCCGATCTGACCTGGCGTCTGTGATTTGTGACAGGAAAATAGAGAAAAGCCACCCAAAGCTCACCATCAGCCCATTTCCAGCATGCTTGGCTTGTCCAGTCATCCAGGAGCGAGTTTTTGTGCGTTGTGCCCTCAATTCCACTGCTAACATGGAGCAAACACCTTCGCTTCGTGTGGCTTCGGTTTCCTACTTGTGCAAAAATGGCGTGGCCCTTGAAAATCTTTTGTATGGAAGCACAGAAGTGATGGATAGAATAGTGTTTAAAATGATATCGGTCTTTTGTGGGTGCACTCACCTTAAGGTGAACAATTTGGGGTGGACATTGGGTTCCTCTGACACACTGCGGCCCCTGCAGGACGGCACAGAAACTCCTAAATTGGGTATGAACAGAGCCAAATACCAGCTCTTGCCTTGTATTTGCCAGCGTGTTAAGCCCATGAAGAAGAAAAGTGAGGCGGAGCGTGGTGCTTCTCACATCCCCAGCCAGAGGGGCTCCGCCATGGTGACCCTGAGGTGAGGCTGCCTCAGGTGGGCTCCGCTATGGCACCCTCAGTGTCCCTGAGGGGACGGATCCCTCAGGCGGGTTCTGCCATGGCACCCTCAGTGTCCCTGAGGGGACGGATCCCTCAGGCGGGTTCTGCCATGGCACCCTCAGTGTCCCTGAGGGGACGGATCCCTCAGGCGGGTTCTGCCATGGCACCCTCAGTGTCCCTGAGGGGACGGATCCCTCAGGCGGGTTCTGCCATGGCACCCTCAGTGTCCCTGAGGGGACGGATCCCTCAGGCGGGTTCTGCCATGGCACCCTCAGTGTCCCTGAGGGGACGGATCCCTCAGGCGGGTTCTGCCATGGCACCCTCAGTGTCCCTGAGGGGACGGATCCCTCAGGCGGGTTCTGCCATGGCACCCTCAGTGTCCCTGAGGGGACGGATCCCTCAGGCGGGTTCTGCCATGGCACCCTCAGTGTCCCTGAGGGGACGGATCCCTCAGGCGGGTTCTGCCATGGCACCCTCAGTGTCCCTGAGGGGACGGATCCCTCAGGCGGGTTCTGCCATGGCACCCTCAGTGTCCCTGAGGGGACGGATCCCTCAGGCGGGTTCTGCCATGGCACCCTCAGTGTCCCTGAGGGGACGGATCCCTCAGGCGGGTTCTGCCATGGCACCCTCAGTGTCCCTGAGGGGACGGATCCCTCAGGTGGGCTCTGACATGGTGCCCTCAGTGTCCCCGAGGGGACGGATCCCTCAGGTGGGCTCTGCCGTGGTGTCTCTGAAGGGATGGATCCCTCAGGCAGGTTCTGCCATGGTGCTTCTGAAGGGATGAATCCCTGAGGAGGGGCTGCGCCATCACACACTCAACGCCCCTGAGGGGAGGCTGCCTCAGGTGGGCTCCGCCATGGCGCCCTCTGTGTCCCTGAGGGGAGGTGCCTCAGGCGGGCTCCGCCATGGCACCCTCCATGTTCCTGAGGGGAGGCTGCCTGAGGCGGGCTCTTCCATGGTGCTTGAGCAGACTGATCCCTCAGGAAGGCTCCGCCATCACGCCCGCAGTGCCCCTGAGGGGACGGATTCCTCAGGTGGGCTCCGCCATGGTGTCCCTGAGCAGGGGCTCCACCACGCTGCCCTGAGGGGAAGGTTCCCTCACAAGGGGCTCTGCCATCATGCCCTCAGTGCCCCTATGGAACGGATTCCTCAGAGCTCCACCATGGTGTCCTTGAGAGGACGGATCCCCGATGAGGGGTTGCACCATCGGCACCCTCAGTGCCCCGAGGGGACAGATTCCTCAGGGAGGCTCTGCCACGGTGCCTCTTGAGGGGACATATCCCTGAGAAGAGGCTGCACCATCACATCCTCAACGCCCCTGACGGGAAGCTGCCTCAGGTGGGCTCCGCCATCGCGCCCTCAGCGCCTCTGAAGAGACGGTTCCTTCAGGCGGGCTCCGCCATCGGGGCCCTGAGGGTACCGATGCCTCAGGCAGGCTCCGCCATTGCGCCCCTGAAGGGAGGCTGCCTCAGGCTGCCTCCGCCATGGCGCCCCTGAGGGCACGGCAGAAAGGGCAGGGGGCAGCTCCGCGCCGCCTGGGCGTCCCTGTCCCGCCGCCAGCTCGGGAGCTCGGCAAGCAGGAGAAGCCGCGGGATGGAGGCCGCGGCGGGGCTCGGGGGAACGGGCCGAACGGAGACAACATGGCGGCGAGGGGCGGGCGAGGCGAGCGCTGACACCGCCCCCCCCCGCCCGTCCCCTCCCCGGCGGCGTCGCCCC
>VZTD01000699.1:7022-19588 GCA_013397725.1 Rhagologus leucostigma | reverse complement strand
GAGAAACAACCAACCCACCACACCCCAAGCCTTCTCGGTTCCTTGTAGGATAGCGTGAGCTAAATCCAGCGCGGCTGCCTCCTCCCCGGCGAGTTCGCAGCCAAGTGCATGACAATTAGTGGCAGAGCGGAGCGGGGCCAAGAGGCTGCTCCAGCCGAGCCTCCTGCTCCAAGGAAATCCTGCAGCGCCGAGGAGAATGCCTGTCTGATCCGCCAGGCCAGGCTGGGCCGTCTGCCCCCGGAGCACTCCCGATGCTCCTTGTGCGGCATCATGGTCAGGGCTGCTCGGGCCTGGAGTGCTGGGGAGGGCAGGGAGCTCGGCTCTCAGGAGGCTCTGGATCCACCGGGGAAATCTGCCCAGGAGGAGGGGATGCCGTGCTAACACACCAATTCCACGCTAGTTTCATCATTTCATCCTTCTTTGCCTCGCCTTCCTTTCTGGCCTGCAGATGATATTCAGTCCTAGAGTTTTCCTGCTGCTGAGGTGAATTTTGCCTTGCAGCATGAGGTCCTTGGCTCTTTGCTCCGGGGGAGTCCTGAAATCACAGGGTTGTGGAATCCCAGCCTGGTGTGGGTTGGAAGGGACCTTACAGCCCATCCCATTCCCCCCCCCCCCCCTCGCCCATGGGTGAGAATAAAACCTTCCACTAGGCCAGCATTGAGGCTTTCAGGGTGTTTGACAGTGATAGGCGAGATCTAGATGGGAAAAATACTGTCCCGAAGATCCCAGGTGAGAATTATTCCCCGAGCACGTGCAGATTTTGCGGTGTGAAACCAGCAGTGAGCCTTGTGTCTGTCTCTGTTAACCAGAGCTTGGCATCCGCACTGTGAATGAAAACTGGAGGCTCTCTGCACTTTTCTGTGGAGTCTGGGAGAGCCCTGCCGGAGCTGTGTGGGAATTAGGGATCTAGCTTCCTTGGGCTCCCAGGAAGGGGCTGAATGGGGCTGAGTTGTGGATTAGATGTGGTTCTGTGCTCGCTGTGGCACTGCTGAGTTCGCGGAGAAACCGCAGCCGTGGGCTGGGGCGGCGTGAGGGGAGCGGCTCCCCGAGAAGGGGTTAAATGGAAATGGGTCGCGTGTTGCGTGCAGGGGGAGCAGGGAAGGTGTCAAATGCCGGCAGCTGGGATGACAATCCCGAGTGGCTGGGGGGCAGTGCAAACATTTGGCGTTTGACAGCAGTTACGAGGCTGGAGGGCAGCGATGAAGTGGATTTTGGGGGAGAGCTGGAAAGGGGCTTTTATCGTGACTTCCCGTGCTGGGCTTGAAGCTGACCGAGTTAATCTTGGCATGGGGGGAGATTGCATCCCCCTGGCGTGTCCTGAAAGCTCATTAATTTTTATTTTTAATTAAGTGGTGAGGGAGACTCTGAGTTTCTGTGATGCTGTGGGAGCTCACACAGGTGAGTGAAAATCTGCTTGGGAAGGAGTGGAGCACCCCGAGCCAAGTGGAAGGCTGAGATCCGTCTGGCTAAGATATATTGCTGCTCTGGAGTGTTTACCCGAATTTTAATGTAGAGGTTGTAGGCCCTGCTGCAGAGGAACTGGGCTTTTTTCAGCAAATAATGGCCCATGGGAAGCGTCCTGAAACAGAGCAATTCCTCTTCGGCGTGGAGAACAGGTCCAGCCATTTCCTGAACTGTGGATATTCCTTTAGATCTCCTTTGAAAGCAACCTCTCACCCCTGGGTGTGTGCTGTGAGGGGGCAGGGGAGGATCCCAAAGTGCAGAGGCAGGAATTCGTTCTCCTTTATTGATGTGGAATCGTCAGAGTCGTGGAAGGTGATAGTCCAAGTGCTGCCGAGGTCAGGGCGATAAAGGAATGGCCGTGTACCTGTTGGAACTCCGGGCCACCGCTCACCTGGAGCAGAAAATTCCCGCTGGAGTGCCGGGTGTTTGTGGGAAGCAGCTTTTTTCCCACCTCTGACAGGAGATCACTGCTGAATTCCCAGTGATTTTTCCAGAGCTGACGCAGTTCAGAATAGCTGGAGTCAGGCTCACCTATGGATTTAAGCTTGCTAAAACTGGAAGCGGGTTTTTGACACTTGGGTGGCTTATTTTGAAAGCTCTTGCATGAACACCTTAAGATCACAGGGAAATGTGTCAGGAATTGAACTTTTCCTGAATATTCTGCCGGGAAAATGATCGCTTTCTGCTCATGGCTTGTATCCAGAGCAGAGTTCAGACGGAATTGGGGGAGAGATGGGGAAGCATGAGGAGGAGCAGCTGGAAAAAGCCAGTCTGTCAGGAAGATCTGTGTTTAACCTGCTCTTTCTAAGTGTAGCTGTTGGAAAATCGCTTTAGTGCTTCAAAGCAGACAGCAGCTCCTCGTGGAGGGCAGGAAAACATGACTTTTCCACTTGCTGTTTCACCTTTGGAGTATCTTTATTTTGAAACAAGCAGCTGGAAAACCAAAGGCTTCAGTGTGGCGATAATTCCGCCATAGAGTGGTTGGGATTTAAGGGTTACTTCGTTGTCTAAAATCGGTGCTTGGGCTGTCCCCTGTGAAATCTGCAGTGGTTTTTCAGCACACCAACGCGAGAGTTGGACTGGGAGCGAGCTGGCAAGTTCTGCCCTCAAGTGCTGAGAGTTCTTCACCATTCTTGAGGACTTAAAATTGCTCGGGTTGTTCTAGGCTGGACATGAGTGAAAATAAAACCAAATTAAGTCAGGTGGTGCTTGTTTAGTTCATCCTCTGCGTGGATGAAGAAGGAACTAGAATATGGATTTTCTGTTGGCAAAAACCAGTATAAAAGTGACCATAAAGTCAGGAAAATTGGCTAAATTAATCCTGAATTCTGAAAATGAATTTCTTTTTAAAGGAGCCAGTAACAAACTTTGCTTTTATCCTTGTTTGTGACTGCTGAGCCCCATCCATTCCGCACCGCCTGAGTTCTGCTGTGCCTTTTAATGGTCCCCAGATAAATGTGAGTGTAAGATGTTTCTGGTGGTGTTTGGACGGTCGGGACGGATGGAGACGAGAGATCTCTGAAGTCCGGTTTTAGAGCATGAGGTTTATTACGAAGGGCGTGGGTACAGGGAGCCTGCTTAGAGCTGCCAGCCGCAGCTCGGAGCAGGCCAGAAAAGTGAAGGAGTGCAAGAGAGAGAGAGAGCTGAAGAAGAAGGGGGAGAAGGATGATGAAGAAAGTGTGGAAGCTTAAGAAGAGATGATCCTAGAAGTCCTTTACAATACAATAAATCATCTTCTGTGTTGAATATTCTAATTTTCATCAACCAACCTAGTACGAGATACAAATCCTATAGCATTTACATACAGCGTATAAGAATCATTGCATTACCATACTGTGTTACATTTTAAACTCTAAAACTACTCTTTGGACCCCTTCTGCCAAGCTAGCAGGGTCTGCTCTGACCCTTGGACCTGCTTTCAAGCAGAGGGTATTGTTCAATCAAGAGGGGATTACCTTCAGTGGCCATACCATTGTTTTCCAGTTGTTCAGTAACCAAGGCCTGGTATCTCAAAGTATGCTTTCATTTCTATCTGGTTCATAGTTTCCATATACTCAGCATCTTTTGCCAGGCAATCATACTTATAAGTCTTTCCTGTTTCATCTTCCCCAACATGTGAGGAATGGCTTCCCAGAGCATTTTTGGAGCCTGAGTGTGGGCTGAGCAGCGAGGAGAGCGTTCAAAGTTCTCTTCTCCTCCCCACCAGTGCTTCTCTCCCTCCTCCTCCTCCTCCTCCTCCGACTCCCGCGCTGGAAGCTTCGATCCAGGCGGGATGAGTGGCGTTTACCCTGGGGAATTCTGCCAGCAGGTGAAGGGGCAACAGCTGCCCGCGGGCACTGCACACAGCGGCTTGAATGGACTGATAGAGCTCTCGGGGAGGGACGGCTGCAACTGGGCTGGGACGCTCTGGCTGATAACAGCATCGATTCGGTGAGGAGCGAGACTCCTTAAACCCGTCAGTGACTGTTCCTCACTGTCCCCTCACAATGAGCTGTTTCTCCTGCTGCCTGAGAGGAGTCAATGGCAGGAACGTGCGTTGTAAAGGACGAAGCCAGCCCTGTGATTCATCCCCGCCTCGCAAAGCCGGGCTGGGCTGCTCAGCCTCCTCTTGCCTCCCCGCGGCCGGGATTCCAGCGTGGATAAACTCCTCCTGCTTATCTGGGAGCTGGGAAAGCTCTCCTGAAATTCCATCGAAACCTTTCCAGCCTCGATTGCTTTGATCGGTGCGGTTTAGTGGGGAGGAGGGTGTTGTCCTTGGGAAGTTGTGTTCTCCTGGCCGTGCCCGTGGAGCTTCTCCGGTCACGTTTCCTGCAGTGTGAGGGGTGAACCTGGCCGCGCATCCAGCTGGGCCCAAGGCTCAGCGGAGCGGAAGGATCATTCCCAGTGTCCTGCAGGTGGCATTCCCGTTTGCATCCCAGATCTTCTTCCAGCAGAGCATTGGTGACCCCTGTGCAGTGGGGTCCTGCAGTGGTCAGGTCTTTGCTGCTGTTTGCATCCCTCTGCTGCCCAAACCAAGGACTTCGTGGATGTTCTGGTCTGGTGGCATCTCCCCTACTTGTGCTGTTGTCCCAAGTCCTGTTTTATCTTCTAAACCCAGCCCAAGTCGGCTTTATGAGCCTCAGAGGCCCTCTAGCCCATCATCAGTTTTACTTCATGGTTTCCATCTGCTTGGTCGTTATTGCAGCTCCTGAAATTCACACACGTGCTACACCTGGCTCCGTTACTGAGATTTTATTTTTTGGGGTATTTTTCTATAGGGCGGTGTTACAGCTTTACTAAAACCAGGAGAATTCCTGTGTCCATGCTCCTCTGAAGTTTGGTTTTGATGAACTTCAGAGCAGGAGGCCGCGTTGTCATGGCCAGCAAAGCACAGGCAGCCCACACAGCTTGGGTCTTCCTTTCCCCAAGCCCTTTTCCATTCTTAAAAGTTTCCCAGCAGAATTCTTCTTTCTGGAGGCTGGAATTGGGCTGACTGGTCTGGGATTCCACGGGCTGGTGTCTGATCCTGTGGATGTTTGAGGATGGGCCTTGTGTGTTCAGTCAAACTCCTCCAAACAGGAGTATTTGGGAATAAATACAGGGACTTTTTTCCCAGTTAATTCCAGAGTATGAATCCTGACTTCTGTAAAGCTGGAGGAGAGAGCTTGGCTGTTCAAACATAACTCAGGAGTTACCAAAGCTCTCTAGCCAATCCAATATCCAACCATTCAAATCATGATTATCATCTGTGACTTTGGCTTTAAAAATCTTACTTGACCTGCTCAGTTTATTTTCACTGCAAGTTAAAGGCTTGTTTGATGTCTGGTGCTGCTTGGTCTTTGGTTTTTTTTGGTGTTGGAGGAGGTTTGCACTGCGGGTCATTTTTCTAGAGGAAAATGAGATCAGAAAGTCCTGTTGTGGTTTGAATAAACACAAAAAAAGGGTGGTCTTTGCTCTAATTCCTATAGCTCTGCATTCCACGTTTTAAAACCCACAGCAATGACTGGATGGAGCCAAGGTGTAGCTCCTCACATTTTGGGAGTACCCACGGGGATCTTGGGGCTCTTCAGCTTGTTTGGAAGCCTGAAATGAAGCTTTTTGTAACTGGCGTGTTGATAGAGAGGGAAAACAAGAGGAAGGGGAATATCAGGGACTGGAAAAAAATGCACTCAGCCCAGAACTTCAGCTGGAAAAGTGGCTGCAAACGCATGGAATTCCGGGAGCTTGGGCAGACTGACAAAGAACGTCTTGGAAATGATGAGAAAATGGGTTGAAGTGCCTAGAGAAGAGCCCGAGAAGGCTTTTGGCAGTGCAGAGAGCTCCCAGCAGACGAGAGGCAGACCGAGGCAGCCTGGAATCATTCCGTGAGGGCGGACAGCAGGAGTTTGCAAAAACAGATGCTCGGAGCATTTTTAAACCTGAGCATGCACCAGCTTGGCTGAGCACTCCGGGGCTATTTTTTCCCATGGTTTGTTGGAAAAGCTTTGTGGCGGTGAAGCGGAGCCTGCCTCAGGTTCAGGCTGCGAATGGGGAAGCGTTTTAATTCCCGTCGTTTCAGACTGCTTGTAGTGAATGAAATAACGCTGCAGTGGTTTAAGAGCAGCTCTGAAGCAGAGTTCAGCTGCTCTGTGTGTCAGCCTGGTGAGATCCATGCCAGTGATGGGATGCTGGGAAGCTCCTGTCTTGTCGAAGGATTAGGAAATCCCTAAAATACAGTTTTGCAGCTTGGTTTTGGGCTGGTCTTTTCTGAGTCTTCAAGCAGCAGCAGATCCCTGTTTGTGCTCCTGTGGTGGATCATTTCTGACTGAGGTTTCCCAGTGTACGGATAGTTCACCCAAAGCAGCCTTTTCCAGGGAATTCAGTGGTTGCAAGCAGCTGGTTCTTGGATTTCCTAAGATCCCAGAATGGTTTGGGTTGGGAGGGACCTTAAAACTCACCCGTGGGCAGGGACACCTCCCACTGTCCCAGGGTGCTCCCAGCCCCGATGTCCAGCCTGGCCTGGGACACTGCCAGGGATCCACAGCTTCTCTGGGAATTCCATCCCAGGGCCTCCCCATCCTCACAGGGAACAATTCCTTCCCAATATTTAACCTAAACCTGCCATTTTTCACTTTGTAGCCATTCCCTGTGTCCTGTCCCTCCATCCCTTGTCCCCAGTCCCTCTCCAGCTCTCCTGGAGCCCCTTTAGGCCCTGGCAGGGGCTCTGAGCTCTCCCTGGAGCCTTCTCTTCTCCAGGTGAACATTCCCAGCTCTCCCAGCCTGGCTCCAGCCTTGGAGCATCCAAGCAAGCCAGGAATAAACAGCAGGGAGAAAATAAATAAATATAAACATATATAAATATAAATAAATCCAGCCTGCTGGATTTAGCAGATTAAGAAATGTTTCTGTGGTTTGGAGCTGAAGATTTGCAGTTTGGGCTGATCAGGCAGCTTGGGACCTTCAGGATTCCAGGGAATAAACAGGAAGCTCGTTATTGGAGAGCTCATTTGGGTTTTGTTTGGCCACAGGAGTCCTGCAGCTCCCTCCTCTCGTGCTGCCGGGCCACGGAAACCGGGAGCTGAGCACTGCGGGAGATTGGGGAAACACTTCCCTGGAGCAGGGCTGCCTTGGGAAGTGTTTCCCAAATCCCAGAGCGGCCTGACATCTCGGAGTTGTGACTCAGAGCCCGCCTGCACCTGGACTTGGGAGTCTCCTGGGTGGGCTCTTCCTTATTTTTATGGGAATTGGGAAGCTGGGCCATGCCCGCTCTGGCTTCCCTTCACCTGCTCTGCTGTGTTTTCCTTCCCGGCAAGCAAAAAAATCCAGGTCTGTTCTTTTTTTGACGTGCGATCCATCCCCTCAGAAGCAGGTGGGGTTTATTTAAAGTCAAATAAAGGTAAAAATGCCTTTACAGCAGTGAAATCCCAGTGTGTCCCAGGCTTGGTACAGGAATTCCAAATGCGGCTGGAGGGGTTGGCCTGGAACTTTGGAGCTGTGCTTGGAGAGCTGTTGTGTGGTGCAATTGCTCTGAAGCTGCACTGAGAGAAAAATACAGTGAAAAAAAGCCACACTCCGGGCTTCATTTTGCTGTAAGAAACGGGATATTTGGTGCATTTAGTCCCTCTAGCCTAGAAACCGAATTGTTTTATGTGGCACCCAACCTGTAGTGCTGTAGGATCGTGGTCACCTCTGGGTTCCCCCTTCCAGAGTCACCTCTGACCTTTGTCTTCTTGGAAATATTTCAATTTTACCCCGTTTATGGCAGTTCTTTATGCAGAAGGGCTGGGAGTGATGCTCGAGCAGCTGTCTGTAACACTGGGTGCTGTGAGAGCTTTTCCTGTTGTCAGGCACGAGGGCAATTCAATATTTTAATTTCTTTTAATAGGAAATTTGTGATTAGCGCTTTTTTCCCTGCTGTAACTCCGGCTCTTTGCTTCCAGAAACTGAACAGAGCCGGGGCAGTTCCCATTTCTCCTCAATTTTGGGGGGTGCTGAACCTGATGGAAGGCTCAGATATTGTATTGCTGATTTCCTTTCAGCCTTAATTTGTTGCGTTTTTATCTGACGGGGTTTTCAGCACTTTGCCGCGGGTTCTGAGCTGCTCAGCAGCGGCTTCTGTTCTCACTTGAGGCTCTGAGCTGCGTGTTCGGGGTCTCAGGCTCCCAGAGCTCCTATTTATAGCAGCACCAGCGTTGATTTGGTGACCCCAATCTTGAGCCATATGGAGTAAGGGGAAAAAAAACCTGAAGTGAAATGTGGGGTTTGGTTTGCAGGAAGGGAATTATGGGGAGAATGGAGCCCAAACGACAGGAGGGGCTGCCCGGGATGGGCACTGCCCCGGTGCTCTCCTGCTCCGCGGCCTCAGCCTGACAAAACGGATTTATCGTTCCCAAAGGATTTTCCAAGCACGACCCCCTCGTCCTCCTTTTGCACGGCGAAACGGAGAACTGCTACGTAAAAGCAAATCAGGATTTTGGGGTGCTTTGTGGAAACCTGGGTTTGCTTGGATGGCGGTGGACAAACCACCTTAGGTTCAGGAGAACCCTCAGCAGCAAATTCCTGAGGGCTGGGAGAAAAATCCCCGCACGTTTTCCCTGTTCTGGCATTCCTGCCTGCACCACCACCGTCACGGCGGGATCCGTTTATCAGTGGGACAGATTCTCCCGGTGCTTTTGCTGGGCTCTAGTGAGGTATTTTATAAAATCCTTTAAAGCTGCTGTCAGATTGCTGCACGATTGAACGTGGCCTCTTGTGGAGAGCGGGAGGGACTCCTTGGTGTTGTCACCCTGGCAAGGGACAGGTTTTGAACTCTGGATATGAAATAGAGCACTGGATATAACATAAAACACTGGGTGTAAAATAGAAGTAGAACCTTTTAACTCGGGTTAGGGCTCAAATCAGCTTTTGTTTAGGTTCTGTTCCTCTCAAGCACCACAAAATCCCCACAGCGTAATTAAACGCAATTGGTGGTGGTACCACGGTGGTGATATTCATTTTTAAATTTATCCTGAGCAAAGGAAGCTTCTCTCAGTGCTTTATTTCCTCTCCCTTTGCTGCTGCCTGCTCGAAGGCTCCAAATCTGCTTGGCCTTTAATTGGATTTTGCTTTTGCTGGGAAAGCACTGGGAGCAGGGGAGCTGCTCCGGGTGAAGCTGCAGGGCTCCCCCTCAGCTGGAGTAAAACCCCCGAGCTCAAAAATGACCACAAACCGGCATTTTGGGGGTTTTTTTGCCCTTCAGCCCAGCAGTTGTGTGAGGTGTGAGGCAGAGCGAGGGGCTGTGAGTGCCGAGTGCGGGGAGGTGATTTCTGCAGGGATTAGGATGCACTAATCTGGTGCTGAAGTTGAATTTCAGCTCAGAAATGGGGTATTTGATGCTGCGGGGAGGAGCTGCCCTGTGCGGGTTATTTCTGGCCCCGTAATCTCTGCAGTGTCAGTAGGCCACGGAGATCAAACCCTGCCCAGGGAGGGAGGAGCTGGGCTCTGCTGGAACCCCAATTCCAGGGGCACGGCCCTCATCCCAGCTGCCAGGGATGGGCATTTGGGAGAAATGGGAACAGCCAAACTTGGGGAAAAACACTGCTAAAAATGCAGCTTGGAGCAAGGAGCTCAGTGTGCAAAGCAGAGGAAGTCTGGTCCACAGAGTGTGGCCTCTCTGCTGCTTTTTAATCCATTTCCTTCCTGCTTTCCTCTTCCCTGTGCCTGGAATTCTGGCATTCTGCTGCTTGGACGCACTGAGCTGCTGGGGCTGTGTCCCTCTGGATGCAGCGCTGAGCCGGCAGGAATTCTCTCCAGCTCTGGAGAGCCTAAATTTGGAATAATTAAAGCATCTCTAGCCCCGTCTCCTGCAGCAGGGCCGGGACTTCACACACCAGGCAGTTCAAACTCTGATTTAGGCTCTCAGATGCGTTATCCCCTCTGCTAATGCCATTCCTTGTGCACACAGAGGAATTATTTTTGTGGCTGAATGGCTTCTCCTCAGCCTCTGTTACATAATCCCACAATTCAGCAAAGGGCATTTCTTTTGAAAGGTCGCCGGATGGAAACGTCCTTTCCCTCCCTCGCGAGGAGATGGAGCAGCTCCTGCTTGTGCACAATGAATAAAAGGGGGGGAGAAACCCAGCTTTGCCATTCAGGAGCTGCTTTGCTGGAGAGAAACGGAATCGGTCTCCTGGCAAGCACGCATTTGTTGGATCAGGAAAGGTCAGAGCAGGGCTGGGGAGCACTGAAAACCTTTAGTTATTTAAATCCTCCCACTCAGAACCGGTCCGAGGGTTTCAAAGAGCTGATCTGACACAAGATAGTTGTTATTACCAACATTTGAGGTGTTTTCAGTATCTTTAAGGCAGAAATTGGTTGGTCTTTAAAATTTTTTGAGGTCTTCAGCTTCAGCTGCTGTGTCGTGGGGAGAGCAGGCAAATGGAAATCGCTGCCTGCTCCAACTGTGCTTCCTGTGCCGCAGCTGAATCCCTTCCCACTGCTTTCCAGGGAACGGGTTTTTAGTTGTTAACACGGATTTTTTTGGCGATTTCCAGGAGCCTTCCTGCTCCTGGCTCTTTCTGCTGTGGAGGGATTCTTGTGTGTTCCTTAGCTGCAACACTAATATTGCTGTATTCCCGTAAGAAAAGAGGGATTAAAGCAGCGACTGCTGGCTCGGTGGATGGTTGTAAGGCTTTGTGTCCCCGAGATGTGCCGGGGAGGAGCTGAGTGGGGAGAGCAGAGAACAATTCCTGGGGATGAGGTGGGTTTAATCCTCGGAAAATCCTCTGAGAGAGGAGGGACAAATTCCCCACGGCAGGAAATCTCCCGGTGAGGGATTCATCCCGGCTTCCCGACGGCGCGTGCCAAAGCGGCCTTTTCCATGGAATTACAGGGGATGTGATTCCGTGAGGAACAAGCTGGCATTTCCCTGGAACGCCTTTGGCTTCAGGGGGGTTGTGTAAATTGTGGAATTGCCTCGGGAAGTTCCCCGGACTTGGCTTTTTTACAGCGTGTGAGGGAAATGCCGCCCGTTTAAATGAATGAATACAATTGTGCCGGGGTGGTGTCTGTGTGAGAGCTCCTCCAGCACCGCTGCCCTGATACTCCTTAATATTTCCGTTGAAATTTGGGAAAAATGTGCTTTTTAAGGCACTGGAGTTGCTGTGGGTCTGGGTTCACAGGCAGTGCCTCAGGTTGGTCAACTACAGCACCTCTGCCCTGATATTCCTTAATATTTCCATTAAAATAGGGAAAAAATGTGCATTTTAAGGCACTGGAGTTGCTGTGGGTCTGGGTTCACAGGCGGTGCCTCAGGTTGGTCAGAGCTGGCTCTGTTCCATCTTTATCCATCTCTTATTTATTCCGGAGTGCTGATCCAAGTGGTTTAGGTAAATAAAAGATTTTCCGTGCGTCCTGTAGGAGTGAACGCTTTGGTAGCAAGTCTGCAGCGAGAGAAAAACGATTCTGCAGCCAGGATGTCCCGAAAAACCAGAACCACCTCAATAAACGCCATCCCTTCGAATTCCCGAGGTCCGAGCCCTGGAATTTTCTGGTTCATGAAGGCCTGGGAGCAGATGGGCTCCGAACAGCAGAGCTGGGGAAGGAAGGAGCTGTAAATGGGAGCTGGAGCGTGCGCTGGGTGGAGCAGGACTCAGAGCTCCCCTGGGGACAGGCACGTGCCCGCAGTGACATTCCGGGTGTCCCGGGGTCTGTCAGAGCCCCCTCCCCGGGCCGTGCTGCTTTCTGGAACCGGGGAACTGCGAGAGCTTTGTGCTTCCCAGCTAAAAACCGGGGAAAAAGCTCCGTTCCTGCACCTCAGAAGGTGGCTGCAGCCACCACTTATGGACCCACAGTTTATAAACCCTGTCCTGATTATTGTGAAATTATTGTAAATAATGAAATTATCCTGAATTCCCTGTGGGATATTCCAGCCTTTAACCGCTTTCCACCTGCACCTTTCGGGCGGTGGCAGCAGTAGGACTGTAACCTACAATCCCTGGAATTGTGTGCTCTGAACCCAGACAGGGATGGATCTGGGGGGGAAGGAATTCCCTGGAACAGGGGGAAATGTGGCTGTGTGTGCTGTGTCACACCGGGGGCTTCTCTTCCCCGGGATGTTCCATGGGCTGTGCTTGGATGTGTTTCCTCATGGAATTTCGGCTGTGGGGGTCAGGTTGGCACCATAAAAGTGGCCATGAAGTAACAGTTGTGTTTCAAAAGCGTGGAGTGAAGCATCCCCTCTTTATTCCGAGGGAACTGGAATAAAAGCATCCGGAGAGGTGTGGGAGGGTCTCAGGCTGATCTGAGGGGTTTGCTGGGCCAGAGGACCTTCAGGAATCCTTTCCAGCCTGAATTCCCCGATTTGTGCCCAGGAACTGCTCCCTGTGTCCTTTCCAGCCTGAATTCCCCGATTTGTGCCCAGGAACTGAGCCCTGTGTCCTTTCCAGCCTGAATTCCCTGACTGATGCCCAGGAACTGCTCCCTGTGTCCTTTCCAGCCTGAATTCCCCGATTTATACCCAGGAACTGCTCCGTGTGTCCTTTCCAGCCTGAATTCCCCAGTTTATGCCCCGGAGCTGCTCCCTGTGTCCTTTCCAGCCTGAATTCCCCGATTTATACCCAGGAGCTGCTCCGTGTGTCCTTTCCAGCCTGAATTCCCCGATTTAT